>OY744523.1:97384293-97516793 GCA_963556195.1 Sepiola atlantica
CATCCTGACGCTGATTTTAAGTTGTAAATTACTGGCCGTTATAGTAATAAAACAAAAGTCAACAGTAAACACATATGTTTTAAGAAACAAAATTTACACCGCCATAAGATGATTTGACAGATCAATCGAAAGTACTCGCAAAAAGAAAAGACAACAGAACAAGAAACACGTGGAACTTACAAACAGCAATTTTACCGAAACACTACATGAACGATTCAGAAAATTGAAAAAATCAAAAAATCTTATCAAGCAAAAACTCTCTCTGTCATTTTATAATGTTTGCTTAAATACATATATATATATATATATATATATATATATATATATATATATATATATATATATATATATACACACACACAGATATATATATATATTTATATATATATATATATATATATATATATATATATAAATATATATATATATACAGATATATATATATATATAAATATACATATATACAGATATATATATATATATATATATATATATATATATATATATATAAAATGCTCCTTGTAAAACAGTAAAAGTTTATGTAACTGGTTTATTATTGATACATTGAATAACCAGCTTGTATTAATACATTACACTCATTTGCATGAAACCTTGATTTTGGTGGAGTTTAGTTAGAAAATAGACGAAATAATAAGTTGTGAATATAATAAATGCATTTTTGGCGTAAGTGAATGAGGATATTATTTACGAAAAAGTCGAATGCCATATTCTCCGAAGAAAGTAACGTGCAGCGAAGTGTTCAGATTGCGTAAGTTTTTTTATTTATTTTATTGTCCGCTAGAAATGTGAGCGAATAAATCATAAACTCAATGAAAACTATGTGTGGAAATAAATGCTTATAAATAAAAGCCGGCAACACGATGACAGGGAGAATAAGAAAAAAATGTATGAATTTTATCTGAATAGAGAAAAGAGAAAATCAATAACGGATATAATTAAGAATCTGACCTACTTTTACACTCAGAAGCAACGGATACCCCCAGTAAGCGTGCTATATATATATATATATATATATATATATATATATATATATATATATATCTATATATATATATATATATTTAGACAACAATAGCACGAATCCACCCGCAGATCTCTTAAATCGAAGTGACTATATCTAGTGATGGAAAATTACAAGATGACTAGAAACCCTGCTGGTATAAGGACAGGAAGACGGGTGCTATTTCGGATATCACTTCAAATTGACTACTTACTCTACCGCGGCTTGAGGATCTAGTCTAATCTTCTATTTTATCCATAAATGGTCGGAGCATTTATAGATACACACTTTTCCAAAGATTATTGATTTACGTTTATGTGTCTCTAATCTGCGTGTTTACCTATAAAAAGTCTCGTTAAAACGTAAGTATAAAAAGCATAACGACGGTAAAATGGTTGAGTATCAAATACAGATGCGTCGACCTAGATCTAATATTATTCGAACTTAAAGAGGATACATCGATTAAAATGACATCTTAAACTTGTGTGTTAATGCGTTTAGTTGTTTCTGAACAGTTCATTATGGTTTTATTGGTAAAGTATTCTTTGTTCCCTTAGTTCGACCAACCAACATTCAACAATTCAACTATTGTATCAGAAAACGTGTTTAAAATGCTATTGTAAACTTCAGCGAAACAAACTAACTGTTGAACTCCCGTGTGTGTTACGTTAACATATGTGCAAAATAGAACACGTAAACAATATTGCTAAATAAACTCTGCCTAACCAAGAGACACGTCGACTGATGCCATACACCTCTTAGAGAGATTCGTGGGCGTATCTAAAAATTCAATAATTATATAAAACGATGGAATAAATGTAGATAAATAAAAATACAATCACATTTTAATGCCAAGAACTAAGGGAACAAAGAATACTTTACCAATAAAAACATAATGAACTGTTCAGAAACAACTAAACGCATTAACCAATATATTTATAACGGCGACCTGTATCTGAAATATAATTGGTCCCCCGATTTATGAAATCGGAGACTTATGTTTTGAGGCATGTTCGTCCGTCCGTCCGGATTTTTCTCCGCCACCATCCATTGAATTTTTCTGAAGTTGTGCATGAAGTTGTAACTTTGGTCAGGTTAGATAGTGATGTTCTCCGATTTTTGAAAAAGACCCCGAAATGGCAAAAAATTACATGTTTTACCCAATAACTTTTCATCCATCCATTCATTTTCTATGAAACTTGGCCAAAATGTGAAGGCAATTGTTCCTAATAGAAAAGACGTATCGCTGACCTTGGTAAAAATCTGGTTCGCGCCCCCGGGGGTCAAAAGCCCCAAAATGGCAATAAATTCCCCTTTTACTCCCATAACGTTTGATCCATCCATTCAATTTTTTCTGAAACTCGCCCAAAATGTAAGGGCAATTGTTCTGGATATAAAATGTGCATCCTTGACCTCAGAAAAATTCTAGTTCACGCCCTGAGGGTAAGAAAATGCCCCGAATTGCCCAAATTTATTGCATTTTAGACTCGCCACATCGAGTCACATATAGAGGCGGACCACGCACGCGCAGCTTGTTTTGTTTGCACTCTTTTCACTATTCTGTTTGTATAACACTGTTTCGAAGGCACGGCTCACCTTATTGTCTTCCATTCGATTATAGGCAACCCTCTGTTTTCTCAGATCCCAGTAAATGTTCGATAATGATTACTAAATCGTTGTATTTTTTGTTGTTGAATGTTATGTCCGTATTATATTACCTATTTTAGATTTGGGGATTTTTTTCAAGGTTTTCTGGTGTAAATAGCTTGCTAAAGAGGGCATTTAATACAGCAGTACTTTTTATAACTCATATAATAGCAGTAATGGTGGGTGGCGAATGGAATCACAGAAATACCACTTCGCACAGGACTTATTGCGATTCACATTTATCTGCGAAATTCTATTCACTGTTACACTTAAAATAAAGAAAGTTACATTCTCGATATTCTAATCTTATGTAGCTTCAATTTATTAAGACTGAACATTTTACAGCCATGAAACGTATTTACCTAAACAGAAACACATACACTATCAAGTAATAAATAATAATAGAATCATCTTATTGTAAAAATTCAAAGTAAATTGATGAATTAAAATAATACATTTTAGCAATAGGCTTTTCTTTACCGTTTGAGTGATTCTAACAGTTTATTCTTTGATATGTTACTATCATAACTTATTCCCAGACTGAAAAAATACTTAGTAACACACTTCTACATTGATTTAAAGCATTATAGTATAAAATATCATGTTTCCCTGGTGAGTTCCAGTATTTGAATAGTGATTTAGAAATAGTGATTTTTTATAGGCATTTTTTTTATTTTTGATATTTTCTTCTTCCGTGGCAACTATACATTGCCTACTAAGTATTCTTATTTGTTTTCTGTAAACTATGATGATGTAATATATGGAAGCTTATGAAGATAAACATATCACTCCGTAATTTGAGATGTTAGTTTCAGTTTGAATAACATTTCGAATTAGCATTTGTCTAGCAATGTTTTTTAAGAATTGGTTCTTTCTGAAACTAGATTTATATAGCTTCTGAATATGTATTACATTTCCTTACCCATAATTCTATGACAGCTCTGACTTATTTCAAGATTAAAATTATTTACAGATGTGAAACAGTTTGCATTGTATACGCTAATCCGAACTTACTGCAGCGATCCATAATTACACAATTCTTACCTCATATGTATATATATATATATATATATATATATATATATATATATATATATATATATACAGTCACATATATTTATGATAGATATACATATATTTATAATAAATATATATATATGTATGATATATATATGTATATATATATATATATTTATGATATATATATATAAATATATGAGATATATAAAAAAATATTTATGAAATATATATAGGCATATATATATATATATATATATATATATATATATATATATATATATATATGAGGTAAGAATTATGATATATATATATACACATATATATATATATATATTTAGGATATATACAAATATGTTTATGATATATATATATATATATATCTATCCATATATGTATATATATACCACATGTATATATATATAAATATATATATATATATATATATATATATAAAAATATATAAATATACATATATATATATATATATATATATATATATATATATATATATATATATACAAACATGTATATTATAATATATAAGCTTAATAAATATTTTTTCAACTGTATCATAAAGATATATTCAAGCTCGGTATTAAGAATGAAACATGTTCTGGTTGAATATGATACTCACATGTATATATAGTAACGTCTTTGTTTTATAATGTATTACTACTCGATATGATAGCGAAAAATAGTCTATTTTAGTTCCTTTAAATTCCAGATTTTTCGAAAATAATGATATACTCCTCATAAATACATGAATTCATTTTAGTAAAATAATAAGACACTTCAAATATATGTATTGCTCAGTAATAGTATATAGTTATTTTATCATATTCTTTAATGAATGAGATAAATCATTCGAAAGGTGCAACATAATGAATAGTAAGTTGTTCAGATAAATATAAAAAATGAACAAAAGATGTCAAAGATTTAAATTAGATAGTATATTTTTTCTTTTGTGTTAACAACACAACAGTTTTGCTTTAATGAAAAGTCAGTCGCAGAACAATTTCATCAGGTGACAGTCGATCTACAATTTTAATAAATTAATATCACAAAAATAAAGATTAAATAATTATCAGGAATATATGAAAAATCAAAGATGTATTATTTAATATTAAATATACACAGCGAACATATATTCTACGCCGCGAAAATTATTAGAATAATGATACCATTTCAGTTTAAGGTGTGAAATAAGAATAATGTAAACCAATATACTACTAAAAAAAACTATTATATTATATTAAATAGCTGCACCGCTAAGTGATAAATAAAAACAAATGTTTGAGCTGATTAAACAAGTATAATTAATTTCTTAAACTACTCTTCACCATTTACAAGGCAAGACTTATGCTTTAATTAGGGAACATCCGTAAATAGCAATGTATGATAGGTATTTGCTTTCTTTTTTATTGCATATTTAAGTTATTTATTATAATTAATTGTAACCAGATTATTATTTGGCGCATTTTAAAATTTCACTTACATGCTTAAGTTTGTATTTACAATAACATAAACAAACGCTATTTTCTATGACCATTCACTTAGCATGAGTTAAAATAAAATATGTAAAAAGGAAAAGTATAATAGTTATGTATTTATTTATATGACATATTTAAGTAATGCATCATGATTATCTACTACAAACACGCTTTAAACTAGTATTCTAGTATATTTGACAAATGAAACTAAATAAGATTAGAACATCTCAATAGATGAGAATATAGGGAGATAATGGTATCATGTTTGAAATCAATTTGAAATTAGCAAAATCATTTTTGAGTAAGAAAGAGAAAAATTATTTCATCTGGTCAGTAAAATAGTTTCATAATAGACACCTGCGATAAGATCTTTTTAAGACATCGTTATGATAAATACAACTGAAAATTGAATTAAGAAGAATATATTATTTTTAAATGCATATACTTATGGAGGAATTTATGTGTTTAGTATGTATTTATGTATTTAGTTATTTACTATTCTGTAATATTTAGTATTAGAGTAATAGCATTTAGCATTTTAATTAGGGGTAGCACGCTGTATTCTTAGTATCATTTAAACGAGATGATATTAGATTAGATCAATCTGTAATAATATGGTGTTTACTGATAAATTATAATGATAGTACCCACGTGAATATAGATGAAGCTGAGGCGGTTGATAAACGTGTATAATTATTATATAAGCTTACAATTTAGATATTTGATAGATTTAGAGAATAATTTGATAGTAATTGGATATAATAGTTAATCAATATATTATATATGTAAGTTAATCTATTGAAATTTAATGAAATAAAAATTCCAAAATGAAAAGGATTATAATTTAAAGGGGAACTTGTAATGTATATATATATATATATATATATACATATATATATATATATATATATATATATATATATATATATATATATATATATATAACTATGATGAAAATAATCAATATAAAGTATCGCTGAATCATATGAAATGCAATAATCTAAAAATTAAAAAAGAACATTGAAGCAAAATAGAATTTCAAGTTATAGAGATTTGATATGCGAACATCAGATAATAGATTAATATATTGTTATACAATTATATGTCTATATATCATAGTATATCTTCTTTGAAGAAAAATACCTACATCGGTGATTTGATAAGAAGATGTAAATACATGATTATTTTGATTAGGAAGTAATATAGGTTTAAAAAAGGAAGTAGACATTTATGTATGCCTATATTGTGGTAATATTAGAGTATATGTGGTAAAGAATAAAAAATAACAGTATAGTAGAAATAAGGATAATTAATCAAAATATCATAGTGGTGTTTAGAATTAGTGATATATAATAAATAATTTAGTTTTATTAAATGATTAGTTTTATTAAAAATAGGGTTGATATAGTATACTATTTACATTAAATTTAACAAAAATAATTGAATAAATTAATAAAGTCAATAGTTTAATAATTAATTTCGTAGTCAACGTTTGAATATAGACGATTAAAATTCAAAACAGGTATATGAATAAAAAAAGTCATAAAAAATTGACTAATCAAAATAATAAATACATTTAAAAATTAGAAATGGTCAATAAAATCTGTTAACGAATTAGAAATAAATAAAAAGTAAATAAAAAAGTAAATAAATAAAATTTAAAATAAAAATTTAAATATTAAAATTCGAAATCTAAAAAAAATTAAATCAAAATTAAATGAAAAAATTCTTATTAAAAATTAAAATTGAAATTTCAAAAAATGTAATTAAAATGTGCATATAAATAAGCAAATAACTGACAAAATGTAAATCATCCAAATGAATGGAAATTAAAAAGAAATTACACAGTACAACATTTCAAATGTACTATTAAAAAATCAATAACTTAAAATATATAAATTAAATAATTGAAAAATAGAATAAAATAATTAAATGGCATATTAAAAAAATAACCAATAGATGATAATTACAGGATAGCAATTATATAATTAATTATGAGTAGATTGGAAACAAGATATTATAACATTTTTTAATTATCAATGTGTAGATTTAGTGGGTGATGGGTGTTATCAATAAAGTTATTGCTATCAGGGAGCTTTTCATATATTAATATCCTCTCTTATGCTTGTATGGCCATACAATTATATTTATAAGGCAGCATTAAAAGAACGATATTGACAATGTTTTAATCCACATTCATTGAAGGTTTTGTTTCACTACATACTAAATCAAAGTATAATGTATTTTTTAGAGTAATCCTTCTGAATCATATTCGTAAAAAAACAGAGATCCTCTCATTATTGGTATGAACATCTCATCTAATTTGAAATGTGTACTTTAATTCGAGAGGAATTCGAACTTATATACGTGTGTATACCATAGTTATGTTCAGAATGAGTACGGATTAATGTGCCATTCGGGAAGTTATTACTTGAAATAATATTTTCTGTATTAAGATACATATGTATCAAGGATGACAATTGGTGTCAATTGGAGTGTGATATATGTGTTTGGGCGGATACAATTATGATAGGAAAAGTAGCAGAGTTAACTTTCTGATCAAGTTGAAGGTATTGATTTGGTAGAATTGTATTAGGTTCAGGTGTATATAGAGCCATAACATTTACGATATAAATAATAGGAGTATGGGTAATGTGTTACCAATGGATAAATGCATGTATTAAGAAAGGTAAGGCAGCATGTTTTTACTTAGTTAATAACAAGTTTTTTTTCTCGCCAAGGGTTTTTTGAACTAGTACAAAAATGAAAAAACATAACGATATACACAATCATTTTGTAAAGAAAAACCTAATTTGTCATGCAAATACAGTTGTATTGAAGAGTTTAAGTTAGCATTTGACCTGGTAACTTTTTATTTAATTAAAGTTACATTTGCGCTAAATTATGCATTGAGAATAATGGTCATCAGGTTTGTTCGTCTTTTTGCTGACATCTTTCTGTTGATCATTTGTGTTCTTCCTGATTTTTATTTTTGAAAATAATCATCAGCTTGACTATGTCATTATCAAGTTAGAGATGGTTTCCAGGTTTCTTTCTGATCTTGACCATTCTAAGGCGTCAGATTCTTATTAAATTTATGTTGTCCTTTTCAAACATTAAGCTCCTTAACGTGTGTTCAATTCCTCCGGGATTATTAACGTTTTTTTTGTTTCAGTCTTGTTTCCCATATTATTTGAAACGTAATCTGTGTTTCCTAACTTTAACAATGCTGGGGATTTTCTTGCCCCAACTAAGAATCGTCTTGTAGGTGTCTTCTCTCTGATTAACAAGGTTTCAAAATAAGTTGGTCAACAGAAAGCTTGATCATCTTCTGGTATGTTTACGGCTCTTAAATGATGTTCAGTATAGCTTGCGTGGTTATTGTTCAGTTGATGAGTTTTTAACTTTTGTGTACGTAGCGGGTCTGCCGGTTTGTAGATAATTTAGGAAGTAGAAAGGCCATTGCTCTTGAAATTTCGAAATCGTTCTACAGGGTGTTATATTTTTGTTCTCTACGCCTACTTCAGAGTTATTGTATTGGTGCTAATGGGCTTTTAAAATTATTATGTCGGTCCTGTTTTATCAAGGCTTGCAAGTAACTTTGGGTTGTATCACATCACTTCAATTTACTATCAATGCTGATATTTCTCAGTGCTTTATTCTATGACCTACCCTGTCTATTATTCATATCATTATCTTCCTGATGATATTATTCATGAAATTAACATCTATGCTGATGATAGTACTCTCTATTCTGGTTTTGCTTCGCGGGTACTTCCCTTGGATTAGTTGAAGTATTTAGCTTATCTCGAGAGTTGACCTGAGGTCGGTTATGGATTTCTTTAATCATTTTCTTGTGTTGTGTAATCCTGTTGACACACAGATCGTGTCTTAAACTCCGGAGAATCGTATGGATTTCTCTGCTCTTGAAAAAGAAGTAAACTCTGAACATATTTTTTCTCATCTAATCTTTCTAAAGTTTCATACGTTAGATCCATTGCATTCCGCCTCTTGTAAAATCGGTTCTATCTATAGCATTAAACAGTTTCCCACAACTTAGACGTTCCTTTATTTCTACAAATCTACAATCAGACCATCTATTGACTCATATTTGGCTTAGTGAATGTATGTCCCATTACACTGTTGTTGATGAGGTTCATCAACGTATCTGTTTCTGGAACCATCTCTTTCTCTCTTCTACACAGATGTTGTGTTGCTGATCTCAGTCTTTTCTATGCATAATAGTATGATATGTGTACGTAACAATTGTCTTACTTATTCTCTGCTTACGTCACTCTGTAGTTCCTCGGTCTCTATAAGGTGTTCGCATACGTATAGCCTCAATCATTTCAGGACTAAAGTACGCATATTCTGCCCTGCCGATAATAATATGTTACTCTTGTAAACTCCTTACATCTTCTATGACATACCTTGTCCGGATTGATTCTCATAAAACTTCTATTTACTGGTATTTGCATTTAATATAACGTTATATATATGTGTGTATTGAAATGATTTTTCAATTATCCAAAACACACTTTAATAGACAACATTCTGCTGTTTTCATTGGTGCTATCTTGCTTTTGACACATGGTTAAAGGCAATGTATAATCAAGTGTAACACTATACTATATATATATATATATACATATATATATATATATATATATTCATATATATATATATACATATATATATATATATATATATATATATATATAAATATATTTATATATGTATATATATATATAGGGTGGGCAAAAATAAGGGTCCTATTTTTAAAAATTCATAACTTTTTTATTTATTGATTTTTTAAATTTTTTTTTTAAGAATAAGTAAAGGACCACTTCCGAAGCAAGCATGAGCCGTATTAGCCCTAAGGAACGTACCCTCATTTAGAAAACATTATTTTTGCTTTAAAAACTCAAAACAGTGTAAAAGACAATACTTTAGTTTTTGTAAGTTTTAAGAAGTGTTTTTCGGCTAAATTTTTTTTTGTTTATTTCAAACAATCTCGGAAGGGTCAGTCTACACACACATAAAGTTTGGTGAGTTTAACTTTTATTTTGTGGAAGTTATTCAAATTCAAGTTATTCAAATTTAAAGATAGGACCCTTATTTTGGCCCACCCTGTATATGAATTAAATATTGAAATTCAGTGGGTTGAAGGGCCGCACATAATTTAATAACTGTAATCTATCGCAATATATAAATGACAATCAGGAAATAAATAAAAATCACATTGGCAGATGACCCGGGATGATGTTAGTTGGAATAAACTAATCAGCAGAATAATAGCCGAATAAGAGATGATTATAGAAAACAGAAAAAACAGATTTACATTTGACATTCTCCTACAAAACCCTTAAAATGAGATGCCTTGACTGATACATTTAGACGCTATATTAAGACCGCTAAAAACTTTAGTATAGATACGACTGGTCCTATTTAGAATCCCATACCACGCTAATTCTTTTTAGCCATGACAAAATCATATAAGTCACTGACTTATTGGATGGTGTAGGAAGATATCAAGCCTTTTTATGTAAGCCATGGTCTGAAATTCGGAGAAATGACTAAATCTATACGATATACGAAAGAAATGGTAGAACTATGAATATTTACTGTTTTTTGTTCATATTAAACTAATAACACTGAGACGATTTGGTCATGAAACACGTGCATATCTTCTAGATTAAAAGTTTTTTGAAATCTTATACAGAGCAAGTATATTTCTGTAGTAATATATATATATATATATATATATATATACATATATGTATATTCTTTAAAAATGAATAACGAACTTTAGTAATGATGTTAGTTTTATATGATAGGTCAAAATATAAATGTCACTAACCTGTGTGAACATTGAAACAATACATTTATACAAACAGAGATGCAATCAAAAAAGATAATCACAGAGTTTTAGTTGCATACAAGTCACGCAAGGATCTACATAAACGCCGTAAATGATATCCTTCTGTTGTTTGATGAATGTTATCTAAACTATAGTGTGACGCAATTCACTATGCACTCTTGTCATATCTATCTTACTTTTATATGATAACATTATCATTTACAATCAGACACGTTGCACAGTTATCCTTCTCTGAATTTAAGAGATCACCTAACAAGCGATAATGCCACACATTTTAACAGAAGATAAACCGCGATACATAAAATATGTTTGAATATAGAGTACGCCTGGATCTTCCGATCTTTAAATATCAAAATAAGTGTCACACGAGTTATAACACACCTAACATATAATGTAAGTTAGTAAACCAAGAATAATTTCTTTGCTTATTACTCTTGTTTAATGTGTAAGACTTGAATGGTCTGCCGTCATTTAAAAGTATCACTCTTTCTGTTTTAATAGATAATATCATAATCCAATGGTGGTATAGAGTGTGCTCGGAGATGAATTAACAAAACAGCCAAATAACAAACATTATTCGTATACTTTTCGTATGCATACACTGAGTGAAGCTGGATTCATATACAGACTTAATGATACAAAAAAAACGTTATGAATGGGGCCTTTATATAGCGTCATTGGTTGACTATTATATATATATACATATATATATATATATACATATAAATATATATGTATATACATATATATATGCACATATATGTATATATTATATATATAAATATATATATATATAAACATATATACATATATAAATATGTATGTGTGTATATATATATATATATACAACTATATGTATTTTATCAATATATATATATAACTATATATACATATATATATATATATATATATATATATATATATATATATATATGTATATGCATATACATATATATATATACACATATATATATATATATACATATAAACATATATACACATATATACGTACATATACATACATATATCTATACATATATATACATATATATACATATATATACATATATATATACATGTATATATATACATATATATTTATATATGTGATTTTATGAAGGTTTACCAAAACATTCCTTTTAGGACACCAATGATCACCATTAAAGATATTTTTCGTACAAATATTATTTATTCAAATTAAATTTTTTTTTCCTACACGTGTTTCAGTACCAAGTTGGTATTTGCTTGGCCGATCATCAGTCTTTAATAAGGCTTTCCACTGCCGACAATAGACAATGTGGCGTTGGAATAGTTGAGGTCACTTAAGAAGAGAAGAGAAAAAAAATAAAAATAAATATTAAAATAAAAAAAAACAAGAAAGAACAACGATAAAAAGAAAGTCCTAGAAAATGTCTTAGAAAAGTCGCTCGTTCATCATTATTTCTGCCACCAAGCCAACAAGCAAATAATCGGTCCCAAATGCATTAAAAAACACACAAAAAAAAACCGGAACAATGTGCGATAATACACTTTCACGCCGGGCGGCGCAATTATGCAGACCCCCCCCCATCCAAAAAAAACAAAAACAAACAAAACAAAAACCAAACCATTCAAGATACCCCTCACAAGTTACCATTCCAATCCAATGATAGTATGGGAATTCTAAAACTAATTCATGACAAGGAAAAGCAACATAAATGTTTGTCCGGAATGCCAGCGGTCAGACGAGCCTTATTTCAAGAGGTGACTTGTTCCCTTTCGAAATAAACCCTCATTTAATTTGAATAAATAATATTTGTAAGAAAAAATATCTTTAATGGTGATTATTGGTGTCCTGAAAGGAATGCTTTGGTAAGCCTTCATAAAATCACATATAAATGCTCTGTACTTTGTAATCACGTATCATCGAGCTTGTTTTTATTGGAAACAACCCCGGTCTTCACCGAATGATCTATTTTATAAGTGAAAATTCTAAATCTATATATTCATATATATATATACATATATATAGACATATGTATATATATATATATATATATATATATATATATACATATATGCATGTATTTATATATACATATGTATATATGTATATACATCTGTATACATACATATATATACACAGATATACATATAGGTATGTATATATATATTTATACAGATATCTGTATATATATGTATATATATACCTATATATATATGCATATATATGTATATATATATATACATTCTTTTGTATATTCAATTTGTGATAACTACGAAGTGTATGTCTTGCTTTTTATAATTATCTGTTCTATTTCAACTATGTATGAGATTGAAATAGATGCGATTGTCTGTAATTTATATATATATATATATATACATATCTTTAATTTATATATATACACATACTTGTATATATATATAATTGATATATATATATATATATATATATATATATATATATATATATATATATATATATATATGTATATATGTACGTGCTTTTATTTATGATAAAAATACATTACTTTGACTTTTTTATTTTGTCTGAACGAACATCAAAGACGAGGCTGATGTTAAAACAAAATACATTGCAAAAACACAATTACGAAATGACGTTATGTTTTTAGATTTTTTTTTCTATTACTTGGAACATTGTAGGTTAGCTATCGCTTTGTTCAAGAATCTTCGATTTTAACACATTCAGAAAATAGGCATTTCTCTACAGGAGTATAAATAACACAAACAGCCATATTTTAAATTAGAACGAATGTGATTAAAATATGTGCATTACACCCGTGTATTCTATTTAATATGTAAACGTTACAGTGGGTAGCACTGATATAACGACTGAAGCTTGACAGACAAACAAGCTAATACCTAACCGATCGATCGATCGACGTTCAAATATTCTGATGAATTCAATATTACGCTTATACACGTATACCCATGTGATACGATCTTTATAAGCGAGCCTTTATGCAAGTATGCTGATTTACAATGTAATACGTCTATATTGTATCTTTTAATTGCCATAATGCACTATATTTTATATTCAAAATATACTTTATATTTCTGATCTATTATTCTTTTAGATAATATTCCTATATCTAATAATATCACGTGCATTGGTGTAGGTTTCAGGAATATTTGTCGACAGTGTCAAATACATGAATAGAACCAAAAGAGTAAAAGGGAAGGTGATCGAGTGAAATTCACAGATGAAAGTAAAAAAAAAGTATTTTCGTGCCTACCACGCAAATATCGCTATAATTTGCTGATAGAAATGCCAAATTTAGAAAAATAATATAAATACAGCAGACGATTGAAATATCGTAAAAACATAACACAACGCACATACTGACATTCTCTGGGGTAGCATACATAAGCAGAGTTCGGTAAAGTATATAAACTAATGGTTTCCTTTGTTAGGATTTGAGAGCAACGGTACCAATGTCGTTTTGATCTTCTGTAATACACACCCACTCTCACACACACACCCACGTATATATATATATATATATATATATATATATATATATATATATATATATATATATATATATATATTCCACTGACAACCATGTACATATTTTTCATATTTTCATTTCAGACAGTAAAAACGTGCCTGTTTATGTGTTTTAAGCCTCAAAACGAAATTATATCATGCTGTAACGTAGCTGGGAATTAAATTGCAAGATTACTGCCATTTTTTAATAAACACTATTACATGATATATCGGTAGGTAACCGTTGTCTTGTATGAAACAATACCCATGACAATTAAGCTAAAGTGAAATAACTTTATTTTGCTAGTTAGGAACGCCTCCCATTAAGTTGGTACACACATATATGTGTTCATATTTAGATACTAAAACGTACACATATGTATGTATGTATGTATGTATTATGTATATATATATATATATATATATATATATATATATATGTATATATATATATATAAACTTCAATTCAACCTAAACAAGGTTATCTGCATGTGCAACGGGAAGAGCTTTCCTGAATTAAGAAACACATTTATGGAGGAACCCTAAGTGAGTACTTGTGCTGCGAGATGCGTATTTACATTTTATGTGCATTTCTGCATGTCGGTTCAATTGTTAAACAGGGAACCAAACAAGCACAATTCCAAGGTTAAGCATTCAATGACAAAAATCAAATACAGAGAACCTTCCAGCATCTGGTGATCTTCACAGTGACGAAATGTGATTTTGCTTCTTGTGCGTTTAGTCGGCGATATTTTCCTTGGAAGCACACGTGACGTAATTTTATTGGAAGACCATCTCGTTGAAGTACTTTGAAAATAAGCCAAGTGAGTTAAACAGTGTTGAGCGTACTGGGTAGTGTGGTATTATAATATTAGTGACTCTCTTTTCGCTGTCCCAGAGAGTGAATGGTCGTTTTGTAAGCATATATGATTTTTTTCCAGTTTGAGTAGTTGTCTAGCTCAGTAGAAGGAGCTTACCTACATGACAGCCGACTTGGCGGTATATTTTCTGTATTTATTTAAATTAATGTTATCGAAAATAGATAGACGAAGGAGTTTAAATGTTAGATTTCTAGTACCGATTCTATCAGCCATAGCAATCAGTGTTTTGTAAAGTTCCATATAGTTGTTAAATAAAAGGAGCTTTGCTTTGGTTTAATTAAATGTAAACAGCAGTTTTTGATTACATTCCACTACATATTATATGTAATTCACTAAAGTGTCAGTCATTGCTTTTAATACGTGTGTATCTTTGATGTGCCGTTATATTGAAAATAGAGCGGGGTGCCATCAGCCAATATACAAATCTCGGAGTCATCAGCCAATATACCCATTTCAAACCTGCTTTCGTTAATACATTCGAGTATTAAAATCATAATGTAGAAAAGTAAAATGATTGAGCCAAAGTATCATTCGCATGAATGTGATGATGTAGTACATGTCCGACTTTCTAGGACCACTTGGATCTTTTGTTTAGCTAAGAATACTATTATGTATTCAATACTTATCCAGCCATGCAGTACAAATACATTTTCTTTAGGGCTTTTTGTTAAATACTCTGTCAAAATCTTTGGATATATGAAGCGCTTCCGCCATAGTCTCATCTGCCTTATCCAGTGTGGGGTATATGTATACTAGGATGGCCGTAAGAGTATCTGCAGTAGACGGTGATTGACTAAATCTATACTTTTGGTCAGACAGAAGTTTAGTATGTTCTAGGTGGCATACTATAGATGAATTGATTAATCATTCACCTGTTTTAATTTATGTGGCAATAATTTTGCAAGTCAGTTTCTTCACCAGAATTTCTGATAACTGTTATACAGAGGCCAATGTTCAGCTATCAGTAAAGCAAGATTAAGCCAGGCATTTCGTTTAGAGGGTATAGAGGACAAGGGCCAGCTTAGAAGAGCATTTCTATTAATATTGTAGAGGTAACATCCCAAGTCCAATACCAAGCCAATGATAACACCAAACAATAACATCTCTTAAAAAACTAACATCTTTCTAAGTACAACTCGAGATAAGAATTAGCCAAGTTACCTCATTATAACCCAACCTTGTGCATATCAACTAGCACCAATATATAAGTATATACTATGAATCAACATCAATATTACCGCATCAGCACCTATAATTCCATATTGATATTTCGATCAATTTCCACTTCAGAGGATCCCATCCCCCTCAATATACACCCTCCAACGACAATACTCCCTATGGCTAATATGTGTTCCCTATACCTGAACCCCCACCCCAATAAGCCCTGAACCTATAACTTTCTAATAATCTCCATATAGACATACCCCCAACACCCCACCGTAACTCATGAGCACACGCCAGGTATCTCCACTCTACTTTCCCAGATGGTCTAATATCTTTAAGCATTAATATAACTAAAAAAAACATATAAGTCCTTCATATGATCGAGAAATAAGGAACATAAGATTGGTAAACTCGGCTTCCTATGAATTAAATCCCACCAATTATAATTATCATTGAGAATATCATCATTATTTATTATTATTTCTATTAGTAGTAATATTGTTACCATTATTATTATTACTATAAATATCATTATTATTTTAATCCCAGCATAAATAGGATATGATCCTTACACGGTAACCAACTCCAAACTTCTACCCGAGATGAAACAAATTAACTGATATACTGCTACTAATCCGAGAAGCGACTTCGATACCACGGTTCAATCCATTCTCCTGTACATCTCGGATGTGTTCCTATGTTTAAGCATATAAATAGTGTGTTAATAGAAAACTGTATATAAGGCTAAGCCCTCTCTTATAATACGCTTTATCCAACGATTTGTCCTCCATTATCATTATTATGGACATTATTACGGTTATTGATGTCATCATCACTATCATTATCACTTTTCCCATCACTGTTGTTATTATTAGTATTACTATTATTATTATGATTATTGTTATTTTGATTATTATTATAATTATTACTCATATGATTGGGATTTATACGATCGTGTTCTTCAGCGTTACTACTCCAATTATTATTAATATTAATGTTATTATATTGATCATTATTATCTTGAACATTATCAGTTTTCCTATTATGACTATTATTACTTATTATAAGTATTATTATTATGATCATTGTTATTGATAAAACATACCCCTTCCCTCAACTATCATTAATAGGAAACAAAGGCGGTAACTAATAGCACAATCAAGACCATTCCCTAATTACTTTTGAAGGCGTATAACTAGTTACAATAAAATAAATTGAATTCCCCCCTTTTTTCAATAAGATTGTCCTGTTTCGCCGATCCATAGAAGTACCTCTTAACAAGCCCAAAATAAGCCTTTTACTGTAATGTCAAATTTATTAAAATAATTTACCAGTAACCTAGGAAAGTGCTTCGACAGGGCTGTAAGTCTGTGAGTGTAATTCGATGTGTGTGTCTACGTGTGTGTGAATGTGTGTCTCCAACTATAAGGAATTAAACCAAAGAAAATCAAGCCCCCCCGTGCACAACATCTATAACAGTATCTAATGACTCTAGTCTGGTAATAAATACCTTCGCAAATAGGAGTCACCTCATCCCAATGCCATAAAGCTTGAATTTCATCTCCCAACACCACTTTTCAGCGTCTCTGTCCATTCCCTCTATAGACCAACGACCTCCACGTACCCTAACATTTAACCTCCACCCCTAACTTAGCTTTGATAACTCAAAAATTCTAAACGTCAAGTACTCTCATTCTAACACTTAAACCAATAACAGGAACACTTGATTGCCTTCCGCGGCGAAAACATCCTGTGAGCAAATATCTACAAATTACCGTTTTGAATCTCCTAAACAACTGGATTACATACATATAACGCATGTAAAAGGGAATTCTAAGAATATAAGGACTAACGCCTTTTTCCCCCTATAGAATGGGGGTTAAAATCAATTTATTTATTTCCTCCAACCAATTCATCCAAGAACTATATTAGTTCATCCAAGTACAACTTTTGTTTTACTTCGATTTTCTCCTAAATAACTCATAACGCCGGACCATATTTATAACGTTTTCTGATATGATTTACCCTCCCTCATCTAATGTCATTCCAGTTTGACTTATTGGTTTGAACGCCGAATTGGTATTGGACCCCAATAAGAGATGGATGATAATTATTTTCTATAAATTGTGTTGTCTCCTACTTATAAACCAGCCGAATTAGCAGGAAACTTCCTTCTGCTCCCTCATATCTCACATGTACTCATGCACCTGTCCGTGCACGGATGTTAATATAGTCACAACTATACTCCTAATCTGCCCTATTACATCCCTTATTTTCCTAGCGACCCTTGACCCTTCTCCTACAATATTTTTTTATAAATGTTTTTCTCCCCTTAAAATGTACCGTTGTCCATACCTACCCATGTGTTGTTCCTCCTCCCCTCCTCCCCTAATCATCTCCTTACGCAATGGTTTCTAAAAAAAAACTTTAGTAAAGGAGCCTTGACAATAATCAACCTTTATGTTCTAAACTTATTTAAGCTTCTATCTTGTTTTTGTGTATAGCTCTAAGTCCTTATTAATACATGCTATTATCATCAATTATAACCTATATATTTATCTTATATTTTCATATTATATTTGCATGTTTTAATATCATTTCCTTATTGTTAACTTTGTTTTTTATCTTTAATTTTATTATTAATTTTACCTCTAAAATGTCTTAATTTACCTTTATTCTATATTATAAGTTAACACTTTTTATTTACTTATTTATAATTTTCTTAATGTTATTTTTGTTTATATATTTTTATGTATGTGTATATATGTGTGTTTGTATATAAATGTATATATATGTATATATGTATGTGTGCATATGTATGTATTTTTATATTGTGGATATATTGGTATTCCTTTATATTTCTATTATCATACTTTCATTTTTATTTTTTACTTTATTTTATTTTTTATATTTTATATTTAATTTAATTTTATTTTATTCTATTATGCATCATTCTTTATTTTTATAATTTTTTATATATTTTCAATCGTTTTAATTTTTTTAATTTTTCATATTTTCTTATATGTTTTTATATTTTTATATTTTTTATATTTTATTTGATTTTTTCCTTTATATATTCTATTATTTTTTATATTATATTTTATATTTATTTTTATTTTTATACTTTCTTTTTGTTCTTATTGTAAGTTTTATTTCATCTTAATAATATTTATGATGTTTGTAAGGTTCTATTATTATTATCAGTTCATCTTTATATTTTTCTTTTATATATGTAACTTATTTTTTTCAAATATTGGTCTCTGTACGCCATCCTGTATATATAGATCTTCCTCTAAGACGAGCTTGTTATTTTTTCATTGGATTTATGTAAGATGTGGTGCTAAAAGCGCTGATGAAACACTTTTTGGAGTAGCTTTTGTTTATTTCTTAAAAAATAAAAAAAATAAAATAAAGTATTTCCATAATGTTTTGAAAACGACCGTACGCCATAATCGACTTGTTGTTCTAATTCTTTGTAACAATTGGAATCTTAAAATTCATTAAGTCTCCTTATATATATATATGTATATATATATATATGTATATATATATATATATATATATGTGTGTGTGTGTGTGTATATATATGTGTATATATATATATATATATATATATATATATATATATATATATATATACAGGTAAGGCATGACATTTTCTAACTTTTCTAATGGAGATGAATACTGACACTTACACTCCTTGCAAATATAAAATGCTTTACTATATTATTTGTTTGTCAAGTACGAATTTAAATATACATTTTGCCCCTGAATATCTACTTTTAAGTATGTTCAACTGAAGACGCGCAGACTGGAGAAACATATGTGAATAATATATATTAAACTAATTCGTTTAATTAAAAATATTTAACATAATCTATTTTTACAATATTTTTGTTTATATTTACTTCTGTTATCAATGCCAATATTTTAGTTAACAAAGTTAATAAAATAAATGAATCATGAACAAAAAATGGTATGCTACAGTTCTTTAGTATTTTTTCTGTCAATACTTACATAGAAACTTGTGATTGTTGTACAAAAATAGGTTATGCAGAACATACCTGAGTTCAATAGCTGAGTTGGAATCTTACGTAAGGCTTAAATGTGTTTTATGTGGGTAAAACATTACATACACATATTTTAAAACTAAGTTAAGTATGTATTTCTTGTAATTTGCAAATTAAAAAGCCATACAAATTTTTCGGCAATACGTCAAAGATAATTATTTTGACTTTAAAACATTATTACTAACATGTTTTACCGATGTAATGATACGGAAATATATATATCGTAGTTATTTACTCCCGAATACCAGTATTAATTAGCGTATTTTTCCACAGAATCTGACAAATATTGTTCGTTTTACTAAGTATATTACGATATAAGTTAGGGAACTGTAAACTTTGACATGATATGGGGCAAGCTCTCATTTAAAAATTAAAAATATGTCAGATTTATATTAAATCGTATCTATTATGTATGAGGTAGCACTTATTTAAATGGAAATCGCTCTAGATTAGGCATGAAACAACTTTATCTAAGGAGCTAAAAAATAGTACTTCAATGGTAAAAATCTAGCCAACGATAAGTGTTAGTTAATCCCGAACTAGAAAATCAATTATTCTTCCTCTGTCAGGCTTACCACCCATGGAATGATGAGAACTAAAGGACAAAGTATGTGGAAGCGGGAGTTACAAATAAGCCGAAAGTAACCCTAACGTTATCTTTCTACTCTTTTTATTTAGCGAGATTAAATGTAAATTGGATTTATTATTAGAACTCCTAAAGTGTAAGCCTTTATTTTTGGTATTTTCTAGTATTATTATTATGTAATTGTATTTTATAAAAAGTTAAAAAAAGATACTTGACAAAATATTTAATAGTAATATATCATGCTTTTAATCTTCGTAAGGGGACGGAAAAATGTTGGGAAACTACACTGTTCGGGGAATTTATTTTAACATTTCTCGGACAGATATTTTTTAATATACATATAAGTATACTGGTATATATATATATATATATATATATATATATATATATATATATTATACGTGCACACATAATATGTATATACTTGTTTCTCTCTCTCTCTCTTTCTCTCTCTATATATGTACATATATATATATATATATATATATATAAATGTATATATACTACATGCATGCAGACTATATATATATATGTATATATATATATACATATATATATATACACATGAACATATTTATACGAATGAGGTATACTAGTATATATACATATATATATATATATATATATATATATATATATACGTTGTATGTATGATGTATATGTATATTGATTATTGCATATATATATATATATGTGTGTGTGTGTGTGGGTGTATATGCTTGTATATTTACCTATATATATGTGTGTAGGAGTGAGTATAAGTGGGGGTGGGTTGGGCGTGTGTGTAATTATTTACGCAAGTAAACATATTTCATTGTGGGTAATCGGGCTATATTTTAAGTTATTCGAAGATAATAGCGTCATGTAATTTCCCGCAAACGTCCATCGGAATAAAAACATCAATTTTTCAAATGACTGCTCCGTGCCTCATTTTCCAAAGCGTGCCGGCAAATATGATCATCTGTTCGATTCCCAGCCTTTATCTTCGCAAAACACCAAACACAAAGATAACAAAACAAAAGCAAATACTTGTCTTTAATAAGAATAATACAAAAAACAAGACCAAAAACATATAAGTAACGCACCAAAGAAATAAAAATAGAGAAGAAAAAGCAGATCCCTAAATATATTATACTGCAAAGCTTGATTGAAAGTCCGTCTTTTTCTATATATCATCGAAACTTGCAAAGCCAATCTGTTCGCATTGATCACACCGCGTCGATTTCTCATTAGTTCGCTTCAGCAAATTGCTTAGAAAAGTATAGATCAATCATACGTTTTGTGTAAAACACACCGAATATTCTGACTATTTTAATCATTTTTGTTATTTACTATCAAAGGCTTTCAGAAATAATATTGCAACGTATACCACTGTTTCTAATAATATTACTAATAGAGTGGCGTAATAATTACTCATTGCAGCAGCCTTCGAAGTGAGAATTTGTGACGAGACAACTGTGATTTAAAATTACTGTAACCACTGATAAATTTATAAACATCTGTACTGTTGTGTAATTCGATTAGCAACGGTTGTAATAGATTAACAATGATCGTGAGCTTGAATTGTTTATATCAGAGCAAGGTTAATCGATACAGTTGTAAAGAGGAAGAGGGCGATATTTCTTTGTAATGCGTTAGTTCTAACAACAGGCGGTCATTGCAGAAATATAATGATTACTCTATTTCTGTACATGTCTTGTCATAAGGCCTTAGCGGCGAATATTTTTTTACAAATACCAGAGATGAAATCACGACTAAGAGTAGACTAACAAGAAAATAAGGTTTCACACAAAAAGAAACGAAGTCATCACAAAAATGCTTTTGCTACTACTAGTAGTAAAACAAGTTTCTCTATTACTATCAGGAAAAAAGAAGAACAAGAGGAAAAAGAAGAAGAAGAATTGAAAGTGAACAAAGAAAAAAGAGAAGATGTATAAAAAGAAGCAGAGTTAAAGAAGAGTAAATATCAATAATTGAGTACTATCTAACATAAAAGATCGCAGCGGTAATCATAGGAGTTAGAAAATTAGGAAATATCAAAAAAAGAAAACGGATGTGTCCGTATCATTCTACGTGTTAATGAAATACAAAGCTTTATAGTCTATGGCAGTATAAATGAATTGGTCCATGTAAGACGAGACAATTGGGTCTGTGTGCAAAACTAGGCAAACTAACTCACATGGCGTCATTACTGAACAGTGACTTAAGCATACATGAATATACAGCAGATAGCAAAGGAAATATACTTTTAATATTTTGCTTTAGATACATGCTTAATGTGGCAGGTTTAAGCGCATACCATAAAATTTATACTAGTTGTGATGCTGACACAAATGCTGCTGTTATTGTACGTGCAATAATAGGAGAGCCCAACATATTTAAATTAACGAACGTCACATTGATTTTACTAAACAGTGGTTAAAGTAGAATTATCGTTAATGCAAGCATACGCATCAGTAAAGCAACATACATATAGAGATTGCGACATCAGAAATCCGAACTGAACAGTGCGATGCCCTTCTTTTTCATATCTGATTACATTCGACAGGTAATTTTAAGAGAGTTAAGTCAAAGTAATAGGGTGTGTATTACTACTACAGATACAACGTCGACTATTATCCCTACTGATACGTCTTATACCCATAATTATTAAAACAACTATACTCAAAATAATGTTGCACATTACATTGAAATCAATAACAAACACTATATATTATGGAAAACTCTCATGGTATGAAAGAAAATAGAATACAACTTGTCCTCTCAAAAGTTCTAATCAACGTCTCCAAAAAACAAAATCAAACAAATAAAAACGCAATAACATCAACAGTGTGTGTTGGTTGCTTATACGGAAAGATGCCAGAGTAAACAAAGTCCGAGTACGCATACTATGACCGAAACTGAAGGTGGAAATTATCGAGGGATGCATGAGTTGTGTGGGGGATTAATGCAGCTAAGATATTACGAAACACTATCAGCCAGTTTAAGTGAAAAATTAGTGGGTACAACTGGTTCAATAAAACAACGTGAGTTACTGTTGTGGTTGCAAGGTTGAACAATAATTAGTGAGGAATACAATGAAGACGCAAATCACAAGGAGAATGCAATAATATATGTATTAAAGAAAAGGTATAGTTACAGTATGTACAAATGAAGGTGTCGAGTCAGAGAGTCTTGATGGGAGGACATGTACGCTCTTCGGCGTCACTTCCGGTGGCATTTAGGTAACACACACTAAGGCCAACCTAGGCTTGCTATTTATAGTGTAACGTTATTCGTATATGCAAATGAGTGGTTGCCACCACAACACCCCCCTCCCAAGATTTGAAGTCACACAGATTTCAATATCTTTTTCTTTTTGGGTTTACCATCAATGGTTCATTAAATTTTATTTTCCTACCTGATCTTCGGGGTTCAGGTGTATATTGAGGCGGTTCCAAATTAAAGGATTCGTATATGACATCTATGGTTTCCTCCTCTTCGACTGTTGTCGTATAATCATCATCTTGGATATGACGTTATTTTATCTGATTTAGGTGCCTTATATGTATACTCTGTGGACCTTTAATCATATATGTACAATCACCAATGCGTTTATCCACTACTCACCATTCCCAGTAAGATGTGTTATTCTTGTAGCACTTAAAATATACTCGATCTCCCGAGTTATATTTATTTCTGATCGTGTGTGTAGTGTTTCGGATAATTGCCTTTCTTGGCAACAGTTTATCAAACGCTGATTTTACCTTTCTGGCAAACATTAGATCAGCTGGTGATATGTTTGATGGTGTACTAGGATGTGGTGTGATCCTATAACCTTGCAAGAATTGTTGCAAAGCCTTTTCTGTTGGTGTTCCAATGGGTTTCTCTAACGCTCGCTTTAGCGTGTCCACGAACCTTTCCGCAAGGCCGTTCGACCTTGGATAATACGGCGGAGTCGTGATGTGCTTCACTCGGAACGTGTCGCAAAATTCCTTAAACTCTGCGGATGTGAACTGCGTTCCGTTGTCAGTGACCAGTGTGTCTGGTACACCGAATCTTGCAAACAACTCGTGTAGGAACCCTATTGAGTTGTTCGTTGTTGGATTCCTGAAACGCATTACCTCCGGCCATTTTGTGTAACTATCCACTACAATTAAATAATAGTTTTCTCCTACTGGACCAGCGAAGTCCATGTGGATTCTCGACCATGGTTGGTCGGTTTTCGGCCAAGGTTTGTGTACTATAGGTGGGGATTTTGCTGCTAACTGGCATCCTTTACATTTATTTATTGTTGCTGCTATGTCAGTGTCCATGTTACATCAGTAAACGTAGCTTCTCATTAACGACTTAATTCGATTTATCCCCGGATGTCCCGTATGGAAATCTCTTAACATCCTATTCTGCAATGTTTTGGGCATTACCACTCTCTCACTGTACAGTAACACATCGTTACATATGGAGAAAACTTCCTGCACCTTTGTATCCGTTATAATTTTCTCTTTTATGTCCTTTATGTATTCGTCTTTCCCGGCTTCCCTTTTAATGTGCAACAAAGTTACGGGTAGTTTCTTAATGATGTTTGCTACCCTATTTTTACTTCAACATTTGTCCGAATTGCTGCAATGACTGATTCTTCCAGATTGTGTGTCTGTGGTATCAGCCTGTATAGTCCATCCGCATGGCAAATCTTTTTTGATGCTAGATGTTGTAGCTGGAAATCGTAATTAAGTAAGATTGTACCCCAGCGCAGCAATCTATTTGCGGTGTATACCGGCAATCCTTTTTTTGATCCATAGATCGTGACTAACGGTTTATGGTCGGTTTCAAGTAAGAATTGTCTACCATATAAATATCGGTGAAATTAAGTCACGGAAAAGATTATGCTCAATGCTTCTTTTTCGATTTGTGAATATGCCCTCTCGGCTGGTATCAGCGTTCTCGAAGCGTGCGCTATTGGTTTTCTAGACCCATCCGGCATAATATGTTGAATGCAGGCTCCTAAGCCGTAGGAACTAGCGACGACCATTTTTAATTTTGTGTCAAAGTGCGTTAAGAATAATTCGGATGTTAGTGCGCTCTTTATTTTATCAAAAGCGGTTTGACATTCTTGCGTCCAGTTCCAAGGTGTATCCTTTTTAAGCAGATTATTTAAGGGGGCTCGCAAGTTATGCATTCCTTCAATAAAAGATTGATAATAATTTGCGAGTCCTAAGAAACTCTGCAAGGTTGTTACGTTATCAGGTGCTGGCATATTTTTTATTGCCGCAGATCTGTCTGGGTCTGGACGTCGTCCATGTTTGTTTATTATGTGTCCAAGATACTTAATCTTGCTCATACAAAAATCACATTTACTCTCTTTTACTTTAAAGCCGAATTCTTGTATTCGAGTAAATACTTGTTTCAAATCTTCCTTATGTCCTTGTAGGGATTTGCTCCTGACAACAATGTCGTCCAGGTATGCACATGCGCACTCAATACCACTTAGCATGGTGTCTATAGCTTGCTGAAAAATGGCAGGCGCTACTTTGATGCCAAAAGGCAATCGGTTGTATTTGTATAATCCCTTATGCGTATTGATGCATAGTATTTTTGAGCAATTTTCCTCGACCGGTATTTGCAAATATGCATCGCTCAAGTCTATCTTTGAGAAGATATTACCACCATTTAACTTCGTGAATATTTCCTCTGGGCTTGGTAGAGGGTAATGGTGATCTATTAATAGTGAGTTGACCCCGGTCGATAAATCTGCGCACACTCTAACTTCGTCATTCTTTTTCTTTACGTATACGGTGGGGGCTGCCCACTCGCTGTGTTCTATTTTTGATAGAATTCCTGTCTGTTCCAATCTATCTAAGTCTTTATTAATCTTTTCCAACCCAGCGAACGGAACGTTTCGCTTTTTTCTAAAAATTGGGCTGGCGTTTTCTTTAAGTTCAAACGAGGCCTTTAATTTATTAAAGCGACCTAAGTTAGTCGTGAATGCTTCAGGAAATAATTCTTTTAAATCGTCTTTTATATTTACTGTTGTTGGAGAAGAACATTCTATTTTTTTACAGAATGTATTGATTGGCTTATCCCATAGTCCAAATTTCTCAATTAAATCTATTCCAAACAGATTTTCACTATTTTTCAGTACGAATATTTTTAATTTCTTCGTAATCCCTTTTAATTTTATCGGAAGGACAACTTCTCCTTCAAATTTTATACCACCACAGTTACACCACAGTTACCGTCCGGACTGATTTACTCGTTTTCATCATGGTTGTTTTTTTACCCAACTTTTTCCATGTATTCAGGTTTATAATAGAAATATCGGAGCCGGAGTCGAGTTGTAACTTTATTGGTGTTTTAAATATTTCCACTTTTACGTATTTTCGCCGATCTTTGTCTAATTTTGTATTTGATTTTGTTTGCTGTACTCTCTTTCTGGTGTAATCTTAATATCTGCAGCAATCGCTTTTGTGTCCCACCTTCTTACAAATGTAGCATTTTTTCTTTTTATAAGGACAATCTTATTCCTAATGCTTTTCTGCACATCTCTTACAGTTATATCTAGGAAGAGGCTTGTTATATTCTGTCCTATATTTATGGTTATTAGGATTGTAATATCCCGTTCCATTTCGATTGCTTTTCTTTGTAAAGTTCTTGGTTGGTGTGTATGGTTTTCTAACTTTTCTTACATATGCCACTCCGGATTCTTCTATATTTTTTAAATCCTTTTTTAGTGTAATGGCCCTTTCACAGTCCTCTGCTAGTTTCTGGAGGGTTAAATCTTTCTCAGATTCCAGCTTAGACAACACTCGTCTGCGTATTTCTGAATTTTTTGTGGAAACTAACCCTTGTGCGAAGATTAGACATTTAAAATCTTCTACCGTTAGTTCCGCAAGCTTAAAATTATCGCAGTTTTTATTGACAACTGATGCGTATGTCAAATAATCTTGGTTGTCCATCTTTCTTAGATTCATGCACAGCCATCTTTTATTAAAAAGAGATATATTTGGATTAAATAATTCTTTTAGTAATTTCACAGCTTCCATGAACTCTAATTCCGCAGTTTTTTAGGTAATATGTAATCTATGAATTTGCTGTGTTCTGATGTACCCAATTTCCTGAGTAAGAGGCTCACTTTCTGGCTATTTGGCCAATTTTTGCAGTCCAGTTGAAAGACATCCTCGTATCTTGTATAGTATGCTTCAAAAGTCTTTCCTTCCTCCAGCACATAATTAAATGTGTCCATACTATTAAAGATAGTTGTATGGGAGAAATTCACACTGTCGACATTTTCTCGATTACTCTTTAGTAGTTCCAGTGTTTTAGCAAAACGTTCATTTTGTCTTTCCTCGCGGTCAGCTTGTGCCTGTAAAAATTGCATAGACATTTTTGATAAGTCTTCCATTTTTTTTTTTTTTTTTTCGAGTCACAATTGAAAAAAACGTATGCAGTACATTTAGTTCTTTGGAGTTTTTTTTTCTAGTATTTTAGTAATTAAAATACTCTTAAATTGAGATTACCCTTTTTTTTTCTTTTTCTTTCGTGACGTTTTACATTATTATCTGTTATTCAGTGACAACTTAAAACAAAAATCCTTTCCTTGAGCTTTAATTTATAGCTATGGTATTTCCTTTTAGTACCGCCGCCAAACAAATTATTAATTAAAAGATTCCTTTAGTTGTTGTTTTGCTAACGGGGAGCAGTAATTAGAATCCACTGGTGAATTTTTGTTTTTCGTAGGTTACTTCCTTGCTTTTCGTAATACGAGTCTGACCTGTCGTTTTGCGACAGAACAAAATCCGCTTTTCGTTTGCAAGTTGGTCCTTTAGAAATACAAAACAGATTTGTCGTTTAGCGACAAAACAAAAATTCACTTTTACATTCGTTTGCAAGTCGGATACCCAGAAAACGGCGTAAATTGTCGCTTTTGCCACGTTCGAGTTTTTTTTGTTTTTTTTCACTTAAGTTGAAACTTTTCTTTAGCGTAAAATCCGTTTGCTCGTCAACACTTTGCATTGTACTTTTTTTTTTAATAGTTCTTCGTAAAACTGTTATATTTGACGCTTCATATCTCGTCGCCAACTGTTGTGGTTGCAAGGTTGAACAATAATAAGTGAGGAATACAATGAAGACGCAAATCACAAGGAGAATGCAATAAAAAGTGTATTAAAGAAAAGGTATAGTTACAGTATGTACAAATGAAGGTGTCGAGTCAGAGAGTCTTGGTGGGAGGACATGTACGCTCTTCGGCGTCACTTCCGGTGGCATTTAGGTAACACACACTAAGGCCAACCTAGGCTTGCCATTTATAGTGTAACGTTATTCGTATATGCAAATGAGTGGTTGCCACCACAACAGTTACAATAGTCGCTGGAATAGAAAATGAATACTAGAATAATGTAGAGACTTACTGTAACAAGAAACACACAGAATTTTTTTAGTGACTAATGATCTAACCTCGAGTCTGTATTCATAACAATGTCAGTCACTTCCTCAAAATGTTGCATTATATTAACATTTCTCTCAGTTTTTAGTGTAATAATACGTTTACAGCAGTGATTATAGAAATATTATACTTGCCGTACGAAGAGAAAATAGAAATATTATACGAATGGTGTAAAAAGTAATTGAGAGTAGCCTCACTTTATTTAATTATATTCCCTTTGGAGAAGTCTTCGTGTGTCTACTTATGTTATAAAAACGCAACTAAGAATATACTGACCCTCTATTCTTAATAAAGCTTACCTAAGTATATTGTTGTTCCTGTTGCTTATTACATTTTATGCAGCATACAGTCGACATGGAGCAAGTAATTCGCCCACAACTATTCAATGTGAAACCTGAGACTTCTTATTCCGAAAAACGATGGACTCATTGGCAAGTTAGGTTTGAAAATCCACAACGACAAATAAATAAGCTCGGACTCTTATGTATCTCATACGAAAAGACGACTTATTTTGGATTTAAACATTTATGAAGAGCCTATTGAACTACTACAAGCCACCTATAGAAAACAAAATATTTTAGCGATATTTACTCGATACACGGCAACAAGAAAACGCCGGATCTTTGAAACATTTTCTTTTAAATACAGACCCTAAGCAATGACTGTAACTTCCGGCCAATGACTGTCGAAGAAATTTGAGACGAGCACATTATAGATGCTTTTATCAAAGGACTCTGGAATTTTCCAGAAAGACGAAGACTAGTCGAAAACAAATGCCGTAACCTCAGAACAGTCAACGCACAGGCTTAGCCGTTTGAAATTGCTCAAAAACAGTGTGTGTATTACCTACAGTCAGATACGGTCGAAGCTGCTTTCGACAACTCCCGCTATTGCTGCTCGCCCCTCTCTTATGTGCATGATTTTTCTAACTATAGAAATTCCGGGCACAACAATTCCTTCAGAGTTGACTATTACCACTGCTTTCCCGGGTCATAAATTCCCCTTTCGTGGTTAAGTTTACACCCTCGTGTTTCTTGTTCGGGCAGAAATACCAGGTGTAGAACTTTGGGACCCTTTTCAAACGTGTGTAGGTTCACATCTTGTAAAAATATATTTTTCTAACAATTCTACAGCCTTCTGTTATGATAGTTGTTATAGCAGCTGCGTCTCCAGACTCTCTATCGCAACGTATAATGCGGAATAAAATTATTGATGTTACAATTGATGCATAAATTGGCACTGGCAGCTCTGGTAATTATATTAATTCTTGTATCGTAACACATAATGGCTGGACATGTTTTACTTGCACTACTCGTATGTGTATGATGAATGCTTCTTTATCTGATCACAAGTGATTGGATGCTGTTTGGTGGACTTAATTTTAAAAATATTTCATATCAAAAGTTCAAACTGTTCATAAGGAAAAACCTTTTTTAGTGACGTTATACTTGCGGACGATTTTCTTCAGATTCATTCCCGTATTGAGATTACTTTTCGAGTACGCAAACAAGCTATTAGCATGCGTGGCCTTACAACAGTAAATCTTCAGTACCAATAATTCTTCAATAATTTAGCTTTAACTGCTAACCTGTAGCGATTAATTCTAGACGCTACTAACTTGACGATACACATTTCATGAAAAACAGTATTACGAGAATGCTCAGTAAAGGAATCATTGAAATTAGTGAGTCTCCGTGGTGGGCCAAGTTGTAATAACATCGTTCGGGAACCAAAAAAAAGAGCCTTATAATTTATTACTACCAAGCCATAAATACGTTTACCCTACTTACTTACTACCACGAATATCTTAACTTATAAGTGAAATTGCCAAATACAAAATTAACAGAACACTAGACCACAGAGGCGCCTATCACCAGGTGGCTATAAAACCAGTGGGCTGATCGAACACGGCCTTTGAGGCAAATTGCCGACTCTACCAGTTTGAAATGATACCATTTTTGTAACGAATGAGGTTGCCAGTTTTCAAAGAATAATGGACAAAATAATCAACGATAACAGAAATTAGAGCCCACCTTTGTCTACATCGATTTTAAAACGATATTTGGACAAAACTATGTTGAAAAAGATCGTAGTCTGAAACAGCATCATAGCGACAATTCAATAATACAACCTTACACTAAATAACGATGACTGCACCCCATTAATTTACAATTGTACACCGTGAGCAAAGGATCTCTGTCACCAGACCCATAACGATTGAAGCCGCTGCTAAAATTGTCAATCCATAATAATATGCGTGCCCTTAAACGATCTGTTGGTATGTGTGCACATAACTCACAATGGCTTGCTACCTGTTCCAACAAAATGCACCCATTGGTACAAACGGACACTTTTAGTTTCTTTCACACAGCAGTAGAAGCCTTTAAAATATTAACAAAAATATAGCGAGAGCAGAGATTACGGCTATATACCTTGCTATTTTTCAAGCTATGGAGACAGAGTCCTCTGACAATGCAATTCCTGTCCCTTTAAGGCAATCCGGACGGGCTGTCGTGTTTTCGTCAATGACATTGCCGCGTTCAGAAGAGCAGCACTGATCAATGAAAAATTAACTTATTCTATAGCTTACGCTCTCAGAAAATGGAGACCCTTTTTGATCGGACGACATAGTAGACGATTTATGTAGCGCGGTACCAAACAATGGTTGAGCTTCGTACTATTGACAAGGAAGTGTGCCAACCAAACATAGGAATTTTGACACACGTGGTACACACCAGAAACTTACAGTATTCGTCATACAACGTAACAGAAACGATAACATCATGTACAGTATATGCATAGCATAAACAATAGTTCTTCAGACCTGAAACTGGAACGCTGATAGAAGCGACTCAACCATTTGAAAGAATAAAACTATATGTTAATTGCCCCCTACTTTCTAAAAAGAAGAAATATCACATGCCAATTTTCATCGACACATATTCGTGATTAGCAATCTACATTTCATATTCTGGAGATATCAGCAGACCCGCGGATACAGTGATTATGCATTTATTTGCCATTCTTGGGGTCCCAGATACCATCCATTTTGACCGCGGAGCCTCTTTAATGTCTGAGCTACTGAGACAATATTTTTTATGAACGAGGATTGACCACAAGCAAGACGTGCCGTACCACGCACAGGCTAATTTCAAATGTTAACGTTTTAATGACATAATACGGATAAGCGTACAGCGAGCTGTTGCGAACCGAAAATGCCCGATTACCAACTGAGAAGATATCCTCCCTCAACTCTATGTATGCTATTAATACCCTCCCATGGACAGCCACAAATGCCACCCCTCAAAAAAGGTATATTCGATGTCAACGAATGAGCTTGGCGGGAACGTTCTTAATTTCATGGCTTTCGAAACTTGAAACCGTTCTCCTAGGACGTTTCGTATCTCATAATATACATCACTCATTAACAAACCAAGTTGAATTCTTTCAAGGCAAATCCACATGATGCCTTTATACGATATTCTGATCGAAAATGATCCATTGTTTCCTTTAGGGACTTGCACCTGCGGAGGGTATACCTGGACTACATATAGCACCCGAGTAAGCGTCTAAATCTCAAGACCCTTCTATTTCATCAGAAGCTTAACGCGTTAACATATTTTATTCGGATCTGAAATTTAAACGCATTACATCTAGATTTAGTCGGGTATTAAGCAAATGTTAACATTTTACAATCGTTGAGAAAAAAGCTAAAACGCATTTAGCGTGTCAAACATGTAAAAACATGATTAATAGTAAAGAATGGAGTAATTTTAAAGTGTTATTTACTAAAATGACTGATGTGTATTGGAATAAGCAGAGACGAATACTAGTGGCGTCTCTCAGTAAGACTTTGTTATAAACAGTATATAGAAAAAACCATTTAGAGTATGCTATTTTTTAAGGTATACGCAACGCATAATACTTTATATTATTGTGCTGTTTAATTCAATATAGATGCGAGAAGTATATAGAAAGTGTCTAGAGATCAGAAAAAAACAGTGATAGTTATCAATTCTAATGCGTCGCTGATTGGCTTGTCGTTCCGATGTAATAAACATATGACATTTTTTAACAATATGTTCGTACTACAAGATTGCTGTCATGGTTCACTGTTCTCTTTCCATTCTTCCTCGCTCTATTTCTCTTCAACAACAAATGCTATTGTGCCCACTATTTCTCTACGTATCAATTATTTTCAATGTTATGCATCAACTGATTTTCTATGCATGGTGATTACATATCTTCCTATCATTTTTCTCTAATACTGCGAAACCTCTCACAAACCATTTATTGAAGAACAAGTCTGCACTTTTGTATTTAATTAATGATTACAAACCTTTTTTGTTATGAGTCATAAATTACAATTAAATAGTGTTTCACTCCTGTTGTATTCAATAAAATTATAAATACCAGAAAAATGATCACTGATATTTGTAAGAAAGAAATGTTGTGTGCTTCGCGAATTCATTTTTCTTGATTACCCCGATCAAACAAACAGAAAAGAGCTTACATGTCCAGAAGGTAATATCACACCAGAAACGTAAATATAAATGATGGATATAAAACAAGGACAATTATGTGTCAATGGAAAGAATGCAGTGTCAAATACAACTAACATAATACTATTCCTATTGCTGTTGACACTTCTAGTTTATGTATTATCTTATACAACTCGTACAAGCGTTGATTTTATTTCCTGAAACTTTGGGTAGCTCGAGATCTCCGTCAATGCACTTTCCTTCCAGATGCATCCCAGAGTCGATTTTTCTGACTGGGTATAATGTGTAGTAAAATATGCAAAACCTTATAAGACAGCGTGGCCCCAATTATTGGAGATATGTTTAGAGTCGTCCGTTACTCGCAACATATCATCTATGTGGTAAGTACTATACGCCGTTTACAGATCATGTTTTCACAGCTTCCACTTTCAAATAGATTAATATATTAAGGATAGAGAAGATTTCAATAATTTACTTAAATGACTGAATTCGATATAAAATAACACGAAAAAGCTTGAGATGTCGCTTGACAAAATACTCAAATACCTACGACAACTAATACAACTACTACTATTACTAATGATACTAATACATTATTCCTATTATTACCCATGAGAAAAAGACAGTAGACATATATGGCGATCGTAACAGCGTGAATAAGATGTGGAATTGCACCGAGTGGTGTTTGTAATTATCAGTGCTCTAAGCACACTTTTACGCAGTTCATTAAGTGATTTCATGAAAACGACACAACATATATTTGCAGAAATTATCAATGAACAGCGAATGAATGCCATTCAGTACAGAAGCACGCAAACACAATAATACAGTCGCTGTTGGACAAAACGACGAGAGTTAATTGATGTGAACTAGGCAGGAAATATGTGTTTAAGATATTCACCATGTTGAAACCTACTAATGCTACTTTAACAATATATACAAATAAATGCATATGTCAAAATCTGTACGTATTTGACTTGAATAGACACATGAACTTGTGGGTGTCGTTAAATAACCTCTTGCGATCTAGGTAGTGACACAAAACCTGACAAAAATAATGTCAAATTTATATGATTAAAGCAATGCTAAGCTATATAAGAAGACAAACCTTTATATATATATATATATATATATATATATATATATATATATATATATATATAACTACGTGTTTTTAAACGTTACTTGTGGTGTTGTTTGTTATTTTGTTTTCTGCGCTAACAGATGATGCCGTCATCCAAATGATCACGTCAGAAATAGATGAACGTAATCAATTAAATCAAAGCCAGTTTCATATAGATGATTTTCCACACGATACCTGCCACTAATGTGCGTCTTCTAGACCAACACCAATATCACAATATGTATTGCATATATATATACATGAGAAATAAAATAATAAAATGAATACGACGGTATGTATTAAATAGTAAAAGCGAAAGACGACAAATTAAACGTTTCCATTAGCTGTTTCGTGGGTTTTTTATATAGAAAAAAGTTTTAAAGAAGTGTATTTGCTATGTTAAGCTGTTTCGCTCTTTATTAAGTCCACGTAACAGCTAGGCCTAAATGAAAAATGTAAAGCAACACAAACAAAGTTAAGATTTAGTTATAAATATAATATATACATATATATTTAGAATGTATTATTATATCATTTTATCATAATTTATAACCGAATTAAGTCATATAGGTTACAATTGTGTCAGGGAAACGCCATCATATAATAAATTACTTTGTTTGGGTGATAATATATATCGGGTGGGCCAAAATAAGGGTCCTATCTTTAAATTTGAATAACTTGAATTTGAATAACTTCCACAAAATAAAAGTTAAACTCACCAAACTTTATGTGTGTATAGACTGACCCTTCCGAGATTTTTTGAAATAAACAAAACAAATTTTAGCCGAAAAAAACTTCTTAAAACTTACAAAAACTAAAGTATTGTTTTTTACACTGTTTTGAGTTTTTAAGCAAAACTAATGTTTACTAAATGAGGGTACGTTCCTTAGGGCTAATACGGCTCATGCTTGCTTCGGAAGGGATCATTTACTTATTCTAAAATAAAAAAATAAAAAAATCGATAAATAAAAAAGTTATGAATTTTAAAAAATAGGACTCTTATTTTGGCCCACCCTATATATATATATATATATATATATATATATATAATATTACATTTTATTTTAATATTTTACCTACGTAGACGTCGTTTCGAGATTTCGGCTCTCATCAGCGCTGAGAAATTACAATCTTAGACGGTCACAGGGTGCGAACCCCGTGCCCAAATATACCTTAAATCTGTACGCGTTTACTTAATTAATTAGGTCACGGTAGATTGTCACGTTATAACGGATAAAGAAAGTTACATTTACACTGAATACGGCGAGTGTAAACATCGTGACATGCTATAAGACTCGACTAAAGATTCAGAACATAGTACTGCTGCTTTAGATGAATGCCTATTTCCCAATAGTGCTATTCTCTTAATTTTTCTTTTGGCTTTTAATAATACCAACTTATATTTTTAATATTTACCATCCGTCCTTGGCTCTTATCAGCGACGAGAAATACGAATCTCAGATGGTCACAGGACGCAAATCCCGTTTACATCAATGTAAGTCAGATGAGTGGGTTTACTTATGAATACTTAATTCTAAATAATAAATTAAATTTATATTGATATATATACATGTATATATATATATATATATAGAGAGAGAGAGAGAGAGAGAGAGAGAGCTAGAGGATTGGCCCGCGACACAAGGCTAGGTGACATACTCTACCGGTTTACACCCAACACCGAGGAATTGTTCGCCGCGTCGGCAATTTGTCAAGAAAGATCGTGAGCAGATAGAACTTCGTTGTCTTTTATGATATTTGCATGAGAAAAATGATTTGCTGCCGAACTATATACACACACACACACACACACACACATATATATATATATATATATATATATATATATATATATATATATATATATATATATATTAATATATATATATATATATATATCAAATTAAAATGGATTAAGCGGAATACCTAAAAAGCACAACGTTTCACCTAAATCTTATATGGGCTTTGTCAAGAGCGAACGCAAAAAATTCAAAAAATGACAAAAGACGAGAAAGTCTATAAGTTATAAGAAATATTCATGAAAACTAGATATATCTACAAACCGGTTGATTCCCTGAGTTTTTAATTATTTTCTTTTCTTCTCGTTACTATTTTTTTGTTGCTATGTATTTATTTTTGACTCTATACATATTCCATGATATGCCAATATACTGAAATTATATGCCCTTAATAGGGTTAAGATGAAAATTCATATACACTAAATGTACAAAAGCAAGGAAATTCCCAATTTTTTAAACTTTTATTTTCATTAATAAAAAGTGTGACTACATATCAACCAACCAATTTGATTATCACATCACTACAGTATACATCTCTATGTATGAGTGGATGAAGTGGGTTCGGTGCGCTGAAGAAAAAGTCCTACCAGTAATATACATAGCCCTGTTGTGCTCGCATACCCTTAATGACAATAAAAGTGTAAAACATTGGTTATTTCCTTGCTTTTGTACATTTAGTATATCTGTATTTTCATCTTAACACTATTAAGGGCATATTATTCCAGTATATTGGCATTTATCATGGAGTGTCACTACTTTATTAAAGGCTATGCTTCAATACAATGGTCATTTTAAAGGTTTTTTAGAATTTTCTTGCAAAACTAAGGTATATGCTAAACTGAAATTAAATGCCATCAACTATACCCTAGAACTTCTATCTCTGCCAAAAATTAACTGAATCCATCAAATAGTTGATGAGATACAGTGTGGCACATACGTACGTACGTACACACAGATAACATCATTTCATGATTAACATTTCTGGATCTCTGGGTTGCTTTGACTAATGATACTGAAATTCTACACACTTATAGAACCTATCAAATGAAAGTTTTGTGCAAAGTTTTAACTTATTTGCTTTATTGTTTTTGAGTTATGATTGATAAAAAAATGAGATTTCCAGCATAGGCAATTTTTAGAAGTCTATTAAGGTATAGAGCGCTCTTACGCCTCCCTTGATTTACATATCTTCTTCCTCTACATGAACGCTACTGCTATATATATTTCTTATAATTTATAGACTTTCTCGTCTTTTGTCATTTTTTGCATTTTTTTTTGTTCGCTCTTGACAAAGCCCATATAACATTTGGGCAAATCGTTGACCATTTTAGGTCTTCCACTTATTCAATTTTAATTTCATACCGTCGGATAATTTTATCCTTTCATCTATCTATCTATCTATCTATCTATCTATCTCTCTCTCTCTCTCTCTCTCTCTCTCTCTCTATATATATATATATATATATATATATATATATATATATATATATACATATATATATATATATATATATATATATATATATATATATGACTTTGAAATTTTAGAATCATTTAACATGACGCGCGATTTTAAAATGAAATATTTATTAAATAATTTTTTTTAATCCAAATTTTCGGTTTTAAAAACCTTAATCATGGTACAGACACTATTTTCCTATTTTTTTTTCCTTTTCTTTTTTTTTTCATAGTCGAAGTCTTACGGCTTGGCCGAAAATCAATCTCCGGGTGTTACGAAGATTTTTTTAAAATTTTTTTATATGTCCGATCTGTAGTATAGCGCACTGAAACGCATGTGTACGATAATGAGATTTAAATTTTACTACAATTTAGAAGCGCCGTTGGAACGATAACTTTAAACTTTTAGCATCAGTAAACATGACGCGAGATTTTGAAATGAAATATTTATTAAATCATTTTTTATTTAAATTAAAGTTTTCGGTTGTAATGAGATTAAAATTTTACTACAGTTTTGAAGCGCCGTTGGAACGATAACTTTGAAACTTTAGAATCAGTTAACATAACGAGAGATTTTGAAAGGGAGTATTTATTGAATTATGTTTTTTTTAAATCCAAATTTTCGGTTTATAAACCTTATTCATGGTACAAAGAATAGTTTCCTTTTTTTTCCTGTTCTTCTTTTTTTCATAGTCGAAGTCTTACGGCGTCGCCGAAGATCGATCTTCAAGTGTTATGAAGATATTGTTTTTTTTTATATGTCCGATCTGTAGTGTAGCGCACTGAAACGCATGTGTACGATAATGAGATTTAAATTTTACTACAGTTTGTTTAGACATAAAATATTAACATATTTGAAAAATAGACGAATTTGACTGAACGTTGGTCGTTGATCAAAATATAGGGGCATAATGGTAGTGACGGCAGAAGTGAGTTAAAGAGTAGAAGTATGACGTAAATAAATGAAATACGTGACTAACGAAGAAAATCGAAAAGAGATAATGATGGTAAAATTATGACGCGTTTTAATATATAACGTAAATAAAAAAAGTGTCAAGGAAGTACAAGTGTAAGAGAATTACGTCAATGAATTACGTAACATAGCATAACATGCACCCACTAATTTGGCCAAGATAAAAGTGTAGTATCTGGTCCGATGGATACTGCACCCCATAGACTGGTATTGTCCTGGCCTACGGGACCTGATTTACGCCGGTCTATGGGTCTGTCCTGTGCTGTTCTAGGAGGTCCACCCTACCAGGCTTTGCCTCCCCTCTTTTGGGCGGAGTAAGTGTATTGCTTGCTGCCTGAGGCGCCCCTACCGGGAATGCCGACGGGGCTGCCTAGGCAATTTTTTAATGGCCAGAGTGCTCACCTACTCGGGCGCTGGCTTTTCAAATACCACTTTCCGACCTTGTGTCACATATTCCTATTGTGGGCAGGTGTTGAATAACACTAATTTGCTCTGTGAAATATTGATCGTTATTCGTTGAGTGTCGCAAATTTCCGGTTAATTGAAAGAATATGGCAACTCTATACTCTTAATCTTTGGATGTACTAACAAATATTTTATCTATCTGCTGTTATATTTCGGAAGATGAGTATTTATTGTTTATATTATTTGGATTATTCGAACTATTGTGCTCATCTTGGATGCAATTCTCTCAATGCTTTCGTCGAAGTAACCTTCGACATTTTCAGGTGCATTTTGTCGATGTAAGGGATATTTATATTGAACTCGGTGACGGATGGCGAAGCGAGAGCAAGCTAACCCCGTTGATTAAATTAAGTGTTTCGACTGATATTATGTACAGATTCACGAGTTTCACACACACATTATCAAGTGATACAATATACACTTGAGGGAAGTCGGAGGTTACCTCCCTCGAGATGTTGTGAAAAAAACATCCAATATGAGTATAGTAGTCCTAATAATCTTTATAATACGAAATTGTCTATCTATCTACCTTCATAATTGTTTAAGAAGACTGAATGTATACAGTAATGTACAATTTACCAAACATAACGAACCGGGTTACACGTCGCCTAGTTTTTTATAATTTTGTCAAACCTAAAAATAATTATTAGTGGATATAACTCGACTACAATAGTGTTTGAATTTATTCATCATGTGGTTTTGTATGAATATGGTCGGTCTACATGAATTTCTATAAACAATATGTAATCGTGTGTGTAAATGGCAGTGGTTGAGTTAAGAGAAAAATGGAAACGTGTCTTAAATAGTTATATTTTACAATATGAAGTATAACTGGTTCAGTGTTGATTTTAGTTCCGCGGTAACTGACCTGAACATCCGTATTTTCTTTCAGTGCAACACTATCTTCATTGACACTAAACATACGTAGCTCAAACGCTTAAATATGAATGCTGTACGAGTGTCATTGTCTTTACAAAGTTTAAAGAAAGACGGTCTACTGAACCATGTAAAAGTACGGGATGTAAATGTGTTTACCTATTTCGATTGATTCTTTGAATGTGTACTTAACATTTATTCCAGACTAGTGTTTCATAAACAAGTTGTTGTTTACAATGAAGCAAATAAAATACATCTTGTATAAACTTGATATCAGCATGTTCGTATTAAGTGTGTGTGCATCGAGCTGAATCATCCTTCATATATCCATTACTAATGGATAGTTTGTGTCTGTCTGTCTGAAGCCGTAACTATATTATTACTACTATCAATTGTACTATATTCCTTCTCTTACTAATAGAGATGTTGGATCTGTCTGTCTGTCCGAAGCACAAAAATATACTATAACTTCTATTTGATGTACTAAACGATATTATAAGTTTTCATCGCTCTAATTTTGTATCTACTTATCAGCTCTTATATATATCATTCCAAACTTCACCAAACATCACGCGTCTTTAAAATTTACATAGTTAATTTGTTTTAAACTTCTAATAAATGAATATTCCCAAATATAGACTCATGATTATTATTTTGTGATTTGCAGATGTATTTAAAATATTTTCCCCGATTGTTGGTTTAATATTTTACTCCGTGAAGCGTAATTTTTTTTTAAACTATGTTTTTATTATTCTGTGTTTTATTTATTAAAATGAAAGACGGAGTGATTTTCTTTACTTTTTTTTGTAAAAAATGACAAAACAAACACATTTTACTGAGCAATTACATAACACAACTGGCACAAATCTTCGATCGGAGCGAGCATACAATTGCTAGTTAGTCTAATAACCGTGAACAAATGATTCATTCTTAAGTCATTTCCTCTTCTAGCTTATTTCGGGTCGCATCATACACGCACAATGATTTAAAACGACGCCACGCGTGATTTAAAATTCACGTCGATTAGTTACACATCGAAATTGGTTTGCAATATATACTCATATAAATGAAATCATCTGATAAGCTATATAATGAGTGAACAGGTATCCAGCTCGCAGATTAAGCCCATATAACCTTTAATAGTATGAAATAGAACGTACATGAGAATGTTTTAATAGCTTCATAAGTTTTTCACCGTAATTGGATTAATATAAAATATTCAGTATTCGGACTAACCTATCCTGAAAAAAGGGCAACACACTCTTTTACACTTATTATTAAATACCGAATATTTATGAATATTTGTTAACACAAATTTTAGAACAATAATCAAATCATGAGGACGCCATCTACCATGAACTTTTGGTCTTCCAAGAGTTATGTTTACTCGTGTGTTTGTTTTTGATGTTTTTATATTCAAGCTAATTCATTGTGATACTGCAACGGATCTTTTTTAAATGTCAATATCATTCATCGGAGTCTGGCAATACATCAGCTGGGTAAATTTACAATAGAATGTCATGTGTGAAGGTAATGCAATAAAGATGAAAGCACAAAGAATACGCGACGATGCTAAAGACAGAAATTGAAGGTGAGGATAGTAGAGAACACGAACGAACAAAACAAAATAACTAATGAACCAAAGAACATACACGAACTAAAAAAAAACAACAACAAAATGACAGATCGAACAGTTGATTGTTTCCTGTCACTTCGTTCGATTTATTCTTACATTTTTTATGTCAACCGGTTTGTCTGTGATACATTTCCAAATGCCAGCTAGTGTCTGTACGAAGAGCACTAATCAGAGATACGAACAGTTGTACTATTTTTATTTTACCAACTCTTCATGTAACTCATGATTTCTCTCTTTATTTATTCCAGACAATTAATTACCTGAAGTCGAACATTGATATATTAAACTGGTTGGAGAGTACAAAACAACTGCGATACCAACTAGTAACTATCGACAGTAAACGCTGTTTGGTGTTATGAATTAGTCACAGGACAGATAATTAACCAGAGAAATCGAAACTATTGATCTCTCTCCATCCCTCTTCAATTCTCTCGTTGTCTCTCTCCGTCTCTCTGCATCTCTCTACATTTTGGTTTAATAAAAATATACAACTAACATTATATGTTTATTTCGCTTAATGCACCCATGCATAGGGACACACCTACAAACGCATATACATTTATTTTTTATAAGTTAAATAGCGTACATAAATATGTCGAGATTTTAACTCATATATCCTCTCTGTGGACAGTTTCTTCTTAAATTCTAGAAGCATATGTCTATATTATTTTTAGATGGTAAATAGGTAAAAAAAAAGGATTGGCCATTGGTAAGATTGAAGGAGTTGGCATGAAATGTGTACTTTGCACTCATACTCTTAAAACTATATATCCTTGTAAGTATCACACACTAATAGTACCTGTGACACTACTTCTGGCACGTATAATTGATGAAAGAGGCTGACTCTACTATTACCTATATATATATATATATATATATATATATATATATATATATGTATATATATATATATATATATATATATACATATATATATGTGTGTAAAATAAAATGTAAAAGCCAAACACTATGTTATTTATGTATTCATCAACGTGTTACCTTAATTGAAATACTTGCTAGGATGAACAAACATGTAGAAACAACTCATACAGAATAATAATCTTGATTTGTCAGAAACTGTCCAGGCTTGGGCATATCTGTAGATGCGAATACGCAAAAACGAACATCATGATGTTAGATATAGCGTTATCAGCAGCAGTCTGTCTCATTCAAAGAAAGCACACATGAATGGAATAATGGCTGCGACTCATTAGCTTCAACATGTATATTTTTAGCTGGGAATGCTATCAAGGTAAAAATATGTCATATCTAAGCTTGTTTAGTACTAGATGTGAGACCGGAGGAGGCGTAAGTCTGAATCTATCGTTGATTCTTATATTGGAAGTAGGAGAAAAAAGAAAGAAGAGAGAACAAATAATTGTAATAAAAAAGTAAAAGCGTGTTGATTTGTTACTATATTTTAAAAACGCAAATAATGAATAAAAGTAAACTACAAAGTTTCGCCATAAGGAGAGAAGGGTATCATTCGTATTACTTTAAATATGGACAGTAAGTGTATATATCAAGTCCTATTTATTTGATTACGTTATATGTGTATCATTAATTAATTAATTAGTTTGTTCCTATATCTGTACATATGTATGAAAATGAGTTGGAAATAATATAATTCCTTAATTTATTTATGTATGAATGTATATATATATATATATATATATATATATATATATATATATATATATATATATATATATATATACTAGCTGACCCCCGACAAACATTGTCTAGAAATTACTAAGAAATTACTTCAAGAAATTCCATCCACAGCTATGAATGATCCAGCACAAACACATGCCCAACAATATTAAAAGTTGAACCCCAGAAATCTCTGTTGTATGTATATACAAACAAAATACTATTACTAGTATAATTGTTTCGTAGTTTCTATTTTGTTGTGTTATCGCTTTATTTGTGGGGTGGTACAGAATACGTAAGTAGGAGATCATAGGTCAAATGAAAAACTTATTTTATTGTTTCCCAAATTAACGTCTTTCTTATGGTATGTTTCCTTGCTTTACCAGTTTGGGAAAGGTCTACTGGTTTACTGGCTAGATTTTTTAATGTTAAAGTTGTCGCATTTACTTCTAGCTTAGAAACATTCATCAACAATTGAGATTGAAACATTACATACCGATATAAAAAAGTCACTTTCTGTAATAATCTGGTTAATGTGTCACCTCATATTTGTATTTAAAGGCCACATATTCGACCCCTATTTGAAAAACTATAGCGTCATTTTATAAAGTTGTACTAATGAGCTTGTGTTGCTGAAATTAAAAGAATATAGAATGATAGGATTGATTTTATTAGTGAAAATGCATATTACATGCGATGTTGTGTTTATGCCATTTGTGTACTACTCTATATTTCTTCTAGAAAATATTTTATGGGGATGTGCTGTAGTTCGATAGTTAAAGACTTGGTATATCAGTGATTGCTTTAAATATTTACCTATCCAAGAAAATATCCTTGTGCTGTTACATTTTGGAACTACTTATCACTTTTTTGTTTTTACAAAATGTTTTTTTTGACTCATTATGTTTTCCACTTAAATAATGTGACCAATTTCACTTACGTATGTGCACAATAGAGTGGTGTAATGAGGCGACCAGGGGAGAAAGCACACCGAGCTGTACCGGGTACCCCTGCTAGAAAGAAATGTTAAACACTTCACAAAAGAACCCACAAATGAACTCATTATACATGTGTTTCATATGTGTTCAAAATGTACTTGGTGTTTATAAGTATAACTATAACATTTCATTATTTCTTTTTTTTAAATCCTCAGAAATAGTCCTACGATGCTGCACAAGATCATATTCATCTATATGTAGTAAATTAGTTTCAAAGCCGAAAAAAGTTAAATTCGAGAAATAAACAGTATTCCCTCCAATAGTTTCTACAGGAGAATGGTAAATAGTTCCGCTCGTTAAATTATGTAACCGCATTACTCTGATGCTTGTAATAGTCAAACTATTGCAACCGTGCAGAATAGGTGACATATCAGTTGGCGATATTCAATGTTCTATATCACACTCCCTATTCCGAATTCGGTGCAGGGTAGAGTATTCAGTGAACTGTTTCTGTTGTACTGTTTAAACTGTAATTTAGTCGTTTTTTTATTTTAAAAATGTTGAAAATGCTATGATTGTTGAAGAGAGAATGTTTTTTTTTTAAAGAAAACTTCGACTTTTATTTTAATGTAACTAAGTTAATAATATATTTAAACACCTATCTTAAAAACAAAGTGAAAAAGCGTTGACCAAGCTGTTTTTATATAAACAGTCGTCTCAGTGTATTTATTTTATTTGTTAATGTTAAAGACGTTTGTTTTCTTCATATGTTAGAAATGTTTGTACATTAGAAGAGAAAGTCGTCGAAGTTTCATTTAATCAAAAACCCATTTTCTTTTTAACTATCGTATTTTAATTTTGACTAATTAATATTGGTTTGTCCATACATTTTCGACCTCAACACCAACGTAAACAAGAGAAAGTGTACATTTAATTTAAAAGAACTGTCAGAAAAGGCGACGAGTTTCATGGGAATTTGGATTTTCATAAAAAAACAACTAGTGTGTCTGTTAATTTAACACAGTTTTCAACATATATGCAAATACGTGAAGTTCTTTAACATTAAAAAAGAAAGTAAAATATCTTTGATGACCGTGTTTTATTTTTTTAAAAGTCGTCGCAGGGTGTTTATGTCAATGCACGTATAACTTCGAAATGAACACGTTTCTCGTGTTTTTAAGAAAATAGAAGAAAGTTATCTCTAAATGGAACGTTAATTAAGTATTTTAATTACAAGCGGGCCTGGTGATTTGTATTGTTTTTTTTTTAAAAAGTATATATTAAAGAAAGTGTTGTAACTCTATAATAGAAGTGTAAATATAAAGGCTTACCAAGAGTAGTCCCTTATCGCAGTCCGTCGTAAACGGGGTAAGATCAAACTGTCTCCCTCATTGTTAAGACTTCATGGATTAGTTAAATATAAGTAATCAAATATGTATCATGGAGAATGTGAAACAAATTTTATTTTAAATGAGTTTGTTTTACAAACAAAGTGTACGCCAAAAAAATATCTTAGCTAGATCATGTATGCGATCTTACAGTACTATGATTAGTAAAAACATTTATATTTCAATTTTAAGAAGAAAACTACACGTTCTTATGTTTCCCCTAAAGATGTCATATTTGATTACATATATTTACTAAAATAATATATTTAAAATAAAAAACAAATACATTTTATTTAATTTCCAAAAGTAATTAAAACTACATATTTGATTACACAACCAATATCATTTAACAGAAACATGTTATTATGTGACAACATATTTTTTTCAAAAATGGCATGATAGGACAATATAAGTTCATAAAACGTATCACAGAAAAATATAATCTCGAATTTTGCCTAAGATAGACTCCTCTTTTACTAGGCAGTGCTTACTTTGTTAGATTTCTTATCGGGGTGGGAGATTTAGTCTTGATGGCGTTATTTTTCACAAGTTATGAAGTAAATGTAAAGGAAACACACAACGCTATTTATTGTGAAATCTAATATGCTTTTCTCTGACGAATGTGAAAGTAAGCAGTTATGTTTAGTTATGATATATTTTTTTATAAATAAGCATTATTGTGCATTTGATGTTAAATAAAATAAAGAATCTTTTCGAAGGCAATGATGTAAAATGGCACTGTTCATTTTGATGCGAGAGAACGAAATACCACATGACGTATCGGCATTACTAAGAACACTTTAGCTCTTTCTCTTTTTATGAAAAGAAGTATATGAGTATATATAGATATATCGAATGGAATAAGTAATGAGAATACATAGTGAACAGTACAACGATAAACACTCTACTGTATGTGAGCATGGCGGGTGTCGACTGTGTCGTTTAACCTGAATGCATTACCGGAAACCTATAATTATTAAGCTGACAGAATATCAGAATATAAATCAAAGAAGCATTTTATCTGGCAATGTTGTAAATACTTTCGCCTCTATAAGCATATGTCCCGGTGTCGATGAATGATGTGTAAGGAGGAAATGTATATATATATATATATATATATATATATATATATATATATATATATATATATATATATATATACTGGGTAACCCAAAACACGAGCTCCCGTGCACACTTGATGTGATATCTCTTTTATTTATTCGATTGCCATTATTTTACAGGACGTGAGTACACCAAGACCTCAATGGGAGCTGGGACAAAGAATACACTGTGTAAAATTTTACTACAAGGCAGGCTCGTTTAAGAAAACCCAGGACAGTTTCATGCATCAGTTCAAATGTGAAAAGGCTTCATCCAAAAGCAGAATTCAGAACTGGGTGGACCACTTCGAGAAGTATGGGACAGTGGAGAACCTCAACGCTGCTAGTGAGAACCGTCCAAGCCACTCGGGACGTCCCAAGAAGCGGACAGCCGAGCTAGTCGAAAGTGTGAGAGAGTCTCTCCAGGAGAGTCTGAAACGCTCTGTGCGTAAGCGAAGTCAGTCCCTCGGTATCTCCCGTGAGACTTACAGGAGAGTGCTGGTGAACGATATCAGTGGCTTACCCATACAGAATACAGAGAAGCAGAGGTGCGCTATTGCAGTCAAGATGCCTGATAAGATCGAGGAGACACCAGGTTTCCTTAACCTCGTGTGGACCTCTGATCAATCCTACTTCCATCTTGACGGAAAGACGAACTTTAAGACAAATGTCCTCTGGGCGTCATCCAGACACAATGAAGTAACCACCAAGCCCCTGCACTCTCCTAAGTGCACGGTGTGGGCTGCAATCTCGGTCAGAGGCATCATCCGACCAATCTTCATCGAAGAATCTGGCGCAGCAGTGACAGTCACCAAGGAGCGGTATATGGAGGTCCTAAAAACCTTCAAGAGGTAGCTCCAGCCCCTATACCCGTCGCTCATGAGCAAGTTCTGATTCCAGCAAAACGGAGTAAGTTCTCACACCTCAGTCCTGTCCCGAGATTGGCTGAAAGAGAACTTCGGAGGACGAGTGATCAGTCTCAAGACTAATTTTGAGTGGCCACCCCATAGCCCGAACCTAAGCACCCCATATTTTTTTTCCTTTTGGGCTATCTTAAGGACAGAGTGTACGCAGGGAAACCAAGAACCATCACGCAACTCAAGGAAGCCATAAGGAAGGAGATGAGAGCCATTCCCAATTCAGTCTGTAAGAATGTCGTTGACAACTTTGTTCTGCGCCTCAAGAAATGCACGGAGCTAAATGGAGGCCATCTAGAACACATGCTGTAGAACGGAGAGAAAAAGGACAAATACATTAGTGTTTTGATGTAATGTTTTAAATATGAATTATTTGTTTTATCATAGTGTTGAAGACAAATCAGGTAGATTAAACAATTAGGGTTTACTGGAAATGAATTAAACATGTTTTGTAGTTTATGGTTGTGTAGAAATGGTAAACTTTTTGTTGCCTGGGAGCAATACCTTTAAAACTGAACGATTACTTGAATGGTTTACAATTTTGTTAATTTTTGAAGAGGGAACATTATGTAAAGGTGAAAGCAAATATGTTGGATGAGACTGAATGTACGCGAAATGTCTAAGGGAGTACAAGGGAAATATAGAAAGAAGAATATAAAAAGTTAAACATGGATGTCTTTTGGAAGAAATATTTTACACCGTTTTTTTTAACCACTTATATTCTGTGTCTGGTCTCAGGAAATACTGCAAACGTTCCAACTTGAATAAGTTTGAAGGTGTGTCTATTAAAGTGTTTGATCGTCACTTACCATATTCTTACAGAGTTTTATGATAAAGATCGTCCAATTTATAACAAGCTTTCCAAAGTTATTATTTTTTTTTTACATTTATTTATCTGGTGAGTAGAGTAGTTTTTTGGAGTCATCTAAATCGTAATGTAGACATTGATATAGCATGTTTGTACATGACATAAAATAAATGAGCGTGCTAATTTTTATAAGAGGATGCCTAATTATTTTATAGTAGGTGTGCAATGTTTTAACTCATAGCAGAATGCACACGAACATTATTGATTACATTCATTTTTCACGATCAATCAGACAAACTATTCTAAACTAGACTAAGGAGCAACACAACATATATTAAAATATAAAACCAAATGTAATGTATGATGACTACTAAAAATAAGTATCAACATATTAAATGGTCGGTAAAAACAAGGAAAATAAATAAATCGTAATATATAATTAATTGATGTGTTCTAACTTGAAGGAGTAATATTGATTACCTAAGTGTCGTGTGAAAATTACATTAGATAATTATTAATTAAATTTACATTTCAGAAAATTAGTACATACACTTAATGTTTGAGTTCTGCTTGCGGAGAAATATAACACATTAAGCCTTGTTTAAGAAGATTTTTAAAAAATAGACGCGTACACAAATTAAAGAAATTCAAGTAAAATTGGGTTAACTTTCTCGAATGATTTCAACTAGCGTAGCGAATTCAAAGCCTGTCAATGAAACACGTATTACGCTTGTTGTCTCATGTTCGCCCCTTTTCCTACTGACATCCCCGCCTTACATGAACACTATTATTACTGAGAGTTAAGAGACATAGTGTTTTACGTCTACGGGTTACATGTTCTTGTTCGGTTGTAATATTTTGGCTTTTAACCTGCTATGTGTTTGTTTGTTCTTGTGTGTTTCTATCTGCTTACTATCTGAATTTTGTTTGTACAATTAGTTTTGCGTTGATGAGGTGATATCTGTAAAATACAAGTGTAGGTATGTAAGCCACATGGATGTTTAAATAATAAATTACATTCATATATACAGTGTATGTGTTTGCCTTTGTGTTAAGACAATCTGATTATTGTGAACTATATAAAAGCAAATCATTGCATAATCAGCATAAATTCGCAGCAAACAGTTTACAAAAATATATGATCATCATTTATCTCGAAATTAAAGTCGTAATCTGCTTCATTAAATGAAATTTCTGCAAACCATTACATTATTTTTGTAATTACTGTATTCTTACTTTGTTAACTAACTGCTCTTCTGGTTTTAGAGATATACTCCTTAAACCGTGTATATTCGGAACCAACATTCCAAACAGGGCTTAAATACGTCTATATCATTGGAATCAAATGAGGTATAATGTCATCATTGGTTGCATTAGCATTTGATTTCCATAAGCAGGGCATATGATGTTTTATTTTAATGTTATAACTTACACATTTTTAAATACGTAAATAAGAAGCCAGTATGAATATTCAGCTCGAAGCGTGGGTAACCAGTAATGAAGGACCATCATTGATTATCCGGAACACCTTGAGTCTGCCTTAACAGCTGGAATTACTATATATTTACCAAGATTTATTAAAATTAATTTCAGTTTTATTATTGACCCTCTCATCTAATAAATGCTCAGAATCTCGTCAGTTTCTATCTGCGAGATTGAATAATATACATTAATAAAATATGAACACATAGACATATTTTATTATGAATTCGGCGTGAAAAAAGGACACACTACTGATATTTTATCCTAGCGAACGCAAGGTCTATTTGCTAGTATATAATAAAAAAAAATACTAAAAAAGTAATGGCAACGATGTTAGCAATAAAGCATTTATAACTGAGGATGCTCACAATGATAATAATATATTACGTTTTCATCATCATCATCATCATCATCATCATCATCATCATCATCATCATCATCGGTATTGTCATCATCATCATACTTTCATAAATGTGTTTGTCTCTTGATGTGTATCAATGCATAATGCACACAAATTAAGGAAATAGACTACCTATATAAATATCTAAGTCGCTAAAGTAAAAGCACTCAGTTTTTTAAGAAATACTTCAGTAATCTAAATGTTAATTTATGAAAGTAAAAAAAAAAGCGGAAACACATCTTCTCACTGGGAACTTACATAAACTCAAGGGAAACTACTCATATATTAAACTTAATGCACTTAGATTGGAATATATAACTGAAACAAACAAACACTCATATTTTTCCGAAGATGTTTTCTACCTGCCGGATGTAATATTGTACAGTGTGCATTATCCATGGACGACTATTATGATTAAATTACAAATATAATCTCTAGCGGGCTTCGTTCGTAAAAGTAATTTATCTTCCCAAAAGAAACAACTTTGATTTTATATTTTATGAGTCTTTTTTATGTTTGTAATGTATCGACCGAAAAGTTATACATTCATTTGTAAAAACACATGCGACATTGAATCAAATAATTGAATGATATTTTGACTTTGTGTCGACGAATTAAACACACATACACCGCCCACCCTCACACACACACCGCACACACCCACCGCACCCTCCCAAACACACACATATATATATATATATATATATATATATATATATATATATATATATATATATATATACATATATATATATATATTCCGTTATGATTAGCTGAACCTTTGTGGCTTTTTAACAGACTGGTCAGGTGCGAACGAAAAATACAAAGAACACACTTTTACGCTACATCGAAAGATAATATATCAATGCAACAGACTTAGTGAGAATTATATTAACAAATTAAACATAAAGATTGAATCCCACAGTGTTTAGATTAAACAAGTAGAGAACACTTAAAATCGGAAGCGTTTTGTTCCGGATATGTGTCAGTTCTAAAGTAAATATATGCGCTTTATGGATACCACATTCACTGCAGAACTACAGACATGGATTTGAATTATAGAATAAGGATATTTGAATTTAAAAATATTAAACCCACTTTATTATTTTACTAGATATGTAAAGTTTTCTATCAAAGATAAACTGTAACGCCCATGCGCGTGCGCACAAATGTAAGCAAAATCACAAAAAGACTATATATATATATATATATATATATATTTATATATATATATATTATTTCTCTCTCTTTCTCCCTCTCTCTCTCTCTCTCTCTCTCTCTCTCTCTCTATATATATATATATATATATATATATATATATACATATATATGTTGTGCGTATTAAGGCAGAATTTTCTCATGTATGCAAGTATTGTTTGAAATTACAGTATTTTTTGCCTTAAAATAAAAAAAAATTAATGTTCCATTGATTTCACAGGTTTCACAAAATACACTAAATTTATACATTCCGAAAGTAATTTAAATAAAACAATACTGGAAGCTATCTACATGAAAACACAACAACCTAAAATCAATAACATCACCTACGAAACCAGTTGTAACTTTTTAAAATGCTTAACGTAATGCGATTTTGTTCTGTGATACCATCTAGCGTTGCTGAATTAAAATTGTCAACGACTTCCTGGAACAATGCTAACATGTTCCCTGCGCGTTTCTCTGATGTCTTTTTAAAATGCTCTTCTTTTTCCAGCTTTTTTCATATGACTTTTACACCTGAAGATAATTCGACGAAGACTAGAAAATGTTTGTGAAACCTATTAAACCTATGGTACATTTATTAATGTTTTTGATTTTAATAAAAAATACCATCAGCAAAATTGAAATATAAAATAGTATAATTAATCAGACGAACTCCGTCATGTTTAACAATATTTTCATATATATATATATATATATATATATATATATATATATATATATATATATATATATATATATATTATTCGTAGGACATTTATCGAATAGAAGGAATCTGAAAAAAAACACGGATTCTATTAAATGTACCACTGGTCAAACTTGTATTATCACTGATTGATAGTTTATCAAACTCTCAGTCATCACTAAACGTGAAATATGCTACCATATCATTTGTAAGAAATACGTTGGCAGAGGTGCAAATGAATAATTGCCAATGGTAACAGAGGCGTTATACTCATATACTTACAGTTAGAAAGAAGAAACACCAGGAAGTAAAAATATACAATAATTTTGACGATCGTATTAAAAACATAAAACTGTTCGTACACATTTTACATACATAATTGCGTACTTATTTCAAACTAGCAGGGACATCCGGCGTTGCTTAGCTGAGTAGTAAGACATTTGTATTTAACAATAACGATCGACTTCCTACTGATGTAACACGCAATGTAAACTTCACTGTATTTACCGGCAAAATGAATCAGGGTTAAGCGTACCAAAATCAACGTAGACGCGAGTTAAATGATACTGTAGAACAAGTTTGCGACGTAAGTTTCACAAACTAAAATAAAAATGCGCGATAGGTTTTATTTGAAAAAAACCCTAATACGCTCTCTAACCTGAAACAAAAATGAAGGAACTCTGCGCCACTAGATTAATTCTATTTTAACTCACAACAATATTAACAACACATAATATTTTTCTGTGTCTATTGAAAGATAAATAAATGATTAATTTTGTTTTCATATTTAGTTCGTAAGATTAATCCTCTTCTGATTTGTGCATAGCAATTACATTAAATGTTTAGCCCCATTTCCTTGCTCATAATTAATTACATATGCCATCATTGAATGTAGACTGACACACGTACGTTTATTATTATTATATAGAGTCCATACATTTTTTTTATTTGTAAGGAGGTTTTATCACTGCTTAGATGAAATAAATTATTCGATTTCTTTATTATGTACCTTTCTAGCCTATAGTGCGTAACTGCGTGTGATACCCACGTTATCGAATCAGTTTTAGTTAAGCTGTAATTGCAAAACAAAATTCATGTTTTACCCTAACAATTCTGAGTAAATTGAGTTCAGTTTTCACCTCAGCTTACGATACTTTTGTATGTACCACACAGAGAGAAACAGTTTATTAAAAGTAAAGAAAAATGGAGAAATAGCATGAAATAGTAAAAACTAGGAACACAAGTAATTAAAACGAATATGTTTGATAGGAAAAGAAGAATTACACACTGAATATACATCCCTGCGATATCATTACTTATATACAGTTTTTTTCTCCATAAAACATGTATAGATGATACTCCACCCTTGATAATACAACTTGAAATGCATGTCCAGATGAGATATTATTAAGCAATTGTTTTTGTGCCGATCATGTAAGAAAAAAGTGTTGTTGGAGCAGCCTAATAACCTATGCAATATGCGGCGTGAAATCATCATATATTTCTACGAATTGTTTAAATAGCTTATTACTCGAACAAATCAGATGTTTTGTCACTATTGTGGAGTTGTATTAAACATGTGCGATAAAATTTAGAAGATAAATTATTATTTTTTTATTGCACTGACAACAACGTCCATCAATTTGAAAAATACATAGGTAGATCTTTAAGACGTAACATATATACACATGTAAAGGAGAGTGTAGAGACATTGCACTTGACATTTCGAAAGCGTTCGACAGAGAGCGACATTTTAGTCTTCTACACAAACTTCAGAGTTATGGTATTAGTGGTGAGGTTCTTGACTTCTCATCGAAGCCTCCGAGTAACTTTGGGCAGTGCATCTTCATGCTCTGTTCGTATCAATTCTAGTGCCCTTCAGGGTTTTATTCTAGGCCTAATACTGTGTATTCTCTATATAAATGATCTGCAACAGAATATTATTCAGAAAATTAAGATATATGCCGCTGATACCATTCTCTATCCTGCTGCTGTCTCGCGCAATCTCCCTCGGATCAATCGAATTATGCAGCTCCTCTAGAAGTTTACCTGGGGTCAGTAGTGAATTGAGGTACGAAGTTGCTTTTTTCGTTTAATTCTGTTAAGACTCAGCGTGTGTATTTCAATTATAGACGTTTAATTTTCCTGAGATTCTCATGGATGACTATACTTCTTAGGATGAATCTACTCTTAAATTATAGTCTTTCTCTCTCATCAACTCTTTATTGGAGGGTATAACTTATATCCATTGCTCTTTCTGTTTCTCGTAAAGTCGGTTCTCTCTATCGCGTCAAACACTTTCTCACGTCTGAGGCTATTCTCTATCGACTACTCTACTATCCGACCGTGTATGGAGTACTGTTGTCATATTTTGGCTGGTGAATCTCTGTCGCATTTGAAGGTTATTGATAAGGTGTTGAAACGTATTTGTAATTAGATTGGCGCTACTCTTACTTTTTCCCACACCCTTTCATTACAGACGTGATGTTGATTGTCTCAATGTGTTCTATAAGTACTATTATAGCATGTGTTTGTTGTAATTGTGTGATAGATTCCCTGTTTCTTGTGTTTCAACTCGTTTGATCTGTTGATTATGTTGTCACAATCAACGCGCTTTTTTGATACATCATTATGCTACATCTTCCTATCCCAGTAGCTTATTTCCAAGAACTGCAGGCGTGTGGAACTCTCTTCCTGCTGATACCTTTCCTCGTACTTATTGCTTTGGCCTTTTCAAGACCACTGCCAATAGACATCCCATGTCTATACGATAATGATACTTTGTTCTTACTAGCCCATTACATAAGGTGACTTAATGCTTTGTCTTCAGCAATTTCCATAAAAAGAACTTACAATCCATTGCAGGAGAAATGAAATCAACATTCATGTTTGGCAATCTTAACAAAAATGTTAATCCCTCTAAATAGCATGTTGCAACTGATACGTAAAACTAGAGTGAACAAGAATATCGCTGGACAATCAAGTATGACCCCCTATACTTGCACCATCATTCTCAGTAGCCCCTTACGTCTACAGAAGCAACTTGTCGGGTTCGGAGTTAACAAAGTTAAAAAAAAGAAGCTATTGTAAGAACAAGCAATGTATTCATTGGCATCATAGGTAGGAGAGTTTCCAAGTTTCACAGTTACATTTTTGAATGCCCATACAACTAAGCAGAGTTGGAATTCGAAAACTATCCGCGGGAAAAAAGTCCATAAAGTAGCTATTATTCCTGGCAGAAAACATTTACATGTTTGATGACAGCAAATGCCGATTCTGGTTGAAATATGTTTACAAAATAGATAAGATTACGTGGTAACACTTACTATATCTCCTCATCAAGAATTTCCTCGGCATGCATACTCAATAATCGTATTGCCAATAACCCTGATAGCATAAGTAGTCAGTTTCACTTTTCGAATAAGAAAATAGCAAATGTATGTTTATGATCTGAGGGCACAAGAAACGAATATAAGTAAGTAAAGAAGGATGCCTAATTACTTTCGGAAACGACAATTGCTTTAAAACCATATTCATGAGTGCTTCACATAACTTCGACTATGTATGGAAAGGAAAGACAGTCATCATTCGATTTTTCAAGAGATAAAACAAACGTTGTAATTCTCATAACACCAGGCACAATTTCCATCAATCCCAAATTGAAGTAAAATGTATTCGATGTGCATAGTTTTATCTACTGTATGTTTAAATAATGATAATGCATAATATCACACTCAATTATCTAGCTTCATAAAGATGAGCAATTCTCTTTAAGCGATCAACAGATTGCGCAGCATTATTATATTGTCACCGAATCCAAATTTTATTCTGTACTTCTGGATTGGGAAATGTGATAACTTCATTTTAGGACCGTGTATCCAATTCCCTAATGGAATATTAGTGATACATGGAAGTAATAGTTTTCTGGACTTCTTGTTGAAGCTTGTCACTGGTTATACATTCGTACATGTTTGTCAATTCGTAGAATCTTGGAAAATGGAAATAAAATGATGACTTGAATAATGGCTAAGTATTAATGAGATGTATCTGTAATTTCTCTTCGCAGACATAATATTGTGCACACCAATCTTGTTGAATCCTGATTAAATGCACTGTGTTTCTACCTGTGTTTGGTTCCCTGTGGATTCTGTACAATTGTTGGATATGACAACACTTGTCACGTTGATGACATTAGTGACTATACAAATAGACCTAAGGTAGGGATTCAAGATTATAATACTTCAATCTTATAAAAGGATCGAATTTAACAATCCTGTTATATACTTAATAATAAGCACAATGTATTAACGTGTGACTGTATTTTATCATTTTCTTTTTATTTAATTTCTAACTTAGAATGGGAAAATCCCTTAACAAAAGCTAGAATAAATGAGAATCGCTTCTGATAATCTCTTTACTGTAACGTTTACGACGAATTTTTAAACAATATACCATTTTATTATTAAGGAACTGGTGGAATACACCAAGACTAATTATCCATTGGACGGTTTTCCTTAGTTATACTTTTCAGTGTTATCGCTGTTTCAATTTCAATGAGATTATTTATCGTTGTAAATGTTATGAAACATATATGAGAAATGTTGTGAAACCAGTGTTCTCTAGAAAAAAATAATGTGTATTTATTTATTCATAACTAAGTGTAAAAACAATATTTAACGAATAAAAACGTGCCATTTGAAAACGAGTTAATGTTTAAAGAAGCTAGAAAACAAATAATATATCGGACGCAATTCAGCTGCTGAAATAAATTTGAAATAAAAACCTCTAATATAAAAACACGTTAAACGGCTCCATTATTATAATGATACATATATTAAAAGTAAATTACTTACGTATGTGTATAATTTTATATGAATATTATTGCTAACATTAGCAAAGCATGATTGTTCTTCTGTTTTGAAGGAGAGCGTACACTCACATGAAAGAAACCTCTTATAATCAACAAATTGTTTTCCCAATAACAGATACATCTAAAATAAACAGTTTAATATGTATAATATTTACTTTAATCTAAATCGTTTTTCAATTTGGTTTCGACTAGACATCAAAATTGATATTTAAACTGATTGATGGTAACATGCGATTTTGCCGCTGTTTTATAGTATTCATATATATATATATATATATATATATATATATATATATATATATATATATAGAGAGAGAGAGAGAGAGAGAGAGAGAGAGAGAGAGAGAATGAGTGAAAGAGTGAAAGGAAGAAATATAGATACTTTTAGTTTGCTTGGAGCATTGCTGGGAATAGTAGTATGTTAATGATGACTGAGGGCAATGCAGAATGCCGGGTAGTATGTAAGTTGAAAGGGACAAAAATAATGAATCAAAACGTGACTTACTATTTATTTTTCTTAAGATCTTGCTCTGTGGTATATGCTGTTTGTGTGCTGTACAAATGATTATTAAAACTCATTTATTTACTATTAAGGAAAACTCTTCCTTTGTCAAGAATAAATAAGACAGCAAAGGAATAACCCGTCTGTGTAGAGAATTCACCAAAATGGATACCAGAGAGTAGGGCTGTGGCCAACCAGTCCCGCAGAGAAGAGAAAGTAATAACTTTTAAAATAAGTTTTTGTATATAAATGAAGCGTTCAAAATATGTGTCAAATATTAGATAAATGATAGGTATCGTATGGTTATTAATTAACCGTTAGTTTAGATAACATATATTTTTAAAATATGTTATTTGTTTCTGCGTGTTGTTGTTTTATTTTGTATTTTTTTTGTTTTAAATATGAATTAATTATCTAGTCTCTTTTTACTGTTATTAATTTTATTAAAGTTGCTGCTTATCATATATTCCGAAAGTATTATTAATTGTTAGTTTCATTAAATTTGTTTATAGAATAAATGTAATTTGTTACTAATTATGAGATTTTATATTTAGTTTAAGCTTAATTGAATCTAGTTAAATTCGAGATTTAACCGCAAGCCAGTGTAGGGAATAACTCTGCATGTTACTAAATTGGGTCTTTAATTAACATTAATTCATAGATTCAGTCGGTAGAAAATTGTGTATTAAGTTATATTAGTTATATGTGGGTGTGTGTATTATTGTTTAGTTATTTATTCTTTTTTTCTCTTTGTGTTGTTTTAGTTTTTATTTAATATTTACTTATTTATTTTATTTAATAATTTATTTGTTTTTTATATATTTTATTTATTTATTTTTTCTATAGGTGTATATTAGTTGTACACATTTTATATGTATTTAGATGTGAGGTAATAGGGGTAAATTGTTAAATTAATTAATAATGGAAGGTTATGAAATGAATTATATTTGGTGGGATAGTAAGAGTAGGTCAATTATGGTTTTTGGTTGTTAGGGGTAGTTAGTTCCATGTAATTGAGGGTGTGTTGAGATTGATGTGTGCACGGGGAGAGGCTTATTTGATTTGTTGTGTTTGTGGTTGTTATAATAGTGGGTGGCTCTATATAGCAGTTAAGTAATGATGGAATTAAGTCAGGTAGTGAAATGCTGACCTGGAATATAATGAGTGTTATATATGATGGGTAGTCAGTAGGTGAGAGGATAGATTATTATATAACACATGCTGAGTTTAGCTCGTAACGCTGACTGAGTGGGGGTTTTAATCTAGTGGTGAGGACTGATTCTGTGATTCTTAGGTCCCGAATGTTTCTGCAAGAGGCAAGCATAGAGACGTGAATGCCACGTTCAGTAGTGAGGAATAGAGTTGTGTGTTTGTGGAAAACGGATATACGGGCGTTCATATTCTCTTATATACGTAGGTGTAGCGGTATTGTGGTGCTTCTTATGTAGAATTTGTTGCATTTTGGTGCACTGTAATTTGTATTGGTGGGGTAGCGTAAATCAGTGTTACGGATAGGGCAATTGGCCAGGGAGCAGGGTTTCATCATTACTTAACCCATATATTAAGTCATACAATACTACCTCCACCACACGCCCAAGTAATTAAATAGGCCACTCCCCTCAAACCCACATCTACCCACACTCTCACTCACATGAGAATAACACCCCTAACAAGCAACAACTTAAATTGACCTACTCTTACTATCCTACCAAACTAATTAAACTCATAACCTGACATTATTAATTAATTTAACAACTTGCCACCTATTACCCCACATCTAAATACATATAAAATGTGTACAAATAATATACAATAAATAAATAAATATATGAATGAAATAAATAAAACAAATACATAGAGAAAAATACTAAAGAAAACATAACAAGCACGTAGAAAAATAAATATTAAATAAACAGTAATACACATATATATATATATATAAATAATATAACTTAATACACACACTTCTACCGACTGAATGGATGAATTAATTTTCATTCAAGACCCAATTTAAGAGGAGGCAGAGTTATTCCCCCTACACTGTCTTGCGGTTAAAACCTGAATTTAACTAGATTGAATTAAGCCTGAACTAAATATACAATCTAATAATATATAACCAATGACATTAATTCGATAAACTAATTTAATGAAACAAACAGTTAATAAGCCTTTTGTAATATATGGTAACAAGTAAATTAATGAAAGGTATAATGATAAAAATGGACTCATTCATTACTTTATATTAAACACAAAACAAAACAAAAAGAAAAGGAAACACAGAAGAAACAAAGAAAAAATAAAATGTATTATCAAATTTAACAGTTAATTAATCACAATACCTATCATATTGGGTGGGCCAAAATAAGGGTCCTATCTTTGAATTTGAATAACTTCCACAAAATAAAAGTTAAACTCACTAAACTTTATGTGTGTGTAGACTGACCCTTCCGAGATTTTTTGAAATAAACAAAATAAATTTTAGCCGGAAAACACTTCTTGAAACTTACAAAAACTAAAGTATTGTTTTTTACACTGTTTTGAGATTTTTAAGCAAAAATAATGTTTTCTAAATGGGCGCCGTTGGCGGCTTCACACTCTTCGGCTCTTTTTAAAACATTTTCCATAACAGTTTGCAACATCTGAGGATTATGGCTCTTATTTCTGCTTCAATATTTGCTTTCAGTTCCTCAATATTGTTTGGCTTATTGGCATAAACCTTTTCTTTGAGGTAACCCCATAAGAAGAAGTCAGGAGCTGTAAGGTCGGGTGATCGTGGAGGCCATTGAATTTCGCAACTGCGAGAGATAATCTGATTTCCAAATATACCCTGTAAAAGTGTAAGGGTATCTCTCGCAGTGTGTGCTGTGGCTCCATCCTGTTGGAACCACATCCTGTCAGGTTTGGCGGCAACCCACGGTTGCAATAAATTTTGCAGCATTTCTCGGTAGCGGTCACCCGTTTCTGTTACCTGATTTCCGGCATCGTCTTCAAAGAAATAGGGGCCAATTATCTCTTCAGCAGTAACGCCACACCACACCGTGCACTTGAGTGGATGTAATGTGTGCTGCTGAATTATCCTTGGGTTCTCCGTACCCCATATTCGGCAATTTTGTTTATTGATGAACCCATCAAGATGAAAATGGGCTTCATCCGACATTATTAGTTTTTTGAGAAAATCGGGATCATCATTGGCCAAATCCTGGAGTCGCATAGCGTACTCAAGTCTTTTTTCATTATCTCGAGGTTGAAGTTCTTGAACTAGCTGCACTTTATATGGAAAATATCCTCTTTCTCTTTGCATTCTCCGAAGTGAGCTTCGAGAAATGCCAAGTTCTTTTGATCTCCTCCTTGTTGATGTGGATGCATCCTCCTCCAAACCTCTCTCCAATTCCTCGAAATTTTGAGCTGTTCGTACAGTACGAGGCCTACCACTTCTCGCCATGTCGGATATTCCTTGTTGGTCCCTAAAACGAGCAATAATTCCTCGGATTGCTTTTGCCGAAGGAGAGTTTCTGGTGTTGTAATGACGCCGATAGATGAGTTGAGTCTCCGAAATCGACTCATTGGATTTAAAGTACCACTCTATTATGAGGGTACGTTCCTTAGGGTTAATACGGCTCATGCTTGCTTCGGAAGGGGTCCTTTACTTATTCTAAAAAAAAAAAAAAATCAATAAATAAAAAAGTTATGAATTTTTAAAAATAGGACCCTTATTTTGGCCCACCCTGTATATATATATATATATATATATATATATAAATATATATATATATATATATATATATATATATATATATATATTCATACATGACATGCATATTATTTTTTACAATTTTAGAGTTATCTTTTAATTGTCGTTAACATGAACATTAGTATGTTTATTTGGTGCATACAAGACATCTACTTTAGTTAGGAATAATTTTATTCATTTTAGTTGGAGTACTGTTACGTTGTTGAACAATACATCCTATTCAGTCTTTATATCAATACGAAAGAAATCATTAAATATGTATAAAATAATTGAGATAAAAATGATCTTTTTCATCTAATATAGGTATTGAAAGTATTTAGAGCGAAACAGAAGTATAAGCCATTACTCTATTTTCAACTTTTTAACTGTTAATTAAACAACATGTCTGTTAATTACCTTTATATATATATATATATATATATATATATATATATATATATATACATATTTATATATATATATATATATATATATATATATATATATATATATATATATATATATATATATATATATATATGAAGCAATCCAACAAAAGATATAAGCGTCAACTAATATCTTATAATTAGTGAAACAAAAAGTATGTTTTTGAGTTGATACATTTGATGTTATGTATGTTTATGTATTTGTATATAATTGTATATATTTTCAAAGCGTAATTGTATTACATGTAGTAGTATAACTGGGGTAATTGTCTTCTGAAGAGAAGAATTATCTTTGAACAATCATAAGCTAAGGACTTAAGGATACTTTGCTTGAACTTTGAATTCTAATAAAATTTGATTGACACCTTATTTTATAGCTTCATTTCATATTATAATTTTATATGATAATATATATATATATATTTATATATATATACCTATACATATATATATATATATATATATATATATATATATATATATATATATATATATATATATATATATATATATATATGTATATATAGATGAGTTTTAGAAGGCTATCACAATGCAATAAATGGAAATATGTCGGCGTTGTGAAGTAAGACAATACAAGTGATTGTAATTTAATTGTATATATTTTTCAAAAACTTTTTTAATAATGTTTGTTTATGTATAGCAAATATTACTCATGCAATCTGTGTGACCGTGTGCCATAATATATTTCGAGGAAGTCCTTTTTTTCAAATAGTAGGTATTACAAATCTCAAAAAACGTTTAGACGGCAATATTGTTTATAACGCATAAATATGAATATCCGCAGCAATGTAATAAAACTAAAACTATAACTGATTTATTTTCTCATTTTAATTACTTATTTAAATATTTTTTTTTCATTTTTCTGAATATTTTATATTTGAACCCACCGATAAAGTGCTACATATTCTTATAAAAAAAAGAAAAAGAATAGTAAAAAAGAGAGAAAGGAAAGAAGAAACAGTTTTGTTTTTCGGAGGGGAACGTAGGGATACCAACTAAGGGCGGTGTTCAATTACATTTTCCTTTCTAGTTTATATATACTATTGTTATCTCATTTTATTCTAACAATATTTACTTATTTGATTTTCTGAAAAAAAATGTAATTTATTTATTTTAAAAAAAAAATGTCAAATTTATTTTTCATGATTAACAGTTTTGATAAATACCCTTGCCAGATTGTGTGTAGCCGCAGTAAATGTAATGAACAGTACTAATTCTTCAATTCTTGCTTAATTTCTTTTTAATATTATCATTATCTATTTAATCTGAAACTATTTAATGCTGTCATGATTTTAGTAAAATATATTGAAATTCATAGTTTAATTCACTAAAGATTTTTTTTTAAATTTAAATTTAGTCTATTTTTTTTCTTCGAGAAAGTAGGAAAACTCTTGCAAAATAGTAATGAATTATCTGCTTTATACATACAAATATGAAACTAAATTATAAATCTCCAATATATATTTCTTTTACAAGATTTTCAAAACTTATTTCAAATTTCTAAATCTGTTACCTTACTTTTGGATATATATCATTCAATTGTAGAAGGGTAAAAGTGAATCTATATAGTAACATTTGTTATTCTATTCAATTTTTCTATCATTAAATTTTAAAAAATATTTTTTTATAACTTATATACTTATCAATATATTTGTTTCTTAATTTATCTTATCAAAATTATTATTTAATTATTTATTTATTTTATAAATATACATATATATATACTTATATATATATATATATATATATATATATGTTTCATTATTTATTCTAATATTATTATCATTTATTCATTTATTTTGTATAAATTATATATATATATATATATATAAGTATATATTTTTTTTTTTTTTTTTTAAAGATTATTATTTTTCCTTTTTTATTTATAGAGTTTATTTGGCGGTACTTTTAATATTTTGTAGAATAAGAAGATGAAAAGTGTATCTACACACTAGGTGTGTTATTCTATTAATATAAGAACATTATTTTTACTGTTTATTTTAATGTATTAATATACTTATTATATAATTTATTCATCTTAACAGCAATCCTGTAATATTGCATGTAGCAGTGAATGTGAATGTGGCATGCAGTATAAATATATAACACCTTATAATTGTAAATCTATATACCAAGGGTATTGTTTTACTGATGATGCTTTAATCTCTATATTTAAAACTGTTTCAAGCTTATTTAGAATTGTGTTAATGCGATGGGTGTGGGCTGAAGTTAAATACGAGATATACTATATTATAAAGAATGTTATAAATGAGCGATTCAGTCATCCTACTATTAAGTTCAGGTCCTAACTAAGAGATGAGTAGAGCTTCTTTAATTAGAAGATTTCCAATGCCCCTCTCCGTGGCCAATATATAAACTTTGATGAGTCTGTTTTTTTGCATGTGTTAAGATGTTTGAAAATGAAGAGGCTTGTATGTGTGTATGTTCCATATATAATTAAAATCACTTGGGGTTGTCTTACTTCTAAACGACGACATAGTTCCATTTTCTGCATTATGATAGCCTTCTGATAGTCCTCTATATACGTATTACACACTGCTTCTAACAAACTACCTCTCTTTGTTATATATATATATATATATATATATATATATATATATATATATATACATATATATAGAGAAAAAAGCGTGATAAAAATGCGACGATTGTCCAAATTTATTTCAAATTTCAATTGTTCAATGCAAGTTGTATTCAGTAATAAACTAGTGTTTATTATTCTTTCCTTAAGCCAAGGCTTTTCAAAGATCGAGATCTTATAATCAGAGGAGAAATACAGATAGATATGTTGGCTTTCGAAAAAAACAAAGTTCAAATATTTGAAAAATATGAAAATTATTTTTTTTTAAAATTATTATTAAAAAAACGCAGTGAATGAAAATAGAAGTTCCGTAAAAAAGATATGCTACTGCACCCAAGAACTTAAATGTTATTAACTCCAAAAATGAACTTATTTCAAACTGCAGGCACATACGACAATTTGCATACATTAATTTCATTACTCCCTTCGACACTCCTTCTCCTAGCCAATAACTCCTCCCTTTTTTAGCATCTGAAAAATCTCTAAACTATATCCCTGCGTAATCTTGTAACTTCTATTCTTTACGCCCATAATCTCACCAATTAACCTTCCCAATAAAGTTTTCCTCCCTTTTACACCTAATAACTATATCTACCCGTAACACCTATCGTGATTGAACTAACATTGTTCCTCCCACTACCCACCGATCATTAACATATCTTATATCTAGACGTGTATACCTCCTCTGCAATATAGCTCCTACTATCCTTTTACTTCAGCCCTACTCCTAACCTCTTATATTTATCACTTTTTCTTCTGTCCGTAAACCTACCCACAAACTCTTCCATTGCCTTTTAATCTCACTTCCTTATTATCTCCTACACATCCACTATATCGTCCTTATATTGGACTCCTCCTAATAGCAACCCTTTCCCCTGTAACTTCTTTTTGTCCTCTTTTTAACTACGATCTTCGATTTCCCCTCCAATTTGGTCCATATATATCCCCCTGTAATTTTTATTAAACTTCTAACACACTAGCATTAGAATGTAATTTTTCTTAATTTCAGTCCAACCCTGGCCCATAACACTTATATTAAGTCAATTGTTACTTGCATTCCTAGCCTATCTCCTTAATAGTCTCCATACCCCCCTAGAACATTTTTTTTAACAAATTAGTTGATTCAGGCTAGTTGCATAACTACATATTTAAGCCTACTTTGAATAATCGTAATCCCTCTTACTACTCGCGAGCCATTTTCTATCGATCTTTTCTCTTTTGCTCACCTTATCTTATCTTTGACCAATTTTACCCCCATCTCTTCTAATCATATTTTCAAACTACTTGGACACTTCTTGCAAGCTTCCCTTATAAATCTAATTTAATTTTAAACTGTAATTGTTAAGTGTTACCCTGTTACTGCCCACTCACCATTTAAACTATAGATTATAACACTGACACTGCACTTAATTTTTAATTGAACTAACCCAATTCCACCCCATATTACTTATAATCGAAACTAATTGTTTCAAACAATCTATCCTTATCCCTTATACTGTTCCCCTCTCCTAAATGTTTAATATAACTGAGTAGGACAGGCTTGATCTTTAATATCACTAACTCTTTTCCTTAATTTATTTCCTCCCTTTTCTCCTTTTTCATTTAATTTCCCTTCGAATTATTCATCTAACCCTTAATTTGGTTTTAAAATAATTTTTTTTAATTAACCATTCTCTAACTCCTTTTAAATTTTAAATTTTTAATTTTTAATCATTCGCTCTCTCACATAATTCTATTTATTTTACTATGCTTTTAACTAATTCTGTTTTAATCATTTTTAAATCCCTAGAAACCCTAACTAGTAACTACAATTTAATTTGCTTTTAGCCGCCTTACTTGTCACCTCTGAAATGTTAGAAGCCCACTCATTGGAATTCTATTTTTAGAATCGGCAATCTCTATACTCCCTTCCCGCTTCAGATTAATACCACCCTAAAAAAACCTATATCCTAACCTTGACTATATCGCCCGCCCACACCCTCAACCACCCTGTCACTTTAACTTCATCCCCATATCCAACCCTTTTCTTTTTTTTCTTTTTTCTTCCTTTTTATTTCTTCCCAACTCATACAGCGGCTATTTTAACAATTCCGAACCTCATGACCTTTCGCGCTTTAAACCCTCCATCACCGTAACCAAATTGTAACCGTTTTGTTTTGTTTCATTTGGATTTAAACCTTGAACGAGATGTACTCTGCCTTTTTTGGTCCAGGAAGTGTATCAATGATGGCCAGTCTTTCCCTTTTCAATCCCTTTTAAGTGCGTTTGGATTTAATTGTAATTTTGAGCACTTTCTCCACACTGCTCCTACGCAAAGAGTTTTTTTGACGTTCTACAATTCATCGAACTTCCTTTTAATGGAAATTTACCACCCGGACAAACCGCATATCTTTTTTACGAAACTTGTCTTTTCATTCTCTGCTTTTTTTTATAATACTTTTTAAAGAAAAGTAATTTTCATATTTTTCAAATATTTGAACTTTGTTTTTTTTCGAAAGCCAACTTATCTATCTGTATTTCTCCTCTGATGATAAGATCTCGATCTTTGAAAAGCCTTGGCTTAAGAAAAGAATAATAAACACTAGTTTATTACTGAATACAACTTGCATTGAACAATTGAAATTTGAAATAAATTTGGACAATCGTCGCATTTTTATCATTCTTTTTTCTCCTATCTCTACAATTGCTCTATCTCGTATATTGAGCTAATCCTCTTCACAATAGGTTCCATCTACTAAAAGTTTTACTTTGGTTTATACTTGATCCTATACATATATATATATATATATATATATATATATATATATATATATATAATATACAAACTTAATAAGGGTTTTTGAAAAATATATATATATATACAAGTGTATATATATATATATATATATATATATATATTAGTAGTAAGTTTTTGAAAGGCTGTGGGCAATGCGATTCCGGGTAAGATGCAAGTTGAAAGGAAAGGAACAAAAACAATAACAATAAATCGAATACGATATAAGACTTACTATTTATTTTTCCTTTTTTTTCCTTCTTTTTTTTTTTTTTTTTTTTTTTTTTTTTCTTACATAACAGCAAGAGTGTTTTAGCTGTTCGTGTGATGTCCGGGTGATTAAAAATCACTATTTGATATTTCGGGAAAAGACATCCCTTTTTCAAAAATAATTAATTTAAATTACGATAGAAAGATAAACAAAATAAAAATACGAAGATAAAACAAAGTATATATTCAAATATAAAAATAATAAAAAAATAAAATAAAAAATGATATATATATATTATCAAAACTAACAGTTTATCGAACACCATACACCTAACCAACATTACACTAATATTCTAAACACCAATCATATATTTAACATAATATTAAAATAAAACTTAACTTAATTTATATTCCCTGTGAAACTGCTTTTTTGCTGCGGTCTATATCTGGCAGCCATTTTGTTTTGTATTATTCTCTACACAGTCGGAGAAGAATAAAATATTATTCTTCTTCTGGTCTAATTATTTTTGAAAAAGGGATGTCTTTTCCCGAAATATCAAATAGTGATTTTTAATCACCCGGACATCAAACGAACAGCTAAAACACTCTTGCTGTTATGTAAGAAAAAAAAAAAAAAAAAAAAAAAAAGGAAAAAAAAGGAAAAATAAATAGTAAGTCTTATATCGTATTCGATTTATTGTTATTGTTTTTGTTCCTTTCCTTTCAACTTGCATCTTACCCGGAATCGCATTGCCCACAGCCTTTCAAAAACTTACTACTACTATACCCAGCAATGCTTCAAGCAAACTACCATTCTCTACTATATATATATATATATATATATATATATATATATATATATATATATATATATATATATATATATATATATGGGTGTGTGTGGGGGTGTTCCTGTGTGGGTGCCTGTGTGGGTGTGTTGGTATATATTTCAATAAAAATGGAGAAGGCGCAGATTGCTCTGCGCACATGTATAATTCGATAGTATTTTTAACAATTCCAATTAACATACAGACTGTAATTTTTTTAAAGTCGTATTCTAGTATTTAACCTAACATAACAATTTTTTTTTAATGAATACCTTTAGTATAACTTAATTATCAATCCAATCAGTTGAAATATCTTAATGTAGTAATTGCCTAATCATCGTAAATTAATTTATTGTAGGTAAATTAGGTTTTATTCATTTTCTCTACTGTTATATGATTATCAATTATACTTTTTGGATTTAATTATATAAACGAACATGCTTATATTATTAAAGCATGTTCGTTTATTGAACCAACACAGGTTAAATTCCGTTATCGATAATAAGGAAAGAGTATTATATAGAAACAAATTTAAATTCAATTTTGAAAAAAGATAGCGTGACCTATTTACAAGTTCACACAGTTCTAATTATGACATGTTTGCTGTAGCTACGGGTAAATTTTTCCGATATCTTTAACCCATAATCTTGGCATACAACTTTTTCTGCATTTTCTTTTTCTTCTTTTTTTTTGCATTTACGTGAAATAATATTTTACCTTCACAATTATTGGCTTTGATACTCTTCTTACCAACTTATCGCTCTGTATTTCTCTGATGATCGAAATTATATTCTTTATAAAGCAATGGTTTTAGGAAGAACATCATTTTTTCTTTTTAACAACTGAGGGCGAAATGGATTGAATTTTTGAAATTGTTAATCTCATCTTGTTATTTTCTCTCACCCTTTATATAAATATATATATATATATATATATATATATATGTATATATATGTGTGTTACGTATATATATATATATATATATATATATATATATATATATATATATATATATATATATATATATATATTTATATTTAAACCTCTACAGAGTTACCACCCTTAGACGGCCCAGATGATACCTTTATTTGTATTCTTTCGGGATTGATTTAAAGTCCTTTAATCCGGGATGTACATATATATATATATATATATATATATATATATTTTCTTAAGCAGTATCTTCTGTTGCAGGCAAGTATTGTAAAATATAAAAGGCAACTCATGTGTAGATATCTTTTGGCAGATCTTTTCAATAGTCTTAATCAGGATCTTTGTTTCGGAGAGGAATTGGCCGATGAATATATATATATATATATATATATGTGTGTGTGTGTCTGTGTGTTTGTAGCACACAATAGTTATATGCATAACGTATATGTCACTAGTTCAATTTTTATCTGAAAAAAACTTATTTAAAATATAAATTATGAGAAACGTTACTTAACATCATTTCTGGGAAATAAGCGAACAATATGTATTTAAAATGTTCAAGAAAAGTTTATTTTTATTAAATCACAAAATAAAAATTGTTTATTCCAGCATAGATTACTAAAGAAAACAATAACCCCTCTAATAATGCGTATATATCAATCTTTTGAAACGCATTTTTAAGCTTTAACATACATATGTAAAAAATAATGGTTGTTGTGATGTTATTTGCATTCATTACAATAAACAAGTTTAGTTTAATTATGCTATGTTCGATTGTGATTTTATAACGTCACGAGATGCGATTAAGAATTACCTACTCGATAAATCTAGCGCAAGTGTTAGGATCTGCCCTCAGGTCCATTAGAAAGTCTCTCACGCTCTAATTTTAAATCTCACTAGACGACACGTGATACTTTAAGTACTCTTTGATATATAATTTACTAATGCGTCTCATTCCACAAATGAGAACTATATTTATTTCTGTTTTATTTTCACTTTTGCTATACGTCACTGATTTAATTAGGTCATTTTACTAAAGAAGCTGCTAGTACATGTGTTTTGCTTTCCCTCTCATATTCGTACCAATTCCAGATCGTTGTATTTCTACTCCTCGCCCTCTTGCCTTAATATTCGTCTTACATCCGTAACATAAATATGCAAATGAATAACCTGGCAAGTGAAACCCTTTTTAATAGTGTAATTATTATACATAATTTTCAAATCTATATATAGTATAGACGTGTACAAGTAGCTATAAATGAGGCTGTTTTTGTGTTATTATATTAAACTAATGAAATCATATTTTAAATAAAGTGTATTAATGTTATGTTTATATACGATATTATATTTGTGTTTGTCTTCATGTATAACTTTAAAATCGTAATTGTCTCCATGTGCAAAGCTTTCATTTATAATATAACTATTTTTCGTAAGTCCAGTGTATATTTTCAAAAACATTTAAACAGTTATTTCCAGTTTAATTTTGGAATTGCATATGTATTGGTCTGTCACGCTTTATTTCGATCATTTATTTTCGCAGATCTCCGAAAATGTCGTTTCAGGTCAGATATTGTCAAACGTGGCAATAACACTTTCTTGATCCATCAGGTTTAAATAGAATTTACATATGCGTATTATTCTTTAGGTCAAATAGTATTTCGTCTATCTCTACGATTAACGTTTTAATAAGGTCTTCTTCTGTCTACATGGTCAAATTATGAAACACAATTTAAAGTAATAATTAACGCTAAATTATCAAATAGCATTTTTATTGGTTTGTCAGTTGGAATAAAATATTCATCAATAAACGAGCACATTGAATTAACGCACCTTAATGACATGTATTTATGCTATTTGCTTTCTCTATTTGCCATTTTAGAGTTATTTTTCCTTTCTATGCATCTTCATTCGCCATGTTTTTATTTTATTTTCATCTCATCGTACTTTTGAATTTTTGTAAGGTTTTCCTTTGTCTTTTATGTCAACTGTAACACCCATCTCACCTTAAGTTTTAGAGACTCTTTAATTGGTTTGACTAATTCAATAGAGTATATATGTTTACTTGCTCCTTTGATTCAGTCTATTTCTATTAGTTTGTGATTTTATGTATGTAATTTCAACTTATTCCTCTCTGAGTTATTTTAGTTAAAATAGACTATGAACCGTTTCTATGGCTTTTATCTCTATATATCTGGAGTCTCTGTATGAGTTATTGTTTTATTTAAATTGTGTGTCTTTGATTATTTACTTATCCACATTAATATCTATGTTGATACAAGGTTTTGGCCGATAAAACAGCCGGCTTTTTTCGTATGTTTATAAATAAAGAATATTCCGATCAACTTAATTAAGAAGCATAACTGCACATTAATAATCCATAAAACTATGTTTAAATACGAGATAATCATTACGTAAATAAATAACATACTTGAACATGGGCAGATCGATGTGACTGAGTATAACTATAAATATAAACGTCGATGTAAGTAATACGCAGATGAAAAACAATGCAAATTATGTTTATTTGTTAGATTATTTTGTTCATCCTATTTACTGCTATTCCTACCAATACAAAAGCAGAAGGAGATTATATTTTTCGCTGTTCATTCTATACGTACTCTTAAGAGAAAAATAACGAATTTTATATTTCTTAGAGTCTGAATGGTAAAAAGCGTAGAAGAATTTCGTTTCCGTTTTTATTTTTTAGCATTTGTATTTTGTCGGATTAAAAAAAGAAAATACATGTTTACAATATTTTCAATCATTTCTAGATACATTGTAGAGGTTGCTTTTGAAAAAATATGAAAACACGTTTGATAATCTTCCATTTAAATTTTATTTGAATATTTAATACCAATCAAATGCAATAGGTATTTCTGTGTATTTTGGTGTAGTGAAAAGCGAGCGAGCATGATTGACTGACACGTCTCAGAGTATTGGAAGAGGCAGACTTGCACTATGTTTATTCGCGTCGGATTAAACAAAAAATAATACACGTTGGCTGAAGTTTATTGTTCCTTGTATACGTTTACAGCTGTCAGCAAGCTGCAACAACAGATGCAGCAAGAACAGGCAACCTAATGCAGATCTTGAGGGAGAGATAAGCGGCATAGTAACGACAATTGAGAAAGCGCTGAACACCTGATATAATGTGTCGTATCGGCGAATTACTCACAACTAGTCCCAAGAATTAAACCTAAGAAGTCCCGCTGGGAATGAATTTTTATTTGAATCAAGGTTTACAAAAAGCAGAACAATGGTCGACTAGCCGACCGTCTGCACGAAGCTTCGCGCATAATGAAGACAACGTTGCTAGAAACTCTGAATTTTTTTAGTGTGTTATTAGCGACAGCCATCAAATGCCGCCCTATGCTATATTGATATACTTTACATTGCGGGCAGTTGTTGCGTGCGGGGTGTTGTTTCGGGAATGCCATATGGGGGAATGCAAGACTCAGCCCTGCGGGAAAACTACGGAAACCCAGAAGTTGCTATTTAAGAATTTACACGGCTAAACTAATTCCAATATCTCCTTCCTCATCGCTCTGCCCGTTTGCAATTGTTTGCACTAGTATGTGTTGGACGCAGTTAATAAAATCAACAACTTTTACACATGCAACAGCAAGATAACATTTTCCAGGATCAAGGAATTATTGTGGAATATCTTGAAGGAAATCGTGATTGCCGCCTGCTCCCGAGTCAGGAAGCTTTTGTGAACGATTGTACGGGTCTTTGACAGAACTGTTTCTCACAAAAAATACTCTAAGTGCAAGCTGTTTGAATATTAAGAATGCATCAATTATAGACCAAGATATGACCTTTGGTAATATCAAAAAAGAATAGTAATATAAGTGTTACTGCAGGACGAATTTTGTAAATACGAGTGTGTTCTGTTTAAATCTATTTGAAAGCGATGAAAAAGTTGTCTTTGCTGAATAATAAAATGGATAGTAAATTAAAATATGGCACAGGCGCACGTAAGGAAACAAAAGTGGGCCAAGTATGTGCGCATGCGTAGTGGTAACAGATACCTTACACAAATTTAAGCACCCCATACTTTTTTCATTTCCGTTCAACACGAAGTAATAAATGTTTTTATCCAGTTATTCGATATTATTCGCCCGAAGTTTTTGAGGTTAGAAACAGATCAAGTTGGTGACGGATCCTTACCTTGTGTTCGACAAGAATCGTTACATACACCCATATATACATACATGTCGATTTTATATAATAGACTAGCAGGGCTCTCTTCCCTGGTCGCCTTATTTCACCGCTTCCTCTTCCCGTTGCAACCTTCTCCCTGTAAGGTGTATCTTCCCCACCTTCCTCTTTCGTTGTCCGAGGAAAAAAGATGACATATTTATATTATAAGTACCACCTCTGTCTGTGCCGTCTATTTAAGTACGCATCTCTTCGCCGGTGTGCCCACTATATACACAACTATATCCGCCCCGGTACTAATGCTATACACACAGCTATATCCGCCCCAGTGCGCGTACTATAAACGTACGTATCACCGCTATGCATACTATTCACGTTCCTATGTCCGCCAAAGTATACATGCAGCCATCACCACCCCTGTGAGCATATTATACACACACCTAATGCCACCCTGGGGAAATAATATAAACGCACCTATCTCCGCCCTGGTGCGCATACTATACACATACCTATCTCCGCCCCGGTCCGCATACTATGCATGCACCTAACTCCACCCGGTGCGCAGACTATACACGAACATATCAGAGTCCCTAATTCGCATACCATGCACGCATATGTCTTCGCCCCGGTGCCCATACTATATATACCTCTCCCCGGTGAGTAATCTCTCTTTCTCTCTCTCTCTCTCTCTCTCTCTCTCTCTCTCTCTCTCTATATATATATATATATATATATATATATATATATATATATACATACACATATACATATACATATACATATATATCTATATATAAATGAATATATAAATATATATGTATACATATATATATATATATATATATATATATATATATATATATATATATATATATATATATATATATATATATTGTGAGTCAACGCATCCCTCGTTCGACACCGGTTTTGAATCCTACCGCCATTTCATAACAGCAAGGCGATGACGTCGTACCATCAAAGACGTTTATCAAATTAACAAAGAAATAAGTTTCTTTATTCTTGTTTTTTGATGAGAAAAAAAAATGACTCAATACTGGTCACCCCTGAAGAAGGAATTTTATTCCGTAATCGATAGGATTAATGTAAGAAAAAAAAACAATTAATCTTGTATTGCTAATTTGGCTTTTATTTCAATGTTATTAACTTTCCATGCAATACTTTAAAACTTGAACGAAAAACACACACATTACTCGACAGCGAGCCAACTCATCCGTCGTTCGACACCGGTTTTGAATCCTACCGCCATTTCATAACAGCAAGGCGATGACGTCGTACCATCAAAGACGTTTATCAAATTAACAAAGAAATAAGTTTCTTTATTCTTCTTTTTTGATGAGAAAAAAAAATGACTCAATACTGGTCACCCCTGAAGAAGGAATTTTATTCCGTATTCGATAGAATTAATGTAAGAAAAAAAAATTACTCTTGTATTGCTATTTGGCTTTTATTTCTATTTTATATATATATATATATATATATATATATATATATATATACACATCTACCCGGTGCGTATATTATGTGTATTTGTACCCTGTGTGCACTTTGTATATATGTACAGTTTACATTCTATATATATATATATATATATATATATATATATATATATATATATATATATATATATATATATATATATATATATATATATATATATATATCCTTACACCATGCACATTCTATGTGTATTCTATGTGTATTTATACCCCGGCCACATTCTCTCTCTTTCTCCCTAACATTTACTCTCTCTTACTCTTTCTCTCTCTCTGTATTTCTGTTTCTCTCTCTCTCTCTCTCTCTCTCTCTACATATATATATATATATATATATATATATATATATATATATATATATATATATATATATATATATATATATATATATATATACTCGGGGATATTTCTTCTCTGGGCACCGCATTTCACCGCACCTTCTCCACGTTGCCCCCTGCCTCTGTTGCCTTGGCTCAGGGCCAGGCAACCTTTTCAGAGTTAGGGCTAGATTAGACTTTAGGACGGAGATCGCGTGCTGGAGTGAAAAACAAAATTTCAGAATTACTATATTTTGTTTACATAAATTAATTGTAGAAAAATTGCATTGAACACTCTAAAATTCTGATTTTTTTCGGGAGACTTCTGTATGTAATGTTATAAAAGGCGCCGACGAAGAGCCATTTTGGAATCATAAAAAAATAATGACGGAGGAAGTAGCAAATCCACCCAGCATTCGTTGTGACACACCACACACAGGTTCTCTGTTTCATGCCCTTTCCTCGTCTCTCGTTTCCTCTTTGCCTCTCTCTTTCTCTTTTTCTATTTTTTTCATCTCAGGCCAAAGATTTGCAATTAATAGTAAAAGAAAAATGAAATATACATGCATCATCGCTCGCTGATACTTATACATTTTCATCCCTCTGTAAATCTTTATCGAAACCTACTTTTACACTTATGTCTCAAAATGATATGAGTTTTACTGAGAGGTCCGCGGGCCGGGTTGCAATAATACAGCATAGCAGAGTGGCGGGCCGGACTTTAAAACTTCGCGGGCCGGATTTGGCCCGCGGGCCGGAGGTTGCCCGCCCCTGCCTTAGCCGAAAGTTGCATTTTACCTGGTCGCCAACCTAACTACCGCCCCATCTCCCCATATTCTGGAGCAAACGCTGTCTCTGCTCGGGTCGCCTCCTCTTCTCTGCACTCCTTTCCCATTCCCCTCCTCCTCCGTTGCCATGTACTAGAGTGGTTAGGCGCAAAGAGAGAGAGAGAGAGAGAGAGAGAGAGAGAGAGAGAGAGAGGGATAGAGGGGGAGTTACCCCACGATATAATTTTTTACACATCACTTTGATCAAAATGAAATATACTTATCCGAGTGCCATATATAGTTCAGTTACTGAATATATACTGTAATGGTAGTCTATCTACATTTTTAAGTGAAAAATAAAATAAAGTTGTTCGGCGTTGAGAACGACCTCACAGTAGAATTTTGTACCCCCTCCCCTGGGGCAAAATTAAATATGCTCACCACAGTACCACATATACTGTAGTTTCAAAATATATATTGTCATGATAGTCTGGCATACCCTCAGAGGCTTTGCTTTTACACCCCTTGAGAATGGGTAAATTTGAGGAGCGTCTACAGCAGAATGATTCCGGGACTGCTACTGTAAGGCCTTGTGTGTTTTCCTTTAAAGAAGCGGGAAACTTGTTTTTTCTTCATAATATGTCTTACCATCATACATGAATCGTATAAACAATGAACATAAGCAAAATTCATATGAAAGTTATGTTTCTTAGTATATAAATAAAATTATTACTTTGTTAAAGTTTAGTGTATGCTCTTATTTATCTGCTACAAGATCTCTATCGTATCGGTCTTTTCTAAAATAGTTATTAATAACCAATGGCATTATAAGGAAAGTAGCGAAAGTGTTGTTCTGAATAATTGTGTTATTAAGTAAAAAAAGAATTTGAAATTTGAACATCAAAATGAATTAAATGCATAATATTATTAGTACTTGTTGCTTTACTGTTAACACTCTTTAGTTAATAAAATAATTCCCTGGTCGCCAACCACATCGCTGGAGCAACAACTGTTTCTTCTCGGATCGCCTCCTCTCCCTCGAACTCTTGTCCTCACCCCTTTTCTTCCCGTTGCCCTGGACAAAAATTGTGTAGCGTGAAGAGAGAGACCATATGATATAATGGTGTACCCCACCCTGGATAAACATTAAATGTACTTATCATAGATACGGTAGTTTCATAATATATACTGTTATGGTAATTCATCTACATTTTATATTTATAAATAAAATAAAATTTGTTCGGCACGGAGAGAGATCACACGATACAATTTTTTACCCACACTCCTGAATCAAACTGAAATATACTCTTACCATTACTAGAGGTACTGCATTTTAACAATATATACTGTTATGGTAGTATATCGACATTTTGTTATCTTCACAAAGTTTCATACGCTGTTGCAGATCGTATTGCTGGAGATTGGTGATTAAAATAAAACGAAGTATTTATCAGACTTTTGGCTGATATTAAAATGATTATCTGTTCCGATGGATGATCGATGGATGATCGACCACTTGGTCTTTTCCGACTATTTGTGACAAAGTGTCCGGTGCCCCATGGTGAAGGGTAGTGAAAATAAATGGAAAGAGGACGGGCTGTGGTGTTGTAATGCGGTTTATGAGAAACCGCAAGAAGCAATGAACCCCCTTGTAGAAAGAGAGATCGAATTAAAACCGCCTGCTTAGTCGGTTGATGAGTCTAGTGAGTGGGAGGAGCGCGACAAAATACCCCTGGTCCAGCTCCAGAAGAGACTGAGAGAGAATCAGTTAGCCAAAACGTAGAATAATTGCGTATGAAGTTACGGTTGAGGGGAGCAAAACGCCCACCACAGAATAGTAGGAAAGACAAGCAAAAGATAGTCAGGGATTAGGGGAAGAAGTACCGGTTAGGATGTGTCGCATCTGTTGGCTCCATCGTTCCCAATGCATGTGCGGTGCTAGTGATTTTGGCACGGACCGTTATCTTGGATGTCACCCCGGAGATCAACGGATAGATAAGGATAAAAGGAGATGCATAACTGGGATCGATGGGAGTCGTCGTTGTTAGATGCAAATGGTTGATCACGTAAGTAATAGACCTACAGCTGGATAGGTTGAGGCAATCGACAGATATTCGAACAACCAAGAATATGCTAGATTGTAGTGCGCCTTACGAAAAAAGCATATAAGTAGTGATAAACGAATGGAAGGATATGAGATCCTATCTAAGAAAGATAGTGTTGATACAGACGAGGCAGAATAAATCAGTGCCCTCGATGGTTGGAAAGGAAGACAGTGTGTCGGTAGGGACAGTGTCGGGAAGCGATGAGATAATGATCATGAAGAAATTGAAAGTGACAAGGAAGAACCAAAAGGGTTACTGTCGCATGCAACCAGAGAAGGCGAATCGATATCGAATGCCACCGAGCTGGAGTTAGCCAAGAAGGTGCTAGTCTGAGATAAGTATTTTCCCAGGAACGGGAACGTAGAAAAAAATTGGCTGATGTGGCCGAGGTAGTGACAGCAGAAGGTGCTGGTCAGATTGAAATGTTTTCCCCAGGTAAGGGAACGTAGAAAAGACGTGGCCGGTGTGGCCGACGCAATGATAGTGACGGTACGTGAACCAGACGGGTTTCTACCAAGATGTCAGTTGTTTACACTGACGAGTGAGTGCATCAGACATGGCAGTCGTTGATGAGGCTGTTGGAGCATGTGCGTGCATAGTTGGATACGCTATCGCTGAGACACTTGTTGCCCAGTATAATAACCTGAACAGATTAAGAGAGGCGCTGTTGCAGTTACAGGCCGAATTATCCGATCCTTTGAGATGATGGTCGACCCCACTGAACGGTTCTGGAAGCATTATAATGTGTTAAGATGTGTTGCATAATCAGAAGGTAATAAGACATTAGCTTTGAAAAAATTGATAGCTCGGTTAAGCCCTGCAGGAAGGGAAAATACACGGTAGAAAGTAGAAATTAGACACGGGTGCGATAGTGGCGTGTCTGATGTTAGCTATAATTTTAAACATAAATGATAGGGTAAGCTTTTGCAGTAAAAAGGGCGCGGGAAAGACGTAGGAAAAATTGGGCGGCGAGAATACGCTGACAACCGAGTGCATGAGCGAAGAAGGGTTATCCTCGAGTGCACTGCACCCATATAACGAGCGGGTGCAGGAATCGATGCTCTTTTTGGAAATCCAGGTGGATAACCAGTGAAAAGGTAGAGATTAGTTCCGAGGAGAAGAGGCTAGTGAAGTAATCGTAAGGAGCTTTGCGAGCCCTCATTTTCTAGTAACAAACTCTTCATTGAATGCGTAGATAATTAATGTTGTCATCTACCCTCTTCCAACACAAAAAAACACACAATGCATACACACACACCCATACACACGTAACCCTGATGTTTTTAATAAACTGGAAAGAGAAAAAGAGAAACACGAAAGACGGACAAAAGAAAATGACAAAGAAATAAAGAAAACAAACACTTTTGGTTCGCATTTTCTAGTTGCAGTTTCTTTTGTTGTTTGATTGCGTTGTCCGTTGTTCTCTCTGTGTGTGCGGGGAAGGGTGACGGTCCGGAAAATGACAATAACAGTAAATGACCCAGAGAATGAAGGGGCGGATGTGACAAAGTGTCCGGGGTTCCATGGGGGTCGGGTACCATCGTTACTCGCTAGTATGCATCTTGGTGATGATGCTAGTATGCATCTTGGTGATAATGGGTAGAGACGAAGTGGAGATATAACACTAGAATATATTTGACGTGGAAACGAGCTCATTCAAATAAGGGAAAAAGGCGCCGGTATGTCTGGCAGAGTCGTGTTTGGTAGTCAACCCGGATCGCCGCTACAACAGGAAGAGAGTGTCCAGATGGGAAATTAAAGATTAAGAAAAATATATGATCTTAGCGTTAATTCTAATAGATGTCAACAAATACATATTGTTGTTTGAGTGAGTGATACGCTTTCGGGTTGCGATACTGGAGGTCTGCTCTAACTTTCCAAGATTATCATTTGGGTATGTCATCGTTAATTACAGCGAGACTAAGAAAGCAATTGTTTGTGATAACACCACGGGCCAGAAAGAAAATCCCATTTTTTTAGAGGCAAAGAAGTAAGGCGCCCATCCTCCCACCCCTGAGAGAGGAAGAGACGCAGAGAGAAATATGGCAGAGGAAGGGGGTGTGAAGATGGACATCTTCAATAAGAGAAGATGCGTTTTGACGCACGACAGAACAGAAGCACGAGAGATCAGAACGAGTAGAGACGACGAGAGGGTCGGGTGCGTCCGACGCCGCGAGCCTATGAAGGTGCGCGACGAAGAGAAGAAAACCGAACGAACTCCCCATCGTTTTCTTAGCCATTTAATGTGTGGCTAAAAAAACACTTGTAAACGAATTTACACACACACAGAACCAACGAGATAGCTTAGCGCAAACAACTTTTACGGATACGGTAGACATTGTACTTTTCCTTTTGTTCTGCTTGGAATGATCGTTCGCCCTCACAGAGCCAACCGGTTGCTGTTCACCAAATGATCGATCGCTGATATAAATAGTTTCAAGTTTAGAGTGTATTTGTAGCTGGACGAGACGACAGGATAAACAACGCCATCATTATCATCGTCGCCATCCCGACCGAGAGGAATTTCGATCTACATATTTGTGTTATTGCCTCCACAGCGATCGGTGGAAATGTGTTCACGGTCTGGCAGGACTATGCGCGCGAGTCGGGTTCACATATTGGCACCGCGACCAAGATATCATACACTTGTGTGTGCGGTTGACCACGATCCCCACAGTGCAGAGAGAGAGACGAGTGTTGCGTGTACATATACACAAACTGTTGTTAGCAAATGAATAATCTGTTTTATAACAAGCACGATTTTTATTTGTAGAAGGTTTACCCTCCGAGGTATTGCTTTCTCACCCGTTGAGAAGGGGTGTGGTGATTGCTAATCGCCTGAGGAGCCCTTACATTAGAATTCTTACGGGACTTCTACTGTAGGATGCTGGGTGTTGTCCTTTCAAGAGTGAAAGTTAGTTATTAAAAGAAATTGAAAGAGAAAAGTAAAAAAATAAGTTTTTCCCGGGCATTTTTGCTTTTCTCTCCCCGCCCTCACCTCATCATCCCTGCCCATGTTGGCCGAGGAAAAAGTAAGAACAAACATTGTCTATCCTACCACTTAGATGTATATTTTGGAATCGGTTTAAACAACCTAATTAGCGAGTCGACAGGGATTTAACGCTTACACATCAGATAACGGACACAACATATATACCCACACGATTACGAAAAAATACTGAAAAAATTTAGTAACCAATGTCTTTGTTTTGCAAAGTTTTTATTTTACTATTAACAAGAATAATGCGAATCAATCATTAATCGTATAAACAATTAAAAGTAATAACACTTTATAATACACTTTCTATTTTTTATTAATGAAAACAAAATATTAATTTTGTCATAAACGAATGTTTTTTGTTTCAAAGTTTTGTTCGTAAAAGAATGTGTTTTACGATAAAGAAATCTATTATATTCGGTTGAATATGTTCGCAAAATTCCCGAATTAAATGACAAGTATTATTATTATTATTATTATGCAATGTGTTTATTTAAAGTTTACACGAACTGATAATATTTTTGTAAGCAACAATCTGCAAATATACTTATTTTATTTTTAATCCTGAAAAGTTTTCATTAGATGTATTTACATAATAAAATAATTAAACTAGTTTTATTAAGTAAAAAATGAATTTGAAATGTGAACATCAAAATAAATTTAGTGTATACTATTAGTATTTTTTACTATTAACAAATAGTATTTAATAAAATAATAATAAGTTTCACGAACAATCATTAAATCAGTGTAAACATTTCCGTCTGCAAATATTTGCGTTATTACAAAAAATAAAAACATTCTCCTCGGTAAGTATTTCTACATCACTGATCGTAGACAGGAAGGTATTTGACCATTCTGAAACACAAGTATTGTTTTCTTAACTGAGAGAGGTTTTTATTCTTTAGAATATGCAAACAAACGGTATGAATTACGTACAATGTCTCACGCAGCCATGACGGAGAGAAACGGAAGTTGCCAAAATATTTGCGCATGCGTAGATCGAACAGATAGTTAGAAAACTGTCAGCTCAAAGCACCCCCTCTTACCTTTTTCGTGTCCGTTCTACACGAATAAATTGTTAGTCTCTTTTTATTCTGACTTATTATTCGTCCGGGGGTTTGGGGCTTAGAAAAACATTGTTTGAGACAGTCTGTTGTGTAGTTTCTGACGCGTATCGTTACATACATACATACATACATACATACATACATACATACATACATACATGCATACATACATACATGCATACATACATACACACATACGTTTATATAATAGATGCTGCTTTGTGTCATGCATATCATAGGGTTAAACCTCAATTAATACTTTTCGAAATATGGTTTAATTTATTTTATAAAACAGTATGTATATGTGTATTTTTGAATTATAATTAGTTTAATTAAAGAAAGTCTTCATTTAAGATCTATTAAACTATGGAAAATCATCAACTTAAACCTCATAATTCTCTCACAAACTGAGTGATACAATCAGCACAGGCTTCTATCATAAATTGGTCGAACTCTGTCACTCAGTTAGGTTTACTCTGTGAAATCAAGATGGAAGGAGGTGGGTGCCAAATGTGTCAGACATACCAAACCTTCCGGTGAAATTATTTTCTCCCGTCTACATTTCTTTTATTAAATGATATTTCGTAAGACACGATCAACAAAGAGTTCACATATTCAATTATAAAATATTCGAATATGCAAACGTATACGCACACATGCGGCCGAGTAACCACACATACCCAAATAGAAGACACACATATATATATATATATATATATATATCAGCTCTAATTCTACATATGACCACACGCACACACATTTCCACAAATATATCTATGAGCATAATGACGCATATATACATTTAAACACACATCTAGCTAGATACAAACATATGATAAGATATTACAACAGTAAAAGTATTACACTCTTAAAAATCGAGAAAAAATGGCTCCGTGACTTCTCTTGTATATATGATAATGAAAGTAAAACGAATTTTATTGTTATTCCTATTATACCATATGTATGTAGTAGTTGTTATTAACTGGGAGTTGTTTACTTATTTATTTACTCATTGTATTTCCTTTTTAAAAAAATGTTTGATGAATATTAACCCTCACAATATTATTCGTTAATTTGTATTTTGAACAACACGATAAACTAAATGTTCACCTATTTAATTAAAACACACATGAATAGGAGTAAAACAGTGAGTTTATTTATAGCAAGTTATTACACATATAATTAGTTACTTACTTATTCAAGATAAATTGTCACAAATGTCTACAGTTAACCATATTTCTTATTCCAGGAACCTAATGGTCGCTATTTTTTTATAAGGATAGATAACACAAGTAAGTTTGTGTACGTTGGGTGTCTAAGCCTTCTCTATATATTGTGATAATGAAGTGTAACCGATCCTTACTGGGTTGTAAACAATGCTTTATCTCTTAACCTTGTCTTTAATCTAGTAATTTTCTCTAAACAATAGATCAGAAAGAAACACAATTGTGGTGCACTGTTCCGCTATTATAAACAGGAAGGAAACCACAACATCATTGACACTCCCCTTAACACATTCTAAAAAAATTTTCTGTTACGTAAAAATCAAAATAGACGTTAATTAATAACCGACAGAGACAAAGTATCGTTATTTCAAAAAGTGTACTAATATGCTAATTAGTTTACATTACTCATGTGATCACATTTTCATAAGTAGTATACACAACAGATAAGGTTGTTAAAAATTGAATTACCTTGAAATAGAGGGTAATGTGTATAATAGGTTAATGTAATTCGATTGAAACATTGTTTAGTGTGTATATAAAGATAATTCATCTAATACAATGTAGAGGTATAACGGGGAAATATGAACTGATCAAATTTAATATAGTCGATTTTGCAGCTTCCACATCTTCTTAATCTAATTTCTTTGTATACACACACATATATATATATATATATATATATATATATATATATATATATATATATATATATATATATATATCAATCTTAATTGTTGTCGGTGCGGTTTGATGGAGTTTCTGTAACGGAGAACGGTCGACTGACGTACATGCAGACACTTGTCGGCGCCGTTCAAAGGGGAAGCGTCTGGTATGCTGTGTGTGTCGGGCAAACCCGAAAACGATAGCCGACGACAAAAAAAAAGAGGAGTGGGAGGAGTAAAGCGTCAGAAAGTCAAATAAGGTTTTTATTTGACGATCCGGACAGCGGCATCGAAAGAGAGATTTATGCAAATTAAGTTGGTTTGCAGGAAAATGAAGATTCGGGCAGAGATGGGGAGATAGTTCTTAATGTGGGATCGTAAAGCGAACGAAAGGAGAGACTAGTGCTGGATTTCTTTTTATGTTGGACTGAACGACGTTTTCCTTTTACACGGGATAGATATATTAACATTCATTTTGACTTGATCTTTGCAACACCTCTGTTTAACTGTACTTATACTATTTCTTTATTTTATCTACAGTTTCCATATAACATTATATTGTGAAGAATGCTCTTCATCAGACGGGTGTCTAACTTAATTTTAAACGTACCAGGATCACCGTTGGGAATAGCTCAACAGAAAGAGATATGTTTAAAATTTAAATTAAAATTCATATACATATATATATATATATATATATATATATATATATATGTATATATATATATATATATATATATGGGTGTGGGTGTGGGGTTTATTTTTGTTTTGAATAAACATAGAGATTCTAGATTATCCTTAATTGTACATCGTATGTCGACACTCTTTACATGTAGATATACACAAAATTCTTTACCAATCGTTAGCACTGCCTCATTATAATTGTTACCCTTGGTTCTCCCTTACAGTAACATCTGTGACGACGCAATTGTATGTTAGCAGTATTGGACGGAATATATACGGTCTTTACTTAAAAGTGTGGCCTGTCCAAGCACAGGGCATGATTGGATATCGACCTCTCGTTGTAATAACAGCAGACTAATCAAGATTGTTTCAATTATTTGTCACGCGCTAACGTGTCAAATCCTAAACATGTGTGAGGTAAACACGTATATAAGTAGACACTATGGAACATGCTGAGAGAGCTCATATTCTTCAGCGTTTGTTACATTCCTATTTGTCTGCAATTGGCATCGTCTCATTGTGCCTCTTTTATATTGTTTATTGATACTATGGTCGACCGAACATTAAATTGATTAGCAAAAATACTAAGTGGCGTATAAGTATTGTTCTTTTACGGTGCATAAACAATTTATTGGTCATTAAATACCGAATATAATACATGCTGTACACGATCTAGTAAATAAAATACTAATTTAATACTAATATTCAGATTACTGATATTAATACTAATATTTGTAGAAGATATTGTATTGAAAATTATATCATTGATATTCATGATAATGCTTGTGATTGTGGTATTAACATTCCCGATAAGACTGATACTTACAATTATCATTATGATAATGATTATCATATTGATGTCGATAATGATGCTATAGATATTGATGATAACGATGATAATGATGGTGTTTCTGCTGCTAATAATGAGGACTATGGTAGTGGCGTAGACATACTTATATAATGTTGAATGTAATATATTCATAACCACTATAAGTGGTGCCGGGAACTCTATGACGTAGTTTCTCTTAAGAATTATCCAAAGCAAAATATATATTCCTAAATTGAGAAAAAAGTAAAACAAAAGAAATAAACACATTTTAAAGCTAGAAAATAATTTAAGTTTAAATTATTAGATACGCGTGCTCCTATATAATTCCAATGATTCTTGTTATCCTAAGTAGGGGATACTGTACTCACAAGCTATGCGGACTGTAATGGCATCCACCTGACACAGATAATTAATATTGTTTACTTGTTTAAATCAGCATATTGTGGCCCTAGTTTAAATGCCCGATTCCAGCATTATGAAATATATACTTGTTGCAATTCACATATAAGAAATTGTTCAAATACTAGAAGAAAAAGATAAAGGACATACGTCTGTGAGTGTATCAATATTTGAATACTATTAGATAACAAGCAGCGTTTATTATAACAGGTATCAATTGGGATTGGATACTGTTATCGGTGACATAGGTGAAGAAGTCATGCATATGATGACACGCGGCTGCAGCCCTTTAAGGATATGGTATTCCACAACACCTTGCCATTGACCTGGCGATTTCCATTCCAAGGTTGAATGGCATTATGTGCGCGCTGCATCCGCATCCGTAAATATAACTGTTGTCATGGTGGATAGCTTATTACTGAACATCCTATTCACGGCGTTATTGAACTGCCTAATTAAAACAAAATGTACGGTTAAACAGCACTCTGAATGACCTGTTCTTCCAACAGTGTTCATATGAGCCAAAAGTACGAATTTGGCATAATTCTGCAAAATAAGGATGGCCTTGCTCGTGAAAATACATTTTGCCTGCATTAACGTATAGTCCAGTACATCGATAGTAAACTTTCCCTACATTACCTACCAAATGGAGGGTGGACTGGCTCATTTCTTATCTGGGACGTCTTCTTTAGCGTATTACAACGTAGTCGTTCTCGGCTATTACTGTACCGGACAAGGGTAACCCCTCGAAAAGGTGATTTTTTTCCTGCAGATTTTGGCCCGGTTAGAATATCTAGCTTGTGTATAAGGATGGAAATTCAGCCAAACCTTTATGGTATAAAAAATATGGTTACAGTATTTAATGTAATCGATTTCCACTTTTGTTATTTTTCACGGAACCGTTTTGACTAACAAAAATGATGCATATTTTCCTCAATTATAAACATTCAACCCAGATAATTCGACTCTCATAAAATAGATAAGCGTCAAAGCAATTTTTAAACAATACTGTGTTATTACGCTAGTAAGGCAGGCTTTCGGCTGAGATAATACGGTAAATCGCTAATGATAATCATAGCCCGAGTGGAAATAGTCATAACAGCGAATCTGATGGGTGAGTTAGTTTAATTAAACATTACTTAGATATAGTATAATCACCAACAAGTAATGCATACACGCCTTATGATTTCCTACAGAAGCGAATAATGTACCCTTCTGTGTAGCTTACTGGTTATATATATATGTATATATATATATATATATATATATATATATATATATATTTATCATATATATAAATATATATACACATATGTATATATATATATTCATAATATATATAAATATATATATTCTAACTATATATATATCAACATATATGTATATATATATATATATATTGAATTATATATATATATTTAATCATATATATGTATACATTTATTGATATATATATATATATATATAAATATATACATATATAGGTATATATGTATATATATATATATATATATATATATATATATATATATAGGTTTTTGTGTGTAAGATTATTTTGATAGGACAGTATATCAATAGAATAACATGTTCATTTATTCGTATACTTATGGTGAGAACATGTCTATCACTATAAAATAAATAATGGCGAGCGTTTTTTGAAGAACAAACTAGTTTCTTTATGCTACCTTCCAAACTCACATTACATATTTTCATAATTTAAATATTCTTACGAAAAAGAATAATTTACGCGTAAGAGTGTGTAAATACATCATATGTTACATATTTATTGCTAGTTTATTTTAGTAATTTTTTAATAGTATCCTATATAAAAATCGTTGCTAATAGAATAACATTTATCGGCGTAAATGATCATCTTCTATATGTAACCTTTTACAAGAGGCACGCATTGCGTATAACATAGTGCCTGTGTCTCAGAGTTATATATTCAGAAAAGCAGGATTAGTCGTTGTCCAATTTGTTTTACTAACACAGAAGCTAGGGTTCGAAAACAGCACTCAGAAAAAGCGGAAGGTTTTAATGATTTTGAGATTTTACGACGATGTACATCTAACTTTGACTGCTGTGCGACATTATTTAAATTACTATCGCCTACTGCAAGACAAATTTACGTTTTTTTCTCAATTTGCTTATCTGCTGATATATGCCATCAGATTTCCTTTTTCTCGTACAATAGCCGGATAAATTTGATCAATATTTAAGTTCGTGTATCTGCTGTCTTCAATTAATTAGCAGCTCTAACATGTGAATGGGTGTTTCTGTAGACAGGCATTACGTTCAATGCAGTGTATTGCATCTGATATGACACATACCTATGTACACATACATATTGCACTGATCTAAAAATCGTGATGTATTACACTCTCTATTAGATACTGAATAATGCCTACATAATGGTGACTAACATGATATATGTTGCTTGTAATTGTTTGTCGATAGCTATTTTTACATGTACATGTTTAATTCTTAATGAATATCTAGTCACACTCTTCTAAAATAGACCTACTGATAAGCACGATTGAACAGTCGTGTATCCGATTATACAAGAGATGTCTGTGACATACGCCCAACCGTAATGTACAATGATCTTCATGATTACTATGATTTAATATTTTGTTTGTAACAACATACCAATATATCTAATAGTGTAACAGACACCTACTCATTCTCGATTCATTAGAAATAATATATCTCATATATTGCTATATAAGACATAGTTTTTAGTATGGCGCCATAGTTTCCTACTCTATTAAACTAAATAGACCAAATAGAATGTGTTCTAAGCATTCCCGATTTCATACTCCACAATTAGATGAATTACGTATCCACTGAAATATTTTCTTACAACACACAAAATATCGTCAGGTGTTATGTTTATCTGATCATTATTAATTTCACTTTTGGGTGTTTATAACTTAGAATTTCGTGTACACCATTTTTTACTCGCCGGGCATATAACCATTCTGCGAACTAGGATGATCATAAGTAATCTATATATAGAATTCAAATTACAACTAGCTTGAATCGATGTGGGTAGTCTCTGAGACGTTAAGGCCAGTTGCTTAAAGATGGCGGCTCGTATTTATTGGTCCTAAGATGAAAGGCTTAGTTGGGTGCGCTTGGAACGGATCCCGTTTGACCGCAGGTGTCAGTCAGGAAAAAGAAAGAGAAGAATAGAAAGCGAATGTTGAAGGACTTTTTCACTGATCTTTAGAACCGTGGATGTTTACTTGCCAAGATAATCTAGTAAACAACAGAATCGAAGTGAAATCACGACCCTTTCTTTATTATTTAGTGAAATCTTAATCTATTCAAGAAGGAAGCGATTTTTTATTAACAACGCAGTTCATGAAATGAACTAAAAGTACTTAATTGAAATTGAAATCTAATATCATAGTAATACGCACCCACCTACACACGTATATAACTGCATATATGTACGCATATGCGTGTGTATCAATGAGATGATGAACAAGTGAAATCATCTGAAATAAATGTCTACTTTCACGCTTTCTAGGATCGTAAAAAATTAGCGCAGCTGTTACCAATAATAAAGAAAAACACACAAACCCATTATTTAATAGTGGTATAACTCCCTGAAATGTATTCAGAAACCCCCAGGAATTTACTTCAGCGAAGGAGCAAACAAAAACGAAATATGATTGCTGCAAAAACAGGAAATGCCTATTTTCCTTAGTCTTATATAGACTAAGGTCATAGGAAGATTGAAAATAGTTGACAGGAAAATATTTAAACATTTCTGTAGTTTATGGAAAAAACTACTTGAATAGAAAGATGTATAATATATATTACATATATACATATGTATATATGATACATAATACCAAAGTCGGTAAGTCGCCATACAAAGTGCACTCATATATTAAAAGATGTTGCTTTAAAGTCAAATTTCATTTGAAATTCTACCTAAAAGTACTCATATCCCAAATTTTTATAATACTATACTTTTATATGACGATGACTCAAAAATATGAAATATAACGCATTAGTATAATATATATATATATATATATATATATACATATATATATATATATATATATATATATATATATATATATATATATATATATATATATATATATATATATATGCATACATGTACATATATATATATATATATACATATATATATATAGAGAGAGAGATAGAAAGAGAGAGAGAAATATAAATACTTTACAAATGTATTGAATCTATTAGAGCAAACTTGATGGAGAGAAATTAAACGAAAGCAATTTACCGTTTGAAAGACTTGGGTATGTATATAAATGCTGTTACTTTTTTTTATAAATATTCGATAATGAAAAAGATATACCAGTATATAGAAATCCCAGCTAACATAATCAGTAAGAGTACGCATATTATAGTGTGGGCTGTCTATTATGCATGTAATTCCTTCAAGTAACAGTCCACACTACCAACGTTACATATCTTTGTTTGGAGGAGTAACACCGCGACAATGTATATTTTGCGCTCATACAAAATACCTCTATAAAAAGCTGAATTATTTATTTTCTTAGACATGCACAGATTTATATTATCATAAAAAGAAAGGTTAAGTTCAACACTTGTATATTTGCATAACCGCATTTTTCATGCGAACGACAATGCTTATTTACATTTATGTAACTCATATTATACTATAATTTACTTATATTCATTTTAACGACACATAATACATAATGTATATGATACGTACGAGAATAGTTTAATAGATGTTGTGAACAGATTGGTCGATGTAGATTATAATCGAATTCTCAATAGCATCAATATGAACATATATCAAGTGTATCCCTGACGCTACATACCAGTTTCGTCATTGGATAACGAGTAAATGGTCCGTGTTACATAAAAATACACACCAAACAACGTATAAGAGTAAGGCTATTCAAAATATATTTTCTCCAATGTTATATCCAATACATCTATATTGCAATACTCTAAGGTACACGAATGTAAACCCTAAAGCTGTGTATATTAACTCAATCGCTGTTGGTATCAGCTATATTGACCCAAAGAAGAATATAACAACGTTAGTCGTACTGTTTCCCGTTGACTCCGGGTATATATATTTTTGTAGAAAATAATCAAATACAAAATATTGGAAAATCAGATAAAATCAATAAGTTTGGTAACTTGAGAGTTCAGATATAGGTCATAGATTTATCCGGGGGCACTGTAACACAATCCTAAAATACCCCTGGGAAGAATAAACTTGAGATCAATAGCTAGCAGTTCAACCATGATATTCATCCCATTATGAATGTCCTTGCTCATTAATAAAGTTCAATATATATATGACACTTGACATATTTACGTCCGGAATTTACCGGTACTTGTTTACTGAATGTTATTAGCCATGACGTTATAGCACATTGTACTTCATATATACACATATGTCGATAATAATAGACTCGCTTGCCATACATACAGTAACGTTTAGGAGTAAGCGACATATTGATCTATATTGAACTGTAGAATGAACGTATTTAGGAAATAAATTATATTTAGAAAACATAAATAGAAATCGTTACAAAGTTGCCTTCAAATCGAAAGTTAAAAATAAGTTAATAATAATGATCAGCTGTCTTGTTCCAAAGCAAAGATTCATCCTAGAAGCAAATACTCAATTAAAAGGCTTTTTAAAAAAACATTTCTCATATCGGCCTAGGTGGTTTTACGTAAAGTTATGTGAACCCGTCATAACTGTCGATAAGAGTTTAGGAAATTTAGCATACTTAATCTAAACGAGTAATAAAAGCTTGATGGTAACTGCTGCGCAGTAATTAGATTAATTAGTAACTTACATATCAGGAGTTCTAGTGTTTATTATTTAAACATATAATAATTATGGAGTTCAGTGTTCGGTCTGACTTCCTTATTTTTGCTGCCATGCTCACGACGTTTCGGCCCTTCTGCCCCCCGATAGTCCTATTTTAAAAAGCTATTGGTGAAATAAAAGGTCATCTTATAATGAAGTATAGTCAGGTTTCCCTATACGACTGCTGAGTCTATTTTACTCGATAAAGCTACTTACAGAAATCTGTTTTGTTATCGATAAAAGCCAATTATCTCAAATGATTCTAGAAACGAGATAAGAAATGACAAAAATGGTGGCACTCACAGACCTAATCGGGGCCATCTTAAAAGACAGGCGCTTGTATATTACCCTAAACAACAAACGAAGTCGATGGTGCTGACAAAAGTATGACTTATATCAATGTACTTATTACTGTAAAACATCTACAATAAACACCAAAACACGAGCAAGTACACTGAGCGGTTAATCTGTGCTGGCTGCAACATTTCAAGAAAGAATGTGTGAGTCAGTAGAAAAAAAGTAAACTCAGCATTAGATGGGTACTCCTCTACTACTAAGCGAGTAATCATCTGCAAGCAAACCCCACAGAAACTTAAGTGTGCTCGTTTTATCAGCGGAACCGAGAGGCCAACCGACCCTTAAACATCACGTGGTATTTAACACAACTTGAGTATCGCACTAACTCTGCCTATCTTATTGTCACCCTAGACTGCACCCTCTCATTAAAGACACATGTAAAGAAGACAATAATGAAAGTCAGTTCCTGGAACAATATCTCACGGAAATTGATCAACTTCAAGTAGAGAGCCAAATCACACACACTAAGGTGTACTGCCTTAGTTGTCTGTTATTCCTCTGCGGAGTACCAACAATCTAGACTCAGCATTGAACGACACTTGTCGCTTAATCATTGGCTTCTTGAAGTCCACCAACCTGAAAAAAAGCTGCATCTTCTCACTGGCATTTCCCCGTCAGATGTGAAACAGGAAGTTGCCAGCCAAGTAGAGATCACAAAGACGTCTAGTGATGAACGCCATCTCCTTCATAGAGGTGAACAACCAATCAAACGACTGAAGTCAAGGAGAAAGTTCCTCAGCCATGTCGAACCCCTAACAACATATCAGGAGGAGATCAGCCTACAGCTGCTGACCAGACGGCTAGAAGGTGCCCTCTTCATAAAGACATAGAACTCCCTGCTTCTGCGGAACTCTCTCCAGCTCAGGCTTCAATGGAAAACACTAAACGGTCTGAGAACGGAGATGGAACGATTAAAATGTGGTGTGAGTAGATGGGGCTACAAAACTGACCGAACCATCTTTGAATGTTAAGAGGAGGACAATACGGTGCCCCCTACTGCCCAACCGGTGGCGATAGAAAGATCTTGCAGATTGCAACACTATTGAAAAATACTGCCTTAATATATGTGAAATTCTTATATGACAACATGCTTCAAACAAATGCAAAGAACGGCAATACACTATACTTTTGGTTTCAGTAATTTTATCGATTTTATATTCAGTCCATCAAGATTGATTATTCCGATACTCATATATACACACAGTTAGGGATATACTCACTCTTACACTCAAAGCTACGATGACTGCCACCCTCTTTAACCGTGGAGACCTTTACTAGAACGCAAACATTTGCAGATCCGTTACTTTTTGTACATGTTATGCTTGCTATTGTAGATGATATTATTGTTATATGTTAATGTACACATTTCTACACCCACACACGTTTTGAGTTGCCAATAAAAATAATTATATTTATATTTCTGCTTTCCGAAATAACACACAAACGAATTAATATTAATCGAATACAGTGCACACCATTGCTTTCCTAATATATTTTTCTCAATCTAACATACTTTATTCTAGCACTCTTCTGATGTAGTCTTCTTTGTACCCGATAACTACTGCTTCTCTATTACAAAATAACTTATCTACTCCCATAATTACGCTATTCAGTACTTTCATACCCAATAGAATTAAGAGAAAATGACATCACCTTCGTTATAAACTCGCATTAACATTTCCTTTATAATCATAACGTTATTCTGTTTTCCATCACAACTAATTGATTTATTTAGTATGCCCATTCTGTCAGCATGTTCACCATAATGTTTCGCGTTAAACATGCATTGATTCTCCCAGAATAATCATTCCGTACTCCATTTAGCCCATCACTATTCGGTTCGGTGTATTGTATATGTTTTATTACTCCAGAGCTTTTCGGCTTCATGTAATTGACGGGTGTGGTGCGTTCTTTTTTCAGCCTTTCAGAGAAGAGTTGAAATCATGACAAGTCATATGGCGACTATAGCAACAGAAATACGGTATTACTGCAATAAACATACATAGGTACACAAAACAGCGGTTACTACTTTGTATGTGATTTGAATCAAATCTTATGTATTTTCCTTATCATTCGCACCGTACAACACACATTATGTTTCTACGGAAAACGCTGAAGACAGGCATAAAGCACTTGATGTAAAAAGTTTAAATGAACGAAAGAGGATTATCGCAAAAACAGGAGATACCTATTGAACTTAGTCATGTACATACCTAGCGTATAGGAAAGAAGTCCTAAATTATTGGAAAAAAGCTACGCTATTAAAATATGTATTCTATTATGTTGCATTTTGTGTTCAATGAAAGAAAGTGCTTAATCTCACCTTATTATTTCTGTAAACAAAAAATACTTTTTTGACACAAGACTGTTTTAACAACGTATTTAACTCATTATATAAAATACCCTCCAGGCATTTTGCTTGACTTATATTATATACAAAAAAGTATACAAGTCAGCAAACATTAGTAATACTCCGTTCATACTGAAATCATATTAAAAAACAATGGCTACAACAATAATTTACTTAAAACATTAAACTCACTACAGTTCATTTAAGTAAACGAAATCCTCTATATTACATCAAAATTACTTAAAAACGGTCCGACCATTCGAATTGATTGATTTATAAAATAAAACCACATTTAAATATAATTCACAGAAATATTTTGTTAATTATTTTACACTTTCCTGAAAGCATTGCCGTTCATTATAAACAACATTTTTGAAAGACGAATTTATTTTTGTACAACATAATTTATTCATTAAATGATATCCCTTACTATGTATTTCTGTTCCTTTCAAACAATTGAGCTATTTTAATGAACAAGTTAGTGACATTATATTTTCTGCTTGTGTATCTCTGTTCTGGTTCCTCGGGTGATATTATAACGGCATTAAGTAAACTGTGTGATAATAAGGAGTTTTTAGATTGATAGATTGAGAGTTGAATTTGGAAGAGCAAGGTGAAAGGGTGCAAACTCTCTCCCTATCACCCCAAAAAAACATTTGACACAGAAATCGGACAGTTTCCCCACTTTACTAGCTACAGCGCACATCGAGTGTGGGTATTACATGCAATATATATGAGGAAGCGACTATCAAGGGGCTACTAAAAGTTACTACATGATCTACTTTCTACGCTTCCTGTTAAAAGGTCATAGACACTTAACCGTTTACAAGAGGCATTTCGTTTTATGTTTGAAAAACATATTTGACTCATCTCAAGGTAGGTGTGGCGTTTGATTACAGTGTTTCTGTAGAACGAACTGGATTCGAGTCCGGCAAAACAACGTAGTTGACCACTTAGCCACCGTGTCAAAACCACAGCTTTGAAAGCATAACACACGTTGAGGTTTCTTTAAACACTAGGTATACTTTATATAACGTTTGGTTTGTTTTTCTACAGAAGATTAAATGTGTTTTGGTTATGAACAACCGACATGCAATATTTACTGTGACTGATTCATTGTGCACTATTAATTAAACGCAAGTTACTCTTTCCTCCATAGTCAGACGTTAATGCTTACATTTCACTACAATGTTTGTATGTATGTCTCATTATGGTTGGGACTAATGCTTCACCACTCATCAAGTGTCGGAGTCAATGAACGATACATGTAAAATAGATTTCAGTTGGACGATGAACCCCCCAAGAGAATTGGAAATAACAGGTAGAATAATGTAGAATATAGCAAGAAAATAATATTTTTCAAAAAGACGACTCAACAAGCATTTGTTTGAATTAGATTTGAAGACAACCATGTCGTAGTTGATTGCGAAGCAGTCTTGTAGAAGTTTGTTCTGCAGAGTGGATGATCTAGGAAACATATTAAGTAAACTCAAGTGTTGATTGGTTTTTGCTACAGAGGGAGAGATATATAGAGAGAGGGGGCAAGACAAAATAAATACTCTTCGTTATGGTGCTTACTAAGTGGGTTCTTACTATGCATATATTTCAGGGAGCGAGGGATTTGAGTTCAGTCGAACAGCTACTATCAACAGAGAAAAGCTTGTTAAACCTCATCTGTGTGAAAAGAGGATGCGGGGAAATGAAGAGAACATCCCCCACTATATTGCGAATTCGGTGGTGTACTCTGTCAACGCAAAAAACAGCCATCCTAGTTAAAAGATATGATAGCAGACTTTATTTGAACCCGACACAGTACATCCAATATTCCGTGGTTGTATCCATTAGCAAAATCACTCCCCCTAAATAGTTTACTCATATACAGCATGTACAAATAGATTACAATTGATTTGTCGATTATAAATCACTAAAAATCCCTTTTTGTTTTATTTGAAAACAGTTATGCTTATTTCTCTTTCATTTCTCCTTTAATGGTAAAACGTGTTGTCGTTGTCTAATAGAGGTGGGCGCGTGGTTGGGACGTGAAGCATTTTAAGAATAGCAAAAATTGCTTTTCCGATCAGAGTGACTAATGGGCACCGATCCCAAACAAAACATTATCACCTCATGAAAGCCAAATGAAGCGGTTGGACGATGGGTTGGAAATCTGGAGTACTAGAGGGAATGGAAAGTAATGATGACAACGGTGATCACGAAACAATCTCTAGGGAACAATTAAGTGAAACGTGGTTTTCGCATAGGAAGCCAAGAAAAGGACGCACAAACAGATGGTGTCGTCGTTTTCTGTTCGCTCTTATTTCTACTTTCTTTCATCTCTTTGAGTTATCCAGAAGGTTTCAGAGCCGACCTTATATTCGATCTGATGCTTCTACTCTTGGAGGCAGGAAGTGATTAGCGTAATGAATAGAAAGTACGGGTTATGAGATAGGTTCAAAACTGTAGACATTTTATATAATACATTCTATTGAATTACACTCTAATATGATTGGGAGAAAATTTAGTATGTAGTATCACATCCAAGTTGAGTAGTTATAAAAGCGGGTGGGTTCAAATATAAACATATATAAGCGTTTCTGCGCTTGCCTATGTGTGGGCAAACAGGTTTATTCAAAAATATATTAACATGGAAATATTTTTTATTCCAGTTTAAAACAGAAATTAATATATATTAGTTCGTTTCGGGTGTTATTTGTCGATGAAATTACGATTTTAACCATATAGTTATATTCTTGATAATTAAAATTAATGAATATTATTTTTTATTATGATGCCGTAGCGGTACGAAGAACTAATGGACTTATCCATCCATAATAAAATGCGAGAAGCATTCAAACTCACTGATTTCTTCCAGCCCAGTTCTATACTGGCAGTCCAGAATACCACTACTTATATATATACTCTTTTTCTTCAATAATATATCTTTGTTCCTGTAACCCCGTGTTTCCGTGTTTTTATTTCTGCCCCTAACAGGGTCACAATAAACTGGCGACGAGGCAATTCGAACTGACACGAGTCGCAAACTAACGGTCGACAAAGTACCTACACTTATACGGGAAACCACAACTAAACTATCGACGAGTTACAACAGAAAAAATCAAAACAACAAAGGATTTTTGCCGGAACCTTAAAAAAACCGACGTAGGATTTTAAAAGGAACAATACTTGATGACATCGAATACACACTGTCTAGTTCTGAAAACAAGTTATCTGTGAAATAAAATTACACGATAAAGCAAATTACTAAATTCCCTTAATTAGAAAATAAAATGTAAGATGTTTTCTATCTCTCTCCCTACATTGCTATTCCGACTCTGTTAGAATATGTGACAAATAAAGGAATATATGAGTTTATTTCCACCGAAAAGTAAAAAAAATGTGAAATCCTTTCTTACTAAGCCATACTGAAAATGAAATTATTCATTTTGTAAAAAAAAAATCGAATAAATAAATAAATATGGAAGACCATAAGTCTATCATCACAGAATTAATCAGATTTCAAACCTCCCGACAACAACAGGCCGAGGAGAAATTTCGAAAGCTTTTACACGAGCAAAATGAAAAACAACAACAACACCAATCTAAAGAAAAATGACAAAAGCTTCTCCTCGAGCAAAATATAAAGATGTGTCATCAACAGAAAGAAAATGACGACAGATTGGAAACACTTATACAACAATATCGCGTAGAGACCAAGGGGGTGAAAGTGACAACGCGTTTTCGCAGAACACCGTGTCAGACGCCATCGATAATTTCACATATTCAGAAGAAAATACGTTCGCAACATATGTTCGAAGTCCTACAATTATTAACGGAATTGTTCAGTCTCAAGACCACGTTATTTCACAAACGCTGGAAATGTCCACACCTGGTAAAAAAGACGAGAAAGATTACGCTACTTTTGCATCGATAGTAAACAAATATGTGACGACTTTAAACTAGCTGAATTGAGTGCCGATAATTTTAAGTACAAGGGTTAGTCTCAGGAAATGACACAGAGATAAAACGTAGAGTCCTAAATAAATTAGAGAATGATCCAAGCCTTACACGGTAAAAGTTTGCTGATGACTGTGAAAGATTTATCAATGTAAAACAGAACTCAAAAGACATTGATTATTGGGCATTGCACATATAAAAATGTACATCAACAAACAAAAGTTCGACCTTATAAAAAAATAAGTGAAAACAGAAATAGTTAATGTCATGCGGCAAAGACAAGTCAACCAGGTAAAAAGACAAATAAATGACCATTGAGCCCTTGCTGTGATAGCCCACATTGGTGCAATGACTGTCCTTTCCGTTTTAAGTCCTGTATGAATTACAAATAGGTCGGACATAAAAGTTCGCACTGAAGAACAGGTAGAGGAAAATGTGGGTTCAAGCCACTGGGACAAAAAATGCAAGATGCATGAACATGAGAAAATTTGGACAGGTGAAAATCCTGGATAAACACATACAATTTCAATTGGATTCGTGTTCAGATGTCTCCATAATAAATTTACATTCGTGGAGCATCTTAAATAACCCCACTGTATTAAGAACAAACAGGCTGGGCAGCACAGTGACTGGGGAAAGAATTTAATTTGAAGGAGAATTAATCACAAATGTGTCCCTAATAACAAATACTAAAAAACTAAAATTACTGGTGCTGAAAGATTCATATAATCTTTTCGGTTCGGACTGTATGCAGGAATTTGATTCATGGAAATTTCCAATTGACACATTTTGTAAAAAAATAAATAGTCGAGAAACGGAACCGGAAACACTGCAATGAGAATTAAACAAATATTTTCCCGTAATTTTTCTGACGGTGTTGGACGCTGCACTAAGATGACTGCCAACTGTCAAGTTAAAGAAAATGTACCGCCGGCATTTGAAAAAGACAGAAGAGTACGCTTCGCCTCGATAGAAAAAATAAACAGGGAACTAGACCGGCTTATACAGACTGGTATTTTATCAAAAGTACAACACAGTTAGTGGGCAGCACCCACGGTTTATTTAAAGAAAACATCTAATTAGATTCGCATGTGTGCAGATTTTTCAACGGGTTTGAATACAGATCTAGAAGACTATCACTGCCCACTGCACAGCCCCGAGGAAGTGTTCTCAAGTTAAAATGGAGGAACATTTTTTCTAGAATATACCTAAGTGAGACATACCTCTAAATACCGGTGGACGAGGATAGTTCGAAGCTGTTATATATAAACACACATCGTGGTTTATATAAATTCGAAAGGTTTGTTTTCGCAGTAAAAGAGGCTACATCTATTTTCCAACAACTAATGGATACAATGCTGGGCGGACTGGATTTTGCCATAGCGTATCTTGATGACATTTTGATAAACAGCAAAGATATTGAACAACACCAGCAACATGTTAATAAAGAGTTTGCCAGAATCCAAGATTATGGGTTCAAAGTAAAAGTAAAAGAAGAAAAATGTGATTTTTTCTTGGAGGAAATAAAATACCTGGGTCATGTTATCGACATTGACGGCATAAGGCCGGACCCACGAAGGGCAACCACGATAAAAAAAACATCCTGGCGCCAGAAAACGTCAAGACATTACACAGTTTGTTGGTGCTAGTAAATTACTACCAGTGCTTTATCCCAGAAATGCATAATTTGCGCGCTCCATTGAATGAGATATTAAAAAAAGATCAAGCCTGGGAGTGGACACCATAATGCCAAGATACATTAAATAAAATTATAGAAAGGCTTACGTCCGAGGTATTTCTAATACATTACAATTCAGAATTGGACATAATCCTGGCTAGCGACGTTTATTCGAATAGTTTATGAGCGTGTATCCTACATATAATGCCGGATGTGACCCATAAATCCATTGCACGTGTATCTAGGACCTTGCTCCCGTCGGAACAAAACGGTATTCCTTAATCGAGTAAGAGACCCTAGCAATCATATTTGCAAAAACAAAGTTTCACCGATACATACATGGTAGACGATTTACTTTACAGACAGACCATAAGTCGTTAATCACAATTTATGGATCTATAAAAGGCCTACCGGTATATACGGCTCATTGGCTAAAAAGATGGGGAACTATTTTATTAAATTACAACTTCAAAATGCAGCATTTGCCTTCAAATTTAATTTATCATGCAAGATGGGTTGTCGAGACTAGGGTCAAAACAGATAGAGAGAAAGACTCTAGAAGACACAGTGATTGCGTCTCTTCAAACAGAATGAGATTTTAACGAGAGTTTGTTCAACGCAGTTAGAGAGCTCCAGGTGACGCTATACGAGATATAAAAAGAAGCTCATGAGGATTAATTTATAACCAGCACAACCATGAAAATGGTAGATAAGGATGTACTCTGTGATGAGGTACTCATGCACAAAGAAAGGGTGGTCATCCCAGAAAAACTACGAAAGAGAATTCTAAAAGATTTTCTTGTCGGCCATCAACGGATAAGCAAGATAAAGGGTTTAATGAGGAGTGGTGTGTACTGGCCAGATATTTATGATGACATTAAAACAGCACCACACCTGTGTAAAGGATCTGCCTTGGCGGCAAAAGCACTGCATATAAAACATAGCCCATGGGTAAAGACCGACCTCCGTGGAAAAGAATCAACGTGGATTTCGCGGGACCACTGGTAGGATGTTACTACTTAATCGTAGTCGACAGTTTTTCGAAGTGGCCCGAGGTACTACGTTGCAAGAGTACCACGTCAAAGGTTACGCTAAGATTCGTACATGAACTATTCGTCCGTTTTGGGCTGGTGAGTGATAATAGGGCTAAGTTCACGTCATCAGAAATATAATGACTCCCCCGTATCATCCTAGGTCAAACGGCAAGGCGGAACGTTTTGTTGATACGTTAAAAAGAGCACTAAAAAGCCCGTTCATACTCCTAAGGAGAAGGCTTTGCAACACTTTCTGTAAGTTCATAGAATGTCTAAAACGTTAAGGTACCATCTTCATTATTCCCCGCAGAGATGTTGGCGCGGAAAGTGAAGTCCGTGTTTGATGAGTTACTACCTAAACAAAATAATTATTATCGAATCTCTACGATACCGAAGAAAAAATACAGCCAAGGAGATAGGGTATACTTTAAGATGTACAAAAACAACGCATCGTTCTTGGAACCCGGTACAATTAAAAAGAGGATCGGGTCGATGATCTATATTATAAAAGGACCACAGTTCTCGTATAAGAGGCATCTGAATCAAATCAGATAACACTGACAACTCTCCACAAGTAGAAGACGTGATGGACGTGATATATGACACTTTTAACTTGCCAGCAGCCAAGGTAGTTACATGGAAACGGCAGCCAAAAAGAACACGGATGACTCCGGCCTACATATAGATAACTTCGAAAAGGAAACGTTACGAAGACTCCTGAAGAGGTAAGGTTTGGAATGGGGTGTTATGGTGCCGTACCTATACGAAGACCAAATGAACTCGTCCATCCATAATGAAATGCGAGAAGCATTCAAACTCACTGACTTCTTCCACCCCAGTTCTATACTGGCAGTCCAGAATACCACTTCTTATATATATATATATATATATATATATATATATATATATATATATATATATATATACTCTTTTTCCTCAATAATATATCTTTGTTCATGTTACCCCGTGTTTCTGTGTTTTTATTTCGGCCCCTAAGAGGGTCGCAACAATTATGTTTAAGTTTTTATGTATATTTTTGTGTATTTATTAAGAATATTTCATTAGCCTTCTTTTTAGTAGTAGCACTAATTATAATTGTATACACAGTTCTATATTATTAATATATAAACATATTATAGGTGTTCTAAATTGGTATTTTTAGCAATGACTATATCTTCTTCGCCTGGTGGATAACTCATAATAAGTAACAATATAACAACATAAACTCACAGATCAGTGACATTTTCTATATTTATCTATCTCTGATGATTATTCTGTGTTTCAATAAAACTGAAAGTATCGATGAAAAATCAAACTAGTATATAGTGGATATTGGAATACACCATACATTATTTTACATATGGTATTGGGTTCTCACATGTATTCTCCTATAGCACTATATTACATTATATATATATATATATATACATATATATATATATGTTATTAATCGTAAAATAATGCTGTATTAGGCATCACACCCGAAATATTTTGACACGAACAAGTTTTATTGAAGAAGTCTCAAATTGAATCATAATTTTGACTTTGGTTCACCACGAATCGGTTCCTGTAAATATCAGATATGCTTCGTTAAACCTGTTGTTTTCGTGCTCAAAAATACGTAAGGTCTAAGATTGAGATTTTGTTTCAAATTTTCTTGGCTATAATTATTCTAATATAATGTTATTTATGATTACCATCGCATAATCTACATAAAAAAAGTATTAGATTTACTACAAACTGAACCCGGAAAACACCAACACCCAAACAAAAACGTAAAACACTAGAAATGTAATGAATGACCTAAAGCAATATGTAAGCTCATACAGTGGCTGAAGTAAACTCATGCAGGTTAAACACACCTTTACCAAAGATATTAGAAAGTTTTTTTTCTACACAAATGTGCCGAACGCTAGCTCAGAGGTAAAAAGTGGGGCTATAAAAATATAGCTTGATGAAGAAACTGCCATCTAAGAAGTCGAAGTGCAGACACAATACATATACACTGACATTAAAAATAATGATTCAATTCAACACGTCAAGATGAGAGAAACCATTTATAAGGAATAAGAAACATCTGCAAACCAAAGATTACAAACCAAGGAAATAACTGTCATTAAGCAACTGGCTATTCCAATCATCACATACATATCTGGTTTTATAGACTGGCCATGAACAAAATATTTACAAGCTAGATATAAAAACAAGCCAAATATTTACACTATAAGCAGTAATATACATACATCAGTGTCTACCAATGCTGTATCTTCCCATGGTAGCAGGAGGTATGGGTCTCTCAGAAAAGTATCATAAACATCGAGCTACTATTTTTAGTACTGGCCAATATCTGATGAACTCATTAACCCAACACTAAGAATTATACAGACACACCAAAAACACAAGACCTACTCTATCAACATCCATAACTAAACTGGCCTAAAATGTTGGACAAGTATGATTAAACAATAAAATAGAAAAAGCAAACAGGCATGACAGCTACACATAGCCACTAGAAATGCACAAATAACTTTGATAGTAAAAAACAAGAGGAATGGGCCAACAAATAGCGTGCAACATATTTTTTGGAAGAACAATCCCAGGAATATATAGACAACTAAAGATCTGTATGCTGGCTCAAAAGATAATATTTCAACTATGATTAAAGAAGGGGAGTAAAGACGGCCTAAAATCAAGGATTGACAGCCAATATTTTTAAGAAGACGATTGGTCGTAGAAAAGACAACACGTACAGGTTCTTCAACACAAGTTAACGACAACGAAACGTTCTATTGTTTACGGCTACTATACAATACGGCACAATATAGGGTGTAAATATCTCTATTAGACTCTCTGTTAAAATGAATGTTTCGGTGAAGCAGGAATTTCTGAGAATATATACGAGTAGTATATGTTGGAAATGAAGTATACAGCATGTACTATTACTATGCAAGCACTGCAGCTACATAAAAAGAAGAAAAAAGCTGTTAAACCTGACAGAGTGGCATTGGACAACAGTAAAGGAGTAGCAAACCTAGTTGAAGTAACTATCTCTTTTAAGCTTATCTTAAATTTAGCTGCGAGAGAGAAGCTATCTAAATACCAGCATTAAACGAAACTCGAACTTCGGAAAACCTCCATCAATCATAAAAACTCTCGGACTCACAAAATAGGATTTCGAAACATACATAGCGAATGTATCCGGTGAACAAAGTTCAAAACAGATCCAACACATTATACGCAAAAGGACGGTAAAAACAGAAAAAAAGATCTCCTGGTTGGAATCTCTAAAATAGCGTGTGAATGTCTGACATCCGGTAGGATGCCCTTATCCACAACAAACACACTCATGAGAAAATTGTGAAAAAAATTAAGTTTATTACTGAAGTAGCCTCTGGCTTATTTACAATGTGGGGGACGAAATAATGATTATTATTTATTTAGTTACATCTTTCAGTGATTGGATTTGGAGCGACACCCCCTCATTATATGTAAAAGTGTTACTAGAAAAAAAGTTCTTGCGATGCATGAGTCACAGTATTTATATAGGATGCACAACATATGTCTTGTATAATTAATTTTACTGGCGAAGATCATGAATCAGGGTCGGCAGCGATCCTAGAGGGCATACAACTCGGTGGATGCGAAAGCGTGTCTATTCTAGATAGCTTGACCAGTTTGTTGAGCTCTCTGACGAACTGATAAATAATTAGATCGTATTGTTCATGTTAAATAATAAACATTGGTAATTTACACCTCGATATTTCTAAATTGAAGTTCGAAGTTTTCGTACCAACGTGGATGTTTACAAGATACGCTAAATAATCCTAACAAAACATAAACTGATCTAGTGTATTTTAATAGTAAAACAATATCAGACTAAGTGCACGCTCTCCGAGACCTTTAACAGCATGATGATACGAAGACTGTCAACAACATAAGGTCATAAATAGTAGAGTGGTATCTTCTCTCCAACTAATGCAGACTCATAGAAAATAATAATTACAACACATATACCATATTGTGTGTACGCATTCTTTGTAGATATATTTTAAATTTCACCCAGATGGTGTTCTTATGTACTGACTCATATTATTCTGAATGGAATGGTATATCTGTTACCACTGACTTTAAGATTATGTTTTTGTTCAAATTATGATAATGTAACAGAATGAAATGAATTACTTTTTATATGATCCGTAAAAAGTACGAACGTATTTACTTAAAGGTATTGCTCTATCGTTTTGTAAAATTACCGTTTACCAAACTAAATAATATGTAATTATACATACATATTTAACACGATACTTACATACAGATACTTATCAAATCAAACTTTTAAAATTATAATAAAAATACAATGTTTACGATACTTATTTAAAAAAAACAATTTACACCAAACATCATGTGTATACAGTGTATTAGTGATTTTAACGTAGCCGAATACTTGGGTATTTGGCGCAAATTAAGTTACACGCTTTGGCAGCCATGCCCTTGTTCATAGCGGTCAGCGCAAACAGGATCGCTGCTTTCAGAACATAGCCGTTATTGTTTGCGTGATTGGTTGTTTTCGACTCAATCACGCTCAATGACACACAGTCAAAAGAGTTAGAGTCAGATAAAAAAGTGGCCAAATTCTGACAACTAGTGGTGAAGAACAATGACGTACCCTAGCTAGATATGGCGTCAATGACTATGACGGAAACATCCTTGATGCATTTGCGGATCCATTTGTAATTAAGTATCCTTTACTTTCATCGACGCTTTGTAGGCATCTGTGGTAGACATACGGTTAGAGTTCCGGTAGGCTGAGTAATCACTGTTTATGATTGTCACGCTAATCATAGACTTGCGACCGCTCATGTCAGCGGCGACGTGAGCGTAGCTCGGGTTTTGGATTTTGCAGAAACACTCTGCATATAGATATATAAATATATATATATTTATTGATTTACCTTATTACTAAGTTAAAAAGACAGTTGTATCGTCGGTTTCGAATAAGAAATTGTTGCTATCCTCGGCGAAACATACGCTAATATCCAGCAGACATTAAATAATGGTAATACTACTGCAAACCGCGTCAATATTATGCCCGCCACCCACAACAAAAGTTCTGTCAGCTAACAACGTCCTTCCTAGTAGAGTCCTTATATCTCCACGGAGCTATTGTGGAAGAAGTCGAGCAGTACAAGTATCTTGGCTCAACCTTTACTGCTACTAAACAGGATACGGATGAGATTGAAATCCGCATCGATCGTTCTCCCGCAGACTTCTGTCGTCTCCAAACTAAATGTTGCTTACTACAAGATATAAACATCTCAACAGAATTACAGATATTACAACCACTAATACACTCAATACTGATGTAGGGTTTCGGGACAAGGCCCTTGCACAAAGATCGTCCCGCACTCGAGATTGTCGCCATGTAATGCATTCGACACATCCTTAGTTTCCATCTATATAGGACTGTATACCTAAGTGCACCATCCACGCAAGATGCACCACCACCAGCATCACAGATACTCTTCCTAAAAAGAGTCACCAATGGTTTGATCACATCTTTCGACGTTATTGTCTTTGTAGGTCCTTGACTTAGCTAAAATATCTGGTTCTCCTCTTAATAAAATTCACTGCAGCACTCGTTGATTTACAATCAATACAGGAACTACTTTTCTTTTCTAATTTTGTAACCTAATAATATTGGTACCTCCATGAAAAGCGTGTATTTACAAGAACTTCCGCTCCATGGAAAACAATAAAGTATAACTCCTTTACATCTGTTTACAAAATGTGTTCTTTTTAAGTCGAATGGTTAAGTCGACTCTTTAAGTAAAAGAAACCTGCCAATTATTACTAATTCTCTAGTATCGTCCATCGTCTAGCCCAGGGGTGTTCAACCTATTTCACATTAATTACCCTCTGAGATATAAAACCATCTTCTCGAAACCCCAATAATGTGACAATGAACATAATGGCAATTTACTGACTAACTCATTATACTATAATAATTCTGCAACTGATATTATTAATTTATTACAATTTGGATGAATTATTCAGAAGAAACATCAGTATGACAAATATTTTATAATGATGTTACACAAGCAGGCGTGAAACAATATTTTCTTTTATATAAACCAATCATTACCGTCAATGTGAAAGCTGTACCTGCTTGTTATAAGCAAGTTCCTCAATTCGAGGAGCAGCATAAGACATGCACAGTCGTTAGTCATGCTTGACATTAAGTTGTGATCGATGTTTAGTTTTTATATTTGACAGCGTTGAAAATCCTAGCTCGCACAGGTAAATACTAGACAACACCAGTACACAACTTTTTTTCAGATACAGCACAGTACATTTCACTTATTTTAAACCAGAACTTGGTAAAAGAAATGGTTATAAATGCATATTTGGCAACATAGTCGTTTACAAAGTCTAATAATTATTCTTGCATACTATCTGGAAGAATTCACAATGAATGGCTTTCTAATCAATGTTGATTCCATTTCACTTAATCCGTGAAAGTAAGGAAACAACTCGATCCGCAAAAGAAGCAGGATGTGATTTCACAAGCTGCAATCCACATAGTTCTATATTCACTTTTTTTTTCTTTTTGAATTATTACACATATATTATTTCTAAACGAATAATAAAAACAACTTTATTAAAAGTCAGACACTGAATTTCATGTTCCGCAACTATTGCTATTTGAAATACCTCTTTCATAGTATCCCTATGAATCTTGTTCGAAATCCCTGGGGGTTCGCCAACCCCAGGTTAAACACGTCTGGTTTAATCAACAATCTCATTGACCCATATCCTCGATTGCCCAATGGCTTTGGTTAGTGTTTCAAGGCGAGTTAAAAAATATAATTTTGTGTTCGTGTGAAGATAATATTATCTTTTTTATGTCTCTAGAACGATTGAACATCTGCTAGTAACCCCAGCCCTTTACAGAATATATACTAATAAGAAGAATAAGACAATGCTTTATTGCCTCCGAGATATGGCTAGTTTATATTATTGCAGTGTGTTGTATTTGTTTTTATCTTTGTTGTGAAAAATATTCAAGTAACTTACAGTTTCCACATCAAAGCATCCTACCAAACAGTGGGTTACCTGAGAGCTACAAACCTATTCGCCTTATCGATGTAAGATACATTTTTTTTGCGCACGAACAAGCACTCGACCTGAGACCCACAGGCTATTTCTTCGATGTGTTTAGGAGCGTTTAAGTATTGTGAAAAACCGTCTACCTGTTTTATCTTTGGTCATTATCTCACTTGTTTTATATTGCGTCGAGCCTGCAGTAAAGAGACTGAGTGCAGTGCCAATCCTTCATAGGCTGGAAATAAGCCAGCTGACTATTTAAGTTGGTGGTGGTAAGTACAAGGGCTTAAGTGAAAATAAGTTCACTTTTGCTCGTGTTACTTATCCTCTCGCACTTTCTCACCTATCTGTTCAACATATATTGATCTATTCATCGATCTACCTTTGTATATCTCTATATATATATATAGCAGATGTATATACGCACACAATGGCAATGGGTGTATATAGTTTATATATTAATTTATTAAAGTACTTTTTTATTATTTAAATATCTCTCTCTCTCTCTGTTTATATTTATGTATTATTTTTAGTGTATTGTATATATATATATATATATATATATATATATATATGAATATATATAGATATATATATATAAGGAGACAGAGAAAAAGAGAAGAACAATATAAGAATACAGATTGTGAAGTTTAATATCTATTATATGCTCAGAAAAAGGTGTTGTAACTAAATCAGATGTATTTTCCGTATTAAAGACATTGGTTTTCAAGGAATGAAATAGTATGATAAGAGGCTAACAGATCAGTTTTTTTAAAAGTCATACTTTCCAAAAGTATAAATATAATATAAGATAAATACAAATATAGAAAGTATAACACATGTGAATCCAGAGAAGTGAGGTTGAAAATATTGCCAAATTGTTACCGTTGAATGCGTCATAAACGTAGTAGAAACTAGTCCAAAAGCGGTGAATCCAGGAAAGGTTGACGTCACAACATTGTAAGATCCATTAAATTTTGGAGAAGTAAAATCATCTCTCTCTCTCTCTCTCTCTCTCTCTCTCTATATATATATATATATATATATATATATATATATATATATATATATATATATATATATATATATGGGGTAGGTACACGATAATTCATGAAACTGAAATGCCGCGGTAGACAAAATGTGTGAAAAAGGACAAATAGTAAATAGGTTAAAGTGCAGGAGAAAAACAAAAACAAGATATTTGACCGGTTTCGTTCGTGTTGGCCAACGTCTTCAGAAAAAGTGAATATTTACAAATAATCTTATTTTGAAGGAATATACATGGGAGGAGGAAATGATGATCCGATTGCACCATATGAGAAGACTTTAAGTGACATTGAAATATGACAAGTGGGTTACACATTCTTCTTTATTTCTTATTCTTCCTTTTATGTCTTTATTTATTTCCTTTTTCTTTTTCATTTTCACCCGTAGTGAGCTAGTATAGGGGAGGCAATAGACGGAAGGGGTAAACAGCGATAAGAGGGAAGAAGACAGAGGAACTAGCCAGCATACACACAAATAGGAATCAGCATGACATTGATACAATGTGAGAACCCAATAATTACTCGGAATGTATCAGAGATAGGTCTGCTAATTTGTCTCATATTAGGGTTAATAAAGTAGTCAAACTTTGCGAGAGCTTGATTACCTCGAATATTATTTATTTTTCACTGGAGTAACTTTATCGGACCCGGAAGAAAAAATGGCCGAATACATCAGGTCAGTTTAATTTCATTCGAATTGGCCTTAGCGGAGCTTGCAATCTTACCAGAAAGTTATGGTTGACACTACTCCTATTAGCTCATAAGAACCCTTAATTAGAAAGTAGTATATTCAAGTGGGTTTTCTGAACTTTTAATATGATTTGGTTTTTACTATCGTGTTTTAATATCGTTTTATTAATTTGCATACACATTAAGTACACTTTTCACTGTCATCTACTGCATCGATAGCAAACAAATTTCCCGCCGGTATAACTTTTTCGTTTTTGGACTACAATTCACCATCTGGATTGTTTTTTAATCAACCTCTTTGATATCTTTCTTGAAGCTGTTTTAAAGTTTATGACTTAGATGAACTGTATAAGTTTAACAAAAAAGTATGTTTTGGGTCGATATATTTTATGTTTTATATACTATTATGTATTTTATATATATTTTTTTTTAATATTTTCAAAGTGTTATTTTATTACCTGCAGTAATGTCATTGAGGTAATGGTTCTCTGAAGAGAAGATTTTCTTTGAAAACTCATGAGTTAAGGACTTTAAAGTACTTTTCTTGAACATTGAATTCTAATATAATTTGATTCGCACCTTATATTATCCTTTCACTTTACATAGTGCTATATATATATATATATATATATATATATATATATATATATATACATGCCCACATATATATATTTATATATATACATATATACATATATATATATATATATATATATATATATATATATATATATACATATATATATATATATGCATATATATATATATATATATATATATATATCTACACATACACGCATATATATATATATATATATATATATATATATATATATATATATATATATATATATATATATATATATATATATATATATAAATTAAAAAAACACAGTTGGATTGGGTTTTACCTGAGTTTCGGATGTATTTTCAAGGTGTTATTTTCATTTAATTTAATTAATTGTTGTTGTTTTGTAAAAACCCCGGAATGAAAAACTAATTCGGGGTTTAGGTAAAACAATTATATTGGAGAACATATAATACAACAGAGAAACGAGAGGGGTTGTACGTCTATCTTGACTGCCGGTATAGACTGGTGTTCGTTCAGGTATTTAATTCCTTCCCACCGCAGGAATATGTGGCACAAGGCTGGAAGGTGGGGGAGATTTAGGCCAGCATTCAGGAGCAGATCCTTGCTTAAATAAAAAAAAAACGCCTGGACAGTCGCAGCGGCAGTCCTCGGTCAGGGCGTCACAGACAGTAAGGAATACATTTACTACACCCAAAGAGGGGTGGCACCGCCTGTGAGGGTCGACCTCCTGGGACTACCCAGAACACAACTCATCAGTTCGAAATAGTAAAAAAGGGCACCGAAATGGCTGATTTCCTTCCGGACCGACTGTCAATAATCAATCCTCGACAGGTGTTACCCAGTTTGAAGACTAGGGTTGGCTTTGGTATTTAATTCTCTTCCTTTTCATCACAGGAATATGTGGCACAAGGAGGAACACTCTGGCCTATCAAAAATAGCCTGAGCACCCCTGTCGGCATTCCCCAGTAAAGACGCCTCAGCTAGAAAGCAATAAACAATTTGAACACAAAGAGGGTGGCAAGCCCTGGGAGCGACATATAAAAGGCCAACGATATGACATTGTTCCTGTCAGACTGATTTTCGAGAACAAATCCTCGACTGGTATTGTCCCATCTCGGAGTCTCTAAACAACCGAAGTTACAGACACATAAAACGTACTGGGGTTGGCTCAACACTGAGAAGCAGACGCTTCCAGTATGTATTCTGAATTGAAGAGTCGAAAGGCCGTAATAGATAAGATACCATAACTTTTATATATAAAATAGTTCCAATTATTGTTTTTTTACATTTTCATTATTATCATATATATTTTAAAGTTTCATGCTCATTTATAAAAGTATTATATCTAGTATTTTATTTAAATGTTTTTTCGTTTAATTTTTAATTGAATTTTATGAATTACAATTTAAAATCTAAGTTGTATTTTATATTTAATTACTTTCAATTATATTTCATTAATGCACTTAAATTAAATGTAATTACTATTTTGAATATGTAAAAATAAAAAATTTTGTATATTTTATTACATATTCTTTTTGGAATAAATACATGCTATACTTTTATGCTTAATTCAAATTCGAGAGGTATTTGAGAAATTGTCTCACTTTTAGTGTGCCTGTTTCACTTTTAACAAATTTATCCATCTGGATTGTTTTTTGTTCATAATGACAGAGTAATTGTTCGGTAACACATCAAAGGTTTGTGAAACCGAATATATATTTATACTTCTAATTGTTCCCTTTTTCCGAGGCGGGGAATGTAGTTTTTTATTAATTGATTTTTGTAATGTTGGTTATTTTAATGTTTGTTTTCTAGAACATTACATCTGAGATTTCTCAGGTATTCTGAGATCACACAGTCTAGATTTACAGAACCAGGGAAATAAAACGTATATACCTGTACAATGTTCTGGTAGAAGTCCCAAATAAGTAAAAACAAAAATTCTAGAGTAAAAAAATTATCATAATAACATTTAAAATTGAAACATCGCAGCGTGGGAGACACCGTTTTCTGAAAAGACAGCATAGAAGCTGTTACATGTTCAGAACAGAAATCAGATAATAGGGCCCCTATTAAGATTTGAAACAGGCGGTACCAATGTTGTCTTCATCTTCTATGAAAACATTTATAAATGAATATTACGCTCTCATATTTGAAGTTTTCTAAGTAATCAAACAATATGATGAGGCTCTATCAAACTTTAATTATATATATATATATATATATATATATATATATATATATATATATATATAAAAGAAAGAGACAGATAGATAGAGATGACTATATCATAAAATGAAATGCCGTGAAAATTCAGGATGTGCGAAAAAGACAAACGCAGGAAACAATAAAAATTTTTTTCTCTATTTGATTCCTATATGTACATTAGTTTAATCTTTGGCTTTTCACACACCCACACACACACACACACATTCAGAACCCCCATATATATATATATATATATATATATATATATATATATATATATATATATATATATATATATATATATAACTTAAAACTATGTTCGAATCATTCGAGCGAGAGTAATTATCACTACCTACACCGAAGATTGCCTAAGTGTGAAACAGGTGTTTGCAGGTAAAAATAACATACACACACACACGCACACACACGCACACACACACATATATATATATATATATATATATATATATATATATATATATATATACATGGATAGATAGATAAATAGCTAGATAGAGATAAATAAGGAGTGAGGGAAAAATGAAGTTATAAAATACAATGCATTGAATGTGATAAAAAAACGGAAACGAATCAAATTTGTTGTCTTGATTCATTCGTTTATTTTAATTATTTTTTCGTGTATCCTCTTAACACAGATACACACCTACATACATAATACATACATGCATACATACACACACACAAACCCACACACACACACAAGTGTTTCGGCTAACACTAATTCATTTGTAAAATGATCATGTGCATTACTTTCTTGGTGTTGTATCTTCAGTACTAATTGTACAAAACAAAGTGAAAGCGCAGCAAATGTAAAACTAGATCCTTAATTACATTCAGTACTTATTATGAATATCATATATAAAAATAAAAAAAATATATATATATAAATATATATATATATATATATATATATATATATATATATATATATATATATTCTTACATTATAGTTTTGGTATGCATAGTGTAGTAGACTTCCCGTTTTACGGGATACAAAAAATACATTTTTTTGTTAAATTGCCTTTTATATCTGTATTTATTATTCGGCCTTTAGTCCTTTATTGTTTATTGATCCCGTTCACATATATTTATTTATTCTAAGAGAGATACAAGTGTTGTTTTGTTTTAATCTATATATATATATATATATATATATATATATATATAATTTCTTGACTTATTCATTTTGCCACCGTCATATTTACAATATTTATATGTGCCTTTATGTAAACAGTCGCTTATTGTCCCATTTCTCTTGTTTATAATATTTCCTGTACATGCCATTATTTCAACTACGTAAGTTATATATACATTTCATATCTTCCGCTTGTTTGGTAAATATTTACTGGCTTTGATCATTCTATAGTGTCATCAGTTTTTATCTTTAAGTTTGTTTTATATATTCAGCTAAGGAAGTAGTAAAATCATTCACTCTTACCCGACAAGCTGTTCTAATACTTGTCATGTTGTTAATATACCGATATTAAAATAAAATCAGTGTATTTTGGTATCCAGTAATAATTGAAGCTACTTACTTTGTGGATAAATATGATAATGTAAGCAAATAAAAATTCAGAAGAAAATAGCAACAAACTTCTATACTAAACTGTATCTCCCATTATCCCAACACAACGTTCAACCACGACATTTGTGTTCGTTATGATGACATCGGTGGAGATGTGTAGTTACTGATTACAAATATAAAATTTAAAACTTAAGAATAGCGATTATGAACTATACATAATAATATAAATGCGTTAGTGTAACCGCAACATTAAAAGTATGTATGAATAATTTGATAGATAAATTAAATAAATACATTCATATAATTTTAGGGAAATTATGTATTTTAGAGATAGGCCCCAATATCAAGGTTATAATATGTAATCTAATGGAATACTAACTAGCAGTATATTTAATTGATAAACACATATACATTATAATATTAGAAATATAATTAAAAATATGGGATAAAGAACCCGACCTGCATATCACATTATCTTTAATAAGAATTCAATACTATTGCGACCTTGAAAAAAAGTTTAACCCGAAAACTTTTTTAAATACATAGAAAATCATAGTAAATGGAAAATGATACGCAAGAGATCCTATTGCCCTTATGAGATGAAACGATATTTAATTTAGTATATATAAAGTAAAATAAATATTAAATAAAAATTGCATAAATATAATACTTTAATTCATTTGAAAACGCCAAGAGGAAACTCAAAGTGATAGCCACTTCAATTACCTACGGCGAAAATAAAAAAATATTCTTGTTATAAGATAAAATGATTGTGAATTTAGTATATATAAACAAAATTAGTATTCAATAAAGAAAATGCATGAATATGATACTTTAATACATTTGAAAAAGCATTAAGGTAACCCCAATTATCTACGGCGAAAATAAAATATATATATATAATGAAAGGTTTCAGTGCTTAATATGATACGTAATTTAATTAGCTATAGAAATAGTGTTTATAATTAAATGTAAAAATACATTCTAAAATATTTTAAATACTACTGATAATCTTTGCAATGTTGTAGATGCACTTAGTTATAAATAAGTTAGAAAATAAATAAGTATGCGTACTTCTGGTTATAACGGCAAAGTGGAAGTTACCTAGATGTACGGGTATATAAGTATAATGTAACAAAGCAAAAGGAAAATAAGAAATAAGATGACTAAACACCCCAAAGAAAAAAGGTAACTACAGGCGAACCAACAAAGGATGGTTAGTGAATATATATGTATTTATTCAAAAATATTTCGATTCATAATTATAGTTGAGGATGAATGATTAGAAATACTAATATATACAATGTAGGGATACATATATGTACTCACCTGGATATAAAAGAACCATAATGTTTCATAATATGTATATATATATATATATATATATATATATATATATATATATATATATATATTTATATAATGTTGATAATGAGATTAGTTTGTAATTTCGGCTTTGCTCGCAAAGATGTTCATGTTTTTGCGCTTTTGATTTGTTTCTACAATTAGCACTGTCAAAAAAAATAAATGCACAGAAGCACATTTTTGTCATGCCAGTTTGTAAAGAAAACCCGAGGTTAATTAGACATTTTATCACCTGCCGATACTAGGCCTCTTGGCACATTCCCAGAAACCATGTAATGTCACAAAAATGATTATTTTATTTATTTTTGAAGTTTGCTAATTTGTCTATTAAAAGCTTTCATTTTTGTCCAGTGGATTGAGTAAATATTCTTTCAGACGTTTATTAATTTGTATCTCTATAAGATCTATTTGCACTTTAAAGTATGTTCTTTACTTTTTTTTTCTTTAACCAACATCTACTATATAAAAAAGTCATAGCCCTGTTGGTTTGTCTGTTACAAATATCTTGGTGTCAGCCGAAACAATTGTATGGTTAATAAAAATAAGTTTCATGGAATTTTCTCCTTTATAACATAGATATGATATAACATAATATACACAAATATTGACTATAGCATAGTTCTAGCCTTAAACGACTGAACTATTGTAATGAAGCTATAAAATGTTTATTTTAATATATATAAAAAATTCTAAATATAAAAATTTATTTATATATATATATATATATATATATATATATGTGTGTATGTATATATATATATATATATATATATATATATGTATCGTGTGTTTTTGACAAGATGTGGTAGCGCATCGTAATGTTTGTTTATTGATGTAAGGCTATACTATTGTGTATGTACTTATATATATACATGTATATATATATATATATATATATATATATATAAATTGAAAATACACTAAAAAACGATATGAAAAAAAAAAGAAAAAATATTTTAATATATATTTATTTGAAATCATGATGATGACCTATATCTTCGAAAATAACATTTTTAAAAAATGTTATGAAAGTAAACTGCATTGTATGGTGTTCTCATCGTTTATCATTATTTTTATAATTCACATTTATATATATATATATATATATATATATATACATATATATACTTACACTTCTTATTTGAGTATATTAAAAAAAAATTAACAATAAATGAAAAATACACAAACACATTCATATATATATATATATATATATATATATATATATATATATATATGGGTGTATGTGGGTGTGTGGGTTACAATATGCTGTAGCGCGTCGAAACGTTTGTTGATTGGCGTAAGGCTATACTATTTGTATGCACTTATATATATATATATATATATATATATATATATATATATATATATATATATTGAACATACACAAGCAAATACAGTATGAGAAAAAAGAAGGAAGAAAAATTAATTTAATATATCTTTATGATCAATTCTGATGATTAAGTATATCTTCGAAAATTTAATTGAAGACAAACATACACACATATATATATATATATATATATATATTTTATATATATATATATATATATATATATATATATATATATATACTTTTCAAAGATCCGTATCGACTGAAAAACTTAATGACCAAACCCTCCTCGATATTGAAACACAGTTCTGCAGGACAGCGTACCATTTGACATGGTTATCAGCCTTTGAACCACCTTCCCTGGACCCACTTAACGACTCCACCCCCACCGATCTCCCTAATTTTGCATCCAACCCCTTCCCCGGTTATCAACCTTACCGCCCCTGCAACCCTCCTCCTGAAAACCACCCTTTAGACCTAAAGTTGGTAAATCTCAAACATAAGATTTTCTCCATACTACAACGGGAAAAACACCGTATCACACCAAATATCTCCCATTCCTAGCGTCTCACCCTCAAATGCCTTAAGAAAAAAAACCTGGTCTTCCTACCCTCTGACAAAGGCAAGGAATTCTGCATTATCTCTCAAGAATCTTACACTACTCTCACCCTAAAACACCTAAGCAATACATCCCTTTACACCCCCGATAACGACATCTCAGCTACCCGCATACAAACCTCTATTAACAACGCTTGGTCCCAAATTTGCTCCAGACGTAATCTCCCCAAGGCTTATAGGCTCAATCTCACCACTAGAAACAGTAGACTCTCTACCTTTTACCATCTTATTAAAACCCACAAAACCAGCAACCACCTACAGATCAGACCTATAGTCTCCAGTACTGAGGGACCTATTTACAAGATCTCCTGGCTCCTCTCCCACTTACTTAAACCGCTACTCCCCACCTTCCCGGCACACGTCAGCAGCTCTGACAAGGTAATAGATAGACTCAACTTGCTCCAACCCCAACAGCTCCGCGTCAACAACTACATCTTCAGCCTTGACGTAGTCTCCTTTTATACTTCAATTCCCGCACACCCCGCCATTGACCTCATAACTGACCACATCTCTAACAATCTTGACTGTTTTGGGCTTACCCCTACAGACATTCATCAGCTCCTACGTATCATTGTGGATAATACTTACTTTAAGTTCCAACAAGACACATACAAACAAGTCTCTGGCCTACCCAATTGGTTCCAGTCTCTCCGGCCTCCTCGCCATTTCCTACATGAACAGACTGGAACAACAAGCACTTAGCACCTGCCATTCCCATATCTTCTTCTCGAGATACGTTGACGATATTTTGATCCTCACTTCATCCCGAGAGGAAGCTACCTCTATCTTTAACACATTTAATAATTCTGACCCCCACATTAAATTCACCATCGAACATCCCAACACCTCAGGCTCTCTCTCACTTCTAGACTTCAAACTCAGCATTAATGACGACGGATCTCTCCACACCACTTTCTATAGAAAACCCGCCTGCAGGAACCTCTTTATCCACTACAAATCCGCACTACCCCTCAAGTCCAGAATTAGTTACGCACAAACCGAAATCACCCGCATACAAGAACAATTCTCCTCTACTTCCGATAAAACAACACACACCGAAGCCTTCCACCAAACCCTATTAACCAACGGTTTCCCCCTAACTACCATATCCAGCCTTAACAACACCAGAAGACGTAGACACCACACTCTCACCAACACTTGCTTCCTTAAACTCCCCTTCTTTAGCGACCGTATCACTTCTGCTATCCGCAATGCCATACGTAGTGAGAACCTTAACATACAACTTTCTCACACAGGCACCTCTCTCCGACTACATTTATCCAAAAAAAGCCACTACACCCCAGACCCCTGCTCTCTAGCTAGTTGCCCCATCCCCAACTCTGGCCTCTGCCTCCGCACCTATACAGTATACAACCTACAATGCGCTAAGTGTCAAAAGTTCTACATCGGTAGTACCGTTAGGCCTCTACACCAACGCATTAAATAGCATCTAAACACCCACATTTCTTCCTTCCATAAACACTTAATATCATGTGGCAACACACATCGCTCCATTAGTGTCCGCATCCTCAACTCTGTCCGCAATATAGGTCAGCTTCGAATTTCGGAAGCTATCCTAATCTCTAAATTTTTTCCTACCTTGAATAACAGATTCGAGTTGTCTTCTCCCTTCATCCTCTGATTCTTACATCCTCACACTCCCACATCCTCACACTCCCACCCCAACTTACTTGCCTTTGTCTCCTCTTTTTTTTTTTTTTTTTTTTTGCTTGCTTTGTCTCCTCGGTATTTGCCAGCGCCACCCACCCCACATTTTTACACTTTACGTATTATTATTGTGGATTGGAATGATATGCACTTTATTTACACGCATTTAGACCTAGTGATTTTATGTGTATGCATATATTCATGTATGTGAGTATGGGTGTATTCTCATGTGTGTGTATGTGTAGGCTCTGTAAAATAAAATAATAGTAGAAAATGAGAAAATTAATGTAAAGGAAATAAAAGATTGAAATTAGGATGAATAAGGAAGGAGTGGAAAGAAATGGATAAATGAAGAGAATGAGAAAGAAAAAAAGAAAAAAATGAAAAATAAATTATAGTAATAGGAGAATAAATTAAATATATTAATAGATCATAATAACAAGGGAGAATTGAGTAGGAAGAAAGTAAAAGGGAGGAAAAAGAAAAAAATATAAAAAAAGTGATAAATGTGAAATAGATGAATCTATGAGTCAATAAATAGAATAAATTTATTAAAAGTTACTTCTAGGAATATTTTCCTCTTAAATTAACTAAAAGAAAATTTAAAAAAAATAGAAAATAGAGAAGAAAGAGAGGAAGAAAGAAAGAGTGAATGTATGAATAAATAGTACATTTTATTTTTATTTTTATGTTTACCTATATTTTTGTGTGTTGTTTGTGTATTTGTCTTTTTTTTGTGTTTTTTGTTTTGTCTTATTTATTTATTTTTTCCTATTTTTTCCATAGTCCTCCCTCTTCCCCATAATCTCTTCTTATTCCCCCCCCCTTCCCCTGTTACAACGGTCCCCTCCTTGGCTTTTATCCACTTCACAACTCAAATTCCTTCTCATATTTCAAATCTCATTTCTAAAGTCTGAATATATATTTTTTTTAAAATAAGTTATCTCCCTTTGACAATAACAGCCCACACGTAAATTTAAATTTAAATTTGAATTGAATAAAGAGAATAAAGGAGAGAAAATAAAATTAATTGATGAATCATATAAAATGAAACATACTAAAATTATAAAAATTGGTATATTATTAAACAAATGTTTATAATATTTAAACTTTAGTTGTATGATTGCTCAATAGAATTTTGACATTTTCTGCGTTCTTACTTCCAATTGTTTTCTCCTGTATTGCGATGATCTGACACCGGTTTTTCCCGTTTTTCTTCGACCCATTCGGTCTTCTATTGTTGTCTTCTGATAATGAAAGTTTTTCTTTCGAAAATTTAAGATTACCCTTTGCCGATCTGTTACTTACCGAACAGTATTTACTATTTGGTATTTAATCAGTTTTCCTGAAATTATAATAAATCGTTTTGAGTTTCACTTTCTCCCTGCGTTTATTTCTTTTCACTTTTCCATCTTACGGCAACCACCTCGCATTGCAATAGCCTCGCACGACTAATTTACACTTACATTTACCAGCAATGCTTCAAGCAAACTACAATCTCCTTTTATATATATATATATATATATATATATATATATATATATATATACACATATATATATATATATATATATATATATATATATGTCATTTATGATGTAATTCTAATTGGAAATAAAAATAATATTCTAATTTATTATTTTGTATATTGTCATAACTTAGTATGTCCAGTATTTATGTGTACAATGCTATCAATTGTTAATACTACATTATTAGCATTCGACCAGGATTAGTATTATCACCACTATGATGAATGTTATCACATTGTTTATGCGACTATAACGACAATAATCTCCTAACTATTAAGGTAACTATTATTGTGTTTGTCTATTTAATACTATTATGTATTTGTTTATTGTTTGTGATTTATTCTCCAAACATAAATTTCATGTGTTTTATTATAATAATCAGACATTTTTTTATTTGAAAGTTTATATTACTACTTCTGATGTCATTTTCGTTTCTATATAAATGTTATAATGTATTGTATGTTGATATATTTTATTATCTAATCCCATCGTACGATAATGCTGCCCTTCTTTGACTATATATTTTGGTTGATCAGATGTGAATGCTGTGTTCATCATAAATATATTATTTGCATGTGATTTATGTATTATATAAACTGTGAGATAATTATTAATGTGTATGAACTATATTATAACTTATATATCTATAATCATTACCTGTAATTGTAGTGTGTTTTACTACTACCGATACTAGTATTACTAATACTACTTGTAGTAGTATAAGTAGTATTATGAGACTAATTCGTTAAGAGGTATACGACAAAGAAGATCTCCTTGACATTGCTAGCAGTATTTACTAAGAGTGTCATAAACAATATGTAACTGGTAAACATAGGCGGTTTTTCTTAGATTCTGGGTTACATATTTCTGATTGATATAGTTGTAGTTGTAGTAGTAGTAGTAGTAGTAGTAGTAGTAGTAGTAGTAGTAGTAGTAGTAGTAATTGTGGTAGTGCTAGTAATAGTAAGAAGATGGGAAGGAGAATCACTACATTTATTACTTTTCGATTTCAGTCATGGAACCCCGTCAGGAAATTCCTCAGCTAGTACCTTGTTTGTATCGTTTATTTAATCCGATTACTTTAACTATTGTATTAATAAACGATCGCATAAATCTTAATAACTGGTTGTCTCATTTTTTTTATTTAAATAATTATTAGCAATTAAGCGAACAGCGGCAATACATCTATACGCCTTAAGACTCGAATACACGAAACGTTAGAACATACATTTTCTAATTAAAATTGATCGCTTACGACTCCATTGTGATGAATTGCTATTCATGCATTCTAAATCCTGTTTATTCCGTTGCATTCTAAATCTTGTTTATTCCGTTGCATTCTTCTAGAACTACATTTATATTACCATGCAATTGTAATCGACAACGCGTAAACAAAGAAAATAGCATACAAAAAGAGAATACAAAATACAGAATGTAATACTGTTGAATAATGGAGGTGGACATATGGTGATATAGCAGGCTAACACGCGCGAATTTGATGGATACATCAGGTTATAAGGTCATCGCTGATATGCAGTTGCGTACAATACAGTTTGTGTTTAAGTGTTCAGAGCACAAAATATCGAGTGTGGCTGGCTCGCTAATGAGATCGCTATTCCGGCTATATTTTAGGAGAGGAATTTTGAAACTTCCACCGGGCGTGAAAATACATCGAGCAGTTAGTTTTCACGACATGAATGGCATAACTTATCTAGCAAGAAATAAAATGTGTGTTTGTTTTACCTCAAACCCCAGTCAGTAGTCAGGTACGGTATGATCACCTCATTACTCCCAGGTACACTTTCCCTCTCAGTGTAAGGCAAATAATATCGAATGCCTGATACGAAAGAGCATCGATAAAGTTCCATGTTGTGATATATATGGTGAAAGGTACAGCACTTCGTTATCGTTACTACTGTTATATTACAGCTTGTTGTACGTGTATCAATCCTTTATATTCCCACGTTTTGTTTTCTACCCAGTTTATTTTCAGATTCCCATAAAAAACACGTGAATGCTAATATTCAGTTTTTTTACAGGATTTATTTAAAACATAAACAGAAAAAAGATTGACTTCTTATGCGTGACAGATAGATAGATAGATTGATATATATATATATATATATATATAGATAGATAGATAGAGAGACAGAGAGGTGGACGGATATATCGCTTGTCTCGAACTCCTTGCTACAATGTAGGGGGCCGCTATTCCCTCATCCAGCCACCCCTCAGTCGAGCACTCTGACTAGGGCACCGTCACTCGGGCCTCCTGACTCGGGAACCCTGACTCGGACACCCCGGAAACTGTCACGTTTCACGTAAGCCTGCTTCAGTTATCAGCCTAAAAGTAGCCGGAAGTCACGTAATTTTATTGACTTCAACTTGGAATGTGCATCTATGTGTCACTCAAATCCTTCTATTGAAATAAAAACCTCGTCTCGTTTTAACACCCTGAGCTATATAACATATTTGAATAAAATATATATCCTTTACACATTAACCTATCATTTATCCGTATGAAATACGTACATTATGTGTGGCATATAATAACGTGAGAGTTATGCACATGTCATAAGTATTGACAAACAAATGTCAACAATATATGGCCGAAGGTGTTGTCACAAATAGAGAATAGAGTTACAGTTACCACTATTAGAAATAAGATAATGCTTCGTACAACATACCAGAACACCTAAAATACTCGAATACATGGCTATTGAACTTATCTACCGAGAACATATATTTTTGAAGAAGGAGAAACAATGCATTGTCGAAGAAAAGATGTTAAAAGCTTCACATGAGTACTTTGACATTATTTTATATTGATGAAGTGCCACTTGGGCTTTGAAAGTTGGACACTTATTTACATTGATAATAAATGACACATTCATACGATGGATACTTTAATTGTGCGTAAAACTAGGTATAAGGCATAGAACAGTTGTCTTCACTAGTCTATTCGTATATTGATAAACAAGTAGCAAAAATGAATATATATATATATATATATATATATATATATATATATATACGTATACTCTAAAATAAGGATTCGAAGAATTAATACTAAGTTAAGCGTCCGTAAATATCTAGAACTCTTTTATTACTTGACTATTTGATTTTCATTACTAAGTATATGTCGGAGTCAGTATGATAAACATGATCGTCCCATGTATTTAGTTTTAAAACCGTAACGCTGTCGCAAAGTGTGTGTGGCGCAGTTACGACGAGTATTGACTATATAATCGTTCTGCCGGTTAAGATAGCAATTATATTTTTGTTTACTTATATTACGTAATTATTTCATGCACATAATATAACCTAATATTTAACTTTTTTTTCTCAATTAAATCGTACCATTATAGTTATCATTTACTTGTCGTGCAACAGAGGCATGCCCAATTAACGTACTTAATTTGACCATATCTGAACGTCATGAAAGTATTCCTACATATAATTGAATTTAAAAAAACAACATATTTTAACTTTTTTCCTTTTTTTTGTTTTTATTTTAGTTTTACATCTCCTACTCCCCGAAATCTTACTTAACTCTGCCTTAGCTTTAAAATTGGATTGAAATGAAACAACAGTTGTCGTCTGCTACTTATTAAAATATGAAAAGCAAACTATATAATTACATTACTTGCGTAAAATTCAGATGAATTACGCCGCTTAAATTGAGCGTGGGTGTATTGAATAGGTTAATCAATTTTAATGAGAGAAGGGCTTCAGAATTCTTAAGCACACGGCTTCCATTAAATATTAACGCTTCCGTAAACTGGCACATTTTCTTCAAATAACGATCTCCATAATTTATATTAAGGACTTTCTCCAAACAATCATAAGCTCGATCTAATAAAGGTATGAGCAAAATATACTGACTCTGTTATTTTTGTTGAATACACTTTAGCATACTTCAGAAAAATAAATCAACATGAATATTAATATTTTTATCAACCTTATTTAACACGTATAATATTATATTTACATTGTTTTAATGGTAATATACCATTTTGTAAATTTGTTTTAAAAATGTACAACTCTTAGAGGTGAAAGGTGGTTTTGGTATACTTCAATTCCCACAATGTTCTTACTTGTTGAGGGGGCCGGATGGTCGTATTTGGTAGTCAAAGTGACTGCTGATGTTTACATTATCGTCACTCTGTATTGTTGACATAGTCTTCTGAATTATCTCTATAACATCTCTTATGAGTGTTATTAAGTAATAAACATCACAAATTAACTAAGGTTTTAAAAAACCCGTTAAAGTTTCCTTTTTTATAGGATGCATGCATACACACATACTCCACACTTCTTATTTGTTGGAGGAAGCAGCTATTCAAAACCGAACTGCTTTCCCTTATAACTCAGTAAAAAGTGTATTTCTTTCTCTGCGTATGAGTCATGTGCATTTTTCGAAACTGTCCGTCCCTGACGTAACTGCCGGGAGACTTAGCTCGACCCAAGTTCTTATTGAAAATGTCTACTTCATGTAAATTTAACCTAATGTTTAACTTTACACATTTAACTACAGTTTTACAAACATACATACAACCATTGTAAACATTTGGTTATTCGGAGTACATGTCTCATCTTGAGTGTTATCATCATAAGGTTTCGGCCGCTGAAACCTCCGGCCTTCTTCAGAGGTATCTCTTCGAATTCGGGAATATTTCTGTCGTACACGGGAATCTCAGCGGAATTTCGAACAGGATCTTTATTTTATCCACTTACTTTAGTTACTGAAGCTTTCTCCCAGTCATGACTGACGGAACAAGAGCATGCTACCTCCATGGATTACACAAAGGGTTGGAAATTCCGTCCAGATTGCCGCGTTCGAAGAGATACACCTGAAAGAGGGCGGAGGTTGCAGCGGCCGAAACGTTGTGATAATAAAACTCCAGATTACAAATGTAGTCAGAGTAACCAAAATTATACAAATTATAAATCCTCGTCTAAAAAAATCAGAAATAGAACACATTGAAGTATTATTACGTACGTACATTTGCTATTTAAACAATTATTCTAATAGAACCTTGTATGTATGTCAAACCAAACAAATAGTGATGGGAGTTTGCCCAAAATTTTAATCCACATTTTGGTTCATTGTTTAAACTGTACTGTTTGTTGTAATGTTTCAAAAAGTAATTAATAGATTTCTGAACAAATCTGAATATGACTGTGTTCTATTCTCCATTACTGTTTCTCGGCTATCGGTGAAAAATACCTGATAGCAATATTTTTATTTCACCAGTAACTTTACGTTCAATGGCGGCCATACTTATAACGTGGAATGTAATTAACCATATACGCTGCTGGGTTCCATTTTTCTGCAAGAAAACCTAACCCTCTGATTTGATAACTCATACAGAACTGAAATATGGCATCCAACAGAAGCAAACAAAAATCTAGAAGTGTGCTGGTTGCTATTATTGAACTAGATGTTAAAAGCAGAATAGAAAACAGAAAAAAAGGAATGCATTTCCACAAGAACACAATTATGAAAGAGATTATGTAGATTATGGTTTTGGATACAGCAATGACAGTCCTCAGAAAAATGTAGGCACGTTGTCATCAATAAGCCATATATCAGCTATATATGGCAGGCACATAGAGAAGAAAAGACGGCAGCGCAAAAAAGTTGTTTGTCAATGTCAGAAGGAGCTATTAAAGGGATCCATTGATACTCGTTTGAAAACCTATCGTAGTTTCCAGTAAACAGGTAAAATATCACCTATATTAAGAAACATGTACGTAGGATGGTGCATAGACAGACCGGATTGCCTCGAGGACGAAAAAACAAAGTGTTGGAAGAAAATCAAGGTTAAACGGCCTATGTTTTTTTATAGAATTTACAAAAGTAAACCTTAGAAGTAATTCGATTAGTTCTATTTAAATACATCTACATACATATATATATATATTTATATATATCAATAGCAGTGTGGCATACTTCTCGCAGGATCAATAGAGTCAAAACTGACTATTTCCAATTAATTCAACTCATTTAATAGGCGCACCATCTTCTTTATAAACCGTTCATATAGATGTGACATCAGATTCGCAAGGTTAACTAATTTGCATATTGGTTTTGTAAATATTAATTTTATTAATAAACTATTATTTCTTATTGACGATTATTTTTAAAATTTTATTTAACAAATGTTCTGTTTCGCAATATTATTTTCTGGGCAACTATTGTTCATTTGTGTTAAAACGTGTTTTAACGCCGTTCAAAAATCGATGTTTTAAACATCGATTTTTGTAAATTGTTCATGTAAATCCAAATTTGTTTCTTCTCTTTTTTCATTAAGTCACATTTAAAAGGTAAATAAATGTTCAAAATTATCAAAATATTAACGTTCTGTGTTTGAAAAGTTAATTATTTTAAACTAGCAAGGTTACCCGGTAGTGCACGGGGGAATATAAATTTATTTTTATCAATAACAATTGAATTTCTACTATTGTCACACCCGAGGTAAATCTTACTGTACGAACCTTAAACAACTACTCGAAGTAAAACTTACCCGCTCAAAAAAACAAAAAACTCCTACAACAAAAAACAAATACGCGACTTACATCTGACTAAAAAGGAAAAACCCGAGTAAAGTAAAAAAAAACGCGAGATCAGTTTTACTTAAGAAAATAAACTAATCTGATCTCTCCTGTCTCTCTCTCTCTCTTTATCTCTCTCTCACTCTCTCTCTCTCTCACTGGCGTACTCTTTCTCTCCCGCTTTATTTTTCTCTCTCTCTCCTGTAAATGACGTTGTATTGTACTGTTATTTTTTTATTGTTTGAAACAATAGTGTTATCGATAGTAAAAGAGTAAAATGAGATGCTGAGAATAGATAATACACTTTGAATTATTTATTTGCACACAATATTAAAAAAAAAAATTAATTAGGCGCAAGGCGATCAAATGTGCAGGGAAACGGGGGGTTGTTGTTTATTGAATCGAAATGGAGAGTAGGATCTTAGGGAAAGAACCACTAAACTATAAAAACTGTGTTTATAACTCCGCCTTTATAAATCAATGCCGCCCCCCTCTAAAAAAAACTGATTTAATGTATTATTGTATTATCTTTTAATGGGGATAGGTTAGCGTATAATCGGTTATGTTGTCATAGGAAGTCTTCCCAGGAATTACTTCCTCCCTGGTTCATCATACTAGGTCTTACATCTTCCCGTGAGGGAGTATAAATGTAGTATTTGTTTTATTGTCATGCGACCAACTTCCCAGGGACTACCTTCTTTTTGGGGGAGTGGGCAGGTGGTAGTGTAGTATCTACATTATAGATATTCACAGGCATTATCTTCTGCTTTTATGGGGAGATCATCTCAGGTATTACATCCTCTATTTTGGAAGGGTTCTTGTAGTAGCCGTACTAGATTCATGATACCACCATACCAGAAATACCTCTTCCTTTGAGGATTAGTTTAGTATATGTTCGTTAATACCTCCTCCTTTGGGGTTCGGTGTATGTAGCTCGTCCATCATGATTTCATCATCTCACCCTAGAAAAAGTATGCGACCGGAGAGAGCATATACTTGCTAGAATATATATATATATATATATATATATATATATATATATATATATATATATATATATATATATATATATATATAGATAGAGAGAGAGAGAGAGAGAGAGAGAGAGAGAGAGAGAGAGAGAGAGAGAGAGAAAGTGAGAGAGAGAGAGGGAGAAGGAGAGAAAATATAGTCAAAGAGACAGAAACAGAGAGATATATGAACTTATTCCTTAACTATACAACTGGTGAGATGATAATGGCAGTGTTTCCGCTTTAAGGTCAGCTTATCGTATGAATAAGATTGGAGTATACTTTATTAGGTTTTGTAATATTTAGCTAGAGATAAATGAGTTGTATTATTTAGAATATTCGGACTACTATTCACACCATATGTTTTATTTTAAAAATTTCGGTAAACCTTTGCCCCCACATTTTCAGATGCAGTGTCTTTAACTCTGAAGCTTCTACTCGAACTTGAAAATCTTTATGTCGAATTCAAGTACCGGAATGTACACTACGATTGCCCATATGTATCAATGGACTGACGGTTTACATCGATAGTTATCAATTACTTTTAGTTGAAAACGTTACAGTCAATAATATACAATAATAACATAATTACACACTTGAGCGTGTACGGATTGTGAAAAAATCTAACATCGTGTATTAAATAACATATTCAGTTAGAACTTAATTCCGTGTACCGAAGTTCGACATAAATTATCTAAAGGTCGACTAGAAAATAATAAAGTTCAGAAGGATACACCTGAAGAAGTTGCAAAAGAAGTCGTCGGTTGACAAAATGTCCGGTGAATGCTGTAAAGAAATATATAGCTCAATTTTTTAATCACATGCTAATTGTTATTTGAAACATAAATCGAGCATTGCCATATACCTTAATTCAACTTTTTATTTCGACCAATTAAAAACGCATACACTGAAGCAATTTAGTGCATCATGTGCATTCTTTGAAAGTACTCATTCAGATGCATGAAGCTCAATTACGCACATCTTCTGTAAAGGAAAGGTTTCAAATTTCGACCTCTCAAAAACGGCATTTTTTATCACACGTAGAATCGCGCCTTTGCATTCACCTCGTTGGTTTTAAGATACCGAAATACTCAACACGACTCGAATAATCTCCATCAAGCCTCGAGGCTGGATTTGTAAGTACTGAGATCCTCTGCGTTCCCTATTTATTACAAGTAACCTTTAATCAACGTCTTTGATGGGTCGTTACAAGAATACATGCACACGAACTACACATAAAGTTGTATCATCAGGGCGACATTGTTAAACTGCACTCTCGCTTACTGATCCCTAAACTAATATTATGTTCATGTTAAAAGTACTACCTCATGACAAGTGTGAACGCAGATAACAATACTTTTCGCATTAATTTCGTCTTCAAATGCAGTGAATAACATTAATTTACAAGAACACAATATTTAGTATAAGTATGGCAATGAAACAATGGATTCGGTAGTACGTGCTTTAAAACGGTATATACTTCTGATATCTAAAATACCTAATTATTGAAGAACTTTATCACCCATTTGAATAACTCTGAACTCAACATTAGTTATTTATTAGCATAATATAGAATAATACACCGGATTTAGGATTTATCTACCTGGTAACAAAGAGAAACACCCTAACAACAACCTATAAAAGATGAATGAATAAAAGCTTTTAAACAAGACCATGGCATGAATATATAAGGAACTACAGAATAGAACTTACAAACCATAACAATTCGTTCTAGCCGCCTACTTGTATGTGTGTTCCCGTTCAAGCAAGTGCAGAGCATGATCTGATATCTCATTGCGTCGAATAGATCAACGCTTGTAGACTTTCTTTCTCGTATCATAATTACTCAGCATTAACATCAACGCTTTGAACATAAGTAATCAAACTTGCAAATATAGTATTCTCTCACTCATTTATGTGACATGGTGCAAACACTTTCCTTTCAAAAATTAGTCTAAAGAGTTCAATCATTTTTCAGAATTTTTGAATTAGTATTAATAAATTGTATTATCAAAATTATTCCAATTATTTTATTCATATTGGATATCATTCTCATATCTCGGACGATGTAACCCCCCCCCACATCTCACGTGCAACTTTTTGAAATCAATAATCTCTATGCCGAACCCGGGTATGTCTACACAATTCCGTATTGAACAATTTACATAACCCACATATGCAGATATCAAGACTCATATTTTTGTTAATCGATGTTTGTTGAAAGAAAACATCAAGTCATACTTATCACTCTCGTCCTTATCTCTCTCTCTCTCGTTCTGTATATTTCTCTGTATGTATATATATATATATATATATATATATATATATATATATATATATATATATACATAAATAGATATGTATATATATACACATTTAAATACGTATATATATATATATATATATATATATATATATAAAATACAGAAATTCAATGTAACATCAGTACCGTCGGTTTCAAAGCGGGAGGGTAATCTCGATTATCGACGAGACCCCATTCCCCATCAAATGGAAAAACATCGAGAGAAGACCATCTATCTCCCCAGCCATTAACATGTGCCCTTTGTGCGATGTTGAAATATATCATATATTACGAGTCATTATTGACCCGCATATCACCTGCTTGAACTCAAGAGATGAGGTCTACCGGGGCTGCATCCACAGACGCCAATAACTCTTCATAAACTGGACTGACTGACACAATAATGACTAAGACAAACCCATCTCGCATAAACTGCCTTGACCCACCACTCTATATCTCAACTCAATATGGACCTTACCTCCTTACCATTTCCTTAACCCATTCACAAAAAAACCCTAATCCCCAACCTTAACACCCGGCATATGATCCTTTAACTCATTTTACATAATTTAATACCTCTTTATCATTATATATATCATTATATATTTTTTCACATATATAAATGTTTATATATTTTTTCTATATATATTATTTTACTATGCCATATATTTTTTATGTTTTTTTATATTTTTTATATTTTTTTATATATACTTTTAAAAATATTTTTTAATATATTTTTTATATATTCTTTTTATATAGTTGTTTTATATATTTTTTCATATATTTTTTTATTAAGATATTCACCCACCCCAAGTAATCCCAATTATTAGAATCAGATACCTACGTTCATCGAGTAATTATCCCCCCTTCGACGACGAAGAACTGCTTATTGAATATTCTATAATTTTTCTCTGATCTTTCCATATCTTCTACTTGCTACAACCTCCATTTTAAGTCCTCTAACCTTT
>OY744523.1:97521793-97536793 GCA_963556195.1 Sepiola atlantica
TGTATCTTTCTGTCTTTCGTGGGACGTACACAACCTATCCCTATCAAGCAGTTGGTAGTTCACTTATGTATTTTTCAGAAGCCGAAATAAATAAATCATATATTTTTATTTAAAAAATAGTGTTCGCTTTATTATTACAAAGCGTTTGATTTTCTAGCTGATGTTCACCCCATAAGTCGAGAGAGTGTATTTTCTGTAAATAATTAATGCCGCCCAACCCGCCAAACTACTCAAACAGTAATATTGCAAAAAGAACTCATTCGAATGGCAGAATGCTATTGAGTTTAAGGATATCAGACAGCGTGTGATTAGATGTATACACAATAGTATTACTGCTATTTGAACAAAGATAATACGACTATCGTACACACCGGGGAGCTTATAGTGGGTATGAGGACGATGAAGGCACTTCTAGAGACGCACTCTAGACGCATACACAGCAGGTTACATTCTCAACGATAGTTTTGCAGTTTTATGTGTGTCTTTGTTTTGTTCTTGGTCTATTATATTTTTTAATATATATTCTATCGGATTGATATATTTACACTATATCTATTTTCATAATACATTCTTGTTTTATAAAACATTGGTGTTTATGTACTATACGCAGGTGCACGACTCTCGCTAATGGTAAATAAACACGATTTTAATGTCTAATTTTCGCAATAATATTAAAACTCGATGCGCCCATCAGTTGTCTAATAATTTTTGCTCTCTAATTAGAATATGTGATCAGAACTCGAATATACAGCAGAAGCATAAAAAAGCAATTCATATGTCATATATTTAATCAAATTCCTAGAAAGTGTTGAAAGTCGTATTAATCTACTGCTTCAGTTACTTACAGATTCACTGATGAATTCCATTGTATAGATTATACCGAACATTATATGTACATCTTAATGCTTTTGTAGACGCAATGAAGAAAGTAATTAGATCTGTATTAGATCAATTAAATTATATAAGCACATAATTCTATTACCATATTAGGTTTAGTTTGGTGTTATTTTTGTTTTTATAGAATCAAATATTTCTTCAAATAACATACGAACACTTAATATTTGTTGCAGACGGTTCAATTGAAAAATAACATCCCGACTAAATTTTTATTAATCTGATAAATGCTATCATTAATGACGGATGATTATGTTAGTTCCCGTTTATGTAGGCCTAGTTCAAATAAAAATTCGATATGATTCATGATTAATTATAAAGCAACGATGTTTGATTACGGCGATAATTAAATGTCAGTTACTGAACGTACGCAAAGGAATTCGACTCGAAGTCATTATTAGAGGTCGCTTGGTGTCGATAACAGTTATTAGTTAACAGGTGCACTGGATATGGCTGTAGGTGTTCGTCGTCGATTGGTTTAACCCCCGGCACTTAGTTATCCGCTGGTATATACGCAGAGACTGTTGGCACAAGCTGTGTTCCATATCATTCCACTTTACGTTTAACATTGAGAAGTACATATAGTTAATTAAAGGTGGATCAATTAATGGGAAAAAGACAGCGCATTGATTTGAAATATGATGAAGTGTTTTGTCCTACTATTACATTATTAGAACATGTGCATTCTTCTTAACAATGATACATTAATGAATAAGTGCTTATTACTTTCTAAGCGATCCTGTACTTGGAATACGCTCTTTGATAGTGCTTTACTCTTCGACTGTGTATTTTCTATTTAATCTAACAGTTTAACTAAATATTATTTATTTTATAGAATAGTATAGGGTGAGGCAAAATAATGTAACCTATGCAATCAGTAATGGCTATTGGTGTAAGTGTATCTCGTCGATTGATTTAAACGCGGCTTTACGTTAGTTTAGGTATACGGACGGGAAACGTAGAACCTATGTTTTAATATACGTGTACCATTGTGGAGTAAATACATTGAATTTCAAAGTAGATGAACGACACGAAGTACGCTTGATTTGAAATACGATGTAGCATGTTATTCTATACTTACATTATCATAACGTGCGCTTTATTCTTTAAAATTTGACAGCCATGGTGAAAGTGCGTATTATCTTCTTAACACTGCTACGTTGGATATGAGTACACTAAGTACACGTGTATTTAAGAACAGACGATAACTTTTTTTTAATATTACATCTTGATTGACAACTATTAATTATACACGATAATACAGAGTTATAACAGCAAAGAAGTTACGTCTGAACTAGTTAATAAAATGCGCAATCTCTTTTTCAATCCAACCTTATTTGGCGCATATTAACGTTAGAATGTGCCTGATTTGTCTATCAAGTTCATTCTATTTTAGCGCCGTTTAATCATTACCTGATTGTTTTTCTCATGGCTTATAGTTTATAAATAGCGTGAGTATTATTTTGATGGAACTGCTTTTTTAGATAACCTTAATATTTAAATGTAAAAGCTAAGTCAGGTGAGTGTGAATGATATTACGTATTGATGATAACATCAAATTGTCTCGCATATATTTGAACTGCGATACAATAATTACTGTTGACCAACTGTTAATGACAGCAGGTGGACAAGTAAGACATAGGCTAATTGTATTCATTACAAATATTGCGAGATAAAAGAAAGTATTATAGTTTTCATTACCGAATTCAAAGATGGGATTTTGATGGACCACACTCTATTTGCGTATAAACTGTGTAACTCTACAGCATTATATGTACTAACGCCGAACTTTTTATTTAGATTTGTATCCAACGTTACGCTAATTTTCTTAATTTTAAGAACATAATTTTGGGAAATTCTCTACTTTTGGATATTAGGAAATTTGGGTAATGAGAAAATATTCTTAAAATAATGAATAACGTTGTTTCCACTGTTCTCGTTTGTTTAACGTTAATAGTTTCTCGGTTATTTTTAAACACATAACGTTTAACTAAATTTTTAAGGATACTATCTCTTCTCATTAACAAAACTTCGTAATTCTAAAGCATAAAGTAACTCTGCATATTATGGTTTTCGGGAAAAAAAGGAAAAATAGGTTTATAAGGCTTTCAAACCTGAATATATAATTAAAGAAGTACACTGAAAATTACGTGGTGTGTGCAATAATGTTGAGACAATTGTCGTACCACGTAATTCGATCATGTCTTCAGAAAAATCGTAAAACCAATTGCATATCTACTGTTTTTTATGTAACGGCAGTCGATTTCTAGATGCTTTTAGCAACTCGACTACACGCAAAAACAGTTGGACTATTTTAATAAAATATGTCGTTTTTGATAAAGTTATGTTGACAATTAACCTCCACATTTAATATTGTTGATGTATTTGTTTTTTATTCATGGAATAGGGGCAAAAACTCAATGCGAAATAATAATGTCTGCGCTTAAAAATGAAAGCGAGCACAGTTGTAGATTGTATCTTACTGAATGCAATCAAAATCTATTGTAATTATTTCAGCGTAATTGTAACATCATTCAAAGTATGACGTAATACTGTGAAATGATAAACGATAAGAGTTAGTCTATATATAACCCACGGACGTATGCTATTTCATCGGTTTAATATGGGGTCACTAGATACATGATACCTTTAGTTGATGAGCGGAAGGGTGAATAATGTAAATTAAAAAAAACAAATGATCAGAGAAGTTGTTACAGTAATAGAGTGCTGAAAATAATTACTAGAGTGAGATAAATTACAAGAAGAGGAAAGAAAAGGGAAGGCGTGAAAATGTGGATGAAGGAGTAGAGATAGAGAGAAGGTGAGAGAGAAACTAAAGAGCGAGCAAAACTAGTATAAAGATACGGAAGATACACGGTGCATTACGAGATCACATCCGAACGTTATCAAATAGTTATACTTTGTCATCCTTGTATGGTAATGCTGCACTAATTTTAAATTCATGAAGTTATATATATATATATATATATATATATATATATATATATATATATATATATATATATATATATATATATATATATTAGTACTTCATGTACCCACATCAAATATTATAAGGAGATATAATTTTTTATGTATCAGTTTTCAGTATTTACTTCAACAGTGCTCGATACGTAGGTAGAGCTAGGTAGTAAGCAGTGTAAATATATATGGCAATCAAGCTACACAGAGGCTCCCGTGTTTCATCCCTGGGGGGAATCGTCCGGCATTTAGCCTGTTTCTTTTTTTCTGTGTTGTAATATAGATCATGAAAAAATGCTCATAGATAATAATGACAGTGTGTTCAACATTATTTCACTGTTTATATATATATATATATATATATATATATATATATATATATATATATATATATATATATATATATATATGTTGTCACACACAACCTTCGTCGTGAAAAACGGCGGGGAGCACATGAGATTGATAAATATAAACAACGTAAAAGGGACCGGATGATACTCGTAGGTCCCCAGGTGCGAGGATTATCAACATAATGCAGGGGCAGGGGATCAATAATGTAAGACATCACATATAAAACAAGAACGAATTACGAGCGGCTAAAATACGACTCGACCATCTTGTTCAGATTCAAACAATATTTATTTACAGAATAACAGGAGCAGGGATAAACATGTATACACCAAATAGCCAAGGAAAAAAGTATACTGGCTAAGGTTACTATAGCGAGAAAAAAACATGAGCAAAATAATATCTCAAACAAGTTAGGCAAGATAATAAAATCAAAGTTTACTAACTAACAAGTGTAGAATGTAGCTTTAAATCTCTCTAACCGACGCTTAACAGTTCAATAGTAAAATGGGTGTCATAAAAGAACACACACCCAAGATCCACACTGATCTTTGGATGGAATATCCATTTACAGAATTTAGGGAGAAAGTGTTCAGGAGTCATTTGAGCCGATGTGATTCTGTGAGTTCCATTTGGTGCTATGCAATCTTTTCTTTATTCGTCTTCTTATTTCTGTGTGCGTACATTTCCGTAGTAGTGGGTCGCTTGGACGGTAGTTAACTCTTCGACATTTCTCCAACTGTTAGACGTAGCTGACTGTGGGCACGGAAAATCGTTTCGTATATCTCTGGGCCGATATGCGAGAATGGGGTAGTTGGGTGTGTTAAGATATCTCTGAGTCGGCGAATGGTGACACATTACACGATTTGAAGGCGACCCCTCAGGTGGTTGCTGGTGTTTATTTTATCTTCTAAGTGTGTCGCTAGCTAGTGATTACAGTTAAAAGCTACGCAACTCGGTCCTTTTACGTTCAAGGCAGGGTATTGTTGGTTTGACGCACTATTCGTTTCTTCTGTGTGTAAGGATAAGGTAGGGATGATGGTGTCGGTTCAACATATCAAATACAACATTTATTTCTGGGTAATGCTTGCTCGAGCCCCATGGCTAAGATAAATACTTGATTGAATAAATTCCGATCGCTTTAATAAAATATGTATATAATAGATTTTACTTCTCTTAGTTTGAGTCAACCACCCCAATTAGTAACACACACACACACTATATATACATATATATATATATATATATATATATATATACATATATATATATATATATATACATATATATACATATCTATATGAATATATTGTTTCATTAATATAGACATACACTATGATACATTGTGTATAACTGTTTAATATTTACTTATACAATGCTCACTACGTTAGTAGAGCTTATTAGTAGTACTATAAAAAATATATTCATGACCATTAATCTAAATACGAGTATCCCTGCGTTATCCATGCAGAGAATATTCAGCGTAAGTTCATTGATGATCGTTATATATTGTTTGTATATATCCACGTGGTGATTAGCCTTATTAACTCACCAATAAGAATTTGTATTATTGCCTCTCATGGTGTAATCTTTTATAAGCCAATTACTTAGCTTCTGTTTTGTACGTTTGTCAAATTAACATGTAACCTTATAAACAAGTTATTTATTTTGTTATTAATTGCCGTTTTAGATATTGGTTTAGTTAGTTAATCAGTTTCTTAATGGTATCTATTTATTTGCTATCTATATATTTATACGGAATTGTAGTGTATTCTATGTCAACAGTTGGTCGCTAGTTCGCTTATACAGTTTAATACGTTTTAGGGATGTTTGGAATTAAAATTTCCAAGAACCTTACTCATGTTTTTATAGAAGCTAAAAAGTGGCTAATTAAAATAAAAACCTGTAGGAGTAAAATAACAACGAATGTTATTGATTATTTAACTACCCGTTCAAAAACGGGTCGAACAAATCCTAGGAATTAAAAGGTTTTGCACTAGTTTCATGTTAACTTACCAACATTAAAAAAACGATATAAGAGTACTAAACTTTATTCCTAGACGTATTATTCTAATGTCGATCAACATCCAATACATACTTTTCATTATATACAGTGTCTAAAATTTAAGTCGTAAGAGGTCTTCAAAAATCAAAATTAATAGTCGTGCATGATTTGTGTTTGATAACTTTGGATCTAATTTAATGCTCCTTCATCATGCCACCTAAAACCATTTAACATACTGAAAAGTAACTCAAGTAAGGTGAATATTTATTTTTTGTCATCAAATACATATCTTCCATAAATGTTGTGCATCATCAGTCACAATTTTTGCATGACTCATAATTTTGTTAAACGTTATAAATGCATTGCTGAATTTGTCACATTTTTAAATATCAGAGATCTCAACTACTTTTAGAAATAGAAACTATTACACTAATAGTAAATAATACATTGACAACTACTAAAGTGTGTGCCATGACCGGAAGCAGATACATTGAGATCTTCTGCTTTGCTTTCTCATGAAGAAAGCTTTATAGACTACCTTGACAAAATTGTTATAGCGTTTACATCACGTCGTATATCTATGATTTATGTCATGTTTCAAAACATCACTTAAAAAATAAGTGATCTTACAAAATAAATAAATAAATGGGTCAAAATTATCTATAACGTTTGAACTATTTTTAGTCCCGAACAATTTATTTTGCTTTAACAATCACGTAGCCTAAACAAATGATATTGGATATATACTTAGATTTGGGCCTGTAAGGGAAATACTTACAACAAAACATCTAGCGTGAATGTTAATCTTATTCCCCAAGCAGTTGGGTTTTAAAATTCCTATTTATCGGTTAATTAGATTAAATGTAGATGATGTACACACAAATATATAAACATATAAACAAATACAACTCTCTAGAACATATAAATATATATATATATGTATATATATATGGCGATTTTGTAGTTTAACAGCCAAAATGGCAGACAACTCTGATGTCGTCTCGTGCTTGCTCTATTCAACCGCTGCCTCTAAGAAGTGGTCCCTCGTTTAATGTTGAAAACAAACATTAATTAAACAAACTTTTTAAACACACTTTAAAAGTTGACACTATTCCATTTCAGCAGAATATTTTCTATAAAAAAAACATTACAAAAAATAGTAAAATTGGAAATTAATGTTCCTTATCTTTCAGAGAAACAAAGCCTTCTGAAAAACAAATATTTTGTTGAATTATAAATGGAAGTAATATGTTCGTTAAAGGTTTTCTTAAATTATTCGATCCATGTATATAAAAAGAAACACTGATTTCATTTTCACAATAAATTTGTTAAAAAAAATATATTTTTTATTGTAAGTTCTTTCATATAAACGAGGGACTACTTTTTCAATTCACAGAGTGAATAGAACAGCAGCTAACTTGACGTCAGACTTGTTTGCCATTTTGCTGTTAAACTACACAATCGCCATATATATATGTATATATTTTAGATTTTTGAATGTGATATCGTATATATAATTATTTACGCAATCAAACAGCACCGCAGCTGACATACCATGAAAGCAACAAACCTAAGGCCATTAATTCGAGTTTCACCCTCCACTGGTCTCATTAGTAGCAATATCCGAACTCAGAATTCGAAATCCAAGTCACTTGCATGCAAGGCGAGTACTCTGCAACCTCGCCACATACAACACATTCTAATAGCTTACACACATTATATATATACCGCTGTGTAATTTCAACTGATATGTTCTACATTATTTGTTTTTATCAACATTATCTTCGTAATCTACCAGAAGTTGTATACACTTCTATTGTAAATATACATGATAATATTAATTTTCTTGTGACCCAAATGACTTAATAATCGTTGCATATTAATTATTTGTATCACTTAAAACAATCTGACCTCATTTGAAAGTGTTTATTTCACAGTGCTACCGCAACGTGCAGGTCGGCAAAACGCATTAAGGATTTGCATAATTAAGATACCTATGACACAATATGTTGCCCTGTTCATAATCGTGTATATGTGTTTAGAGAAAATAATAGAATAAAAACGTCATCCGTATAGTACACTCAACACTACATGAATTATTTATAACAAAGAACCTGTAGATTAATATCTATCTGAATTTTAGTTTAATCGATAATCTATTGCAGTCTTGTCAAAAAGGTTAAAATCCATGAATCAATGTTGCTAGAAACATGTAAATGGTTATAAATATACATAATAAACAAGTTCATCGCAACAGTTGGACGTTCGCGTAATACTATTTCTACCAACATTTATTAAACGAACAACTTTTGTGAGCTGTTAGTATAACTCTGACGGCGGGGGTATCGCATGTGTTATTTTATAATGATAACAAATAATAGTCATGTCGCATTTTTATAATATTCTGATGAATAATTTAAAACTCATACATGTATATTATGATTAGTATGACTACTAATAGTACTAATAGTATTAATAACAGAACTCAAAGTGATATCAGTAGTACGACTTGCGAGCGTTTCATGACATAGATGTTATGCAAATTGATCTGGAATTTTTCTAAAACTGAAAGTATTCTTATTAATACTACTAGTAGTGGGGGAGATAGTAACATAATAATAGTAGTGATAGAAATAGTAATATTAGTAGTGTTAATAGAATGTGTTGTATTATATGTTTGACCACATCATGGTGAAACACGTATTACAAAAGCCGTTCAATCTAACGTTGGCCAATTTTTGTTTTTTAATTTTCAACCCTAGCCTTTTTATATTCCCAATAATAGTAGTATGAGTATTAGTATTAATTGTAGTAGTGGTATGTTTAAACAACACATGAAACAGCCAGCATAGGCGCATGGAATGTATAGGTTTTAATATTTCGGACAATCATCCATACTTTTTGAAATTTGTTGATGAAAAATATTGATTGAATATGAAAGACAGATTACATTAAATTTGTGATTCATAGGTTCTAATATATTTTTTTTATATTTCGGGCAGTCCACTGTCATTTATTGCATTGCCGGATAAGTAAATGGACCAGATATGAAAACTGAAGAGTTGGCACTTGAATAACGCTCATTTTAAATGTAATTGTATGACGTAATGGGATATACACGCCTCAATCGAATGCACGTTCAATTGCACGTTTCACCCGAATAGAGAGTCCCTTTTTGTAGTTAATATTTAGTATTAACTGTATGCACGTATATAATATGGGTATTGCCACTAAGCACACGTGATTTGTCTAAAATTAATGATCTTATATGGATATGTATCCGAACGCGTACTTAATAAAAGAAATAAGTAGAAAAATGGCTAGTATGACACACCCCGTTGTCTGGGATGCATTCGAAGAAATAATTATTTACTAAATAAATAGAAAACGTTGAATATTTTCCAGATCATGAGAAATGATGACGACCTCCAATGATTGTATATTGTTATTTGTTCTAACACTTGCTAAGCATAATTGCTTTCGTCATTTTTGAAGTAGTGTGTACAGTATTATGTGTGTGCATACATATCCAATGTATGTTGTATCCACAGGCTTAACACTCTGAAAAATATCCACAGCATTTAAAAATAGTGCTCAATAATAAATAGAGTAATATGTATGATGAGTTTTATTTCAACAAACATTGACATTCCACATTTATGAAAACTGTTTCGATCGTTGCGTTTATAAGCAGAAATCTCATCAGTCCAGTAATACATACCCAGTTTTTAACGGTCTATATTTAAGAAACAATTTAAAATTAAAGACACATGATAAAACTTAGTAACGGTTACATATTCAGATTCTAAAATTAATGTTGAAAAAAATACGCTAAGAAAATGGTCTCCTATAATGCTCAGAGGTCAATTAATTTCGAAGTTAGATGGCTAAAAAAGAATATTCGCCTAATTTAAAATAGGTCAGTGTAACAACATGCCACGTGTAAGGGTTAAGAAATATGTCATTATATTGAGATTGGTGGAAGAGTAAGATGGCGTGTAATAGAAACAAATGAAGTAGGGGGCAAAATATATTTATCGAATAAGCATACACAAGCGTTAAACAGCAAATACACTGACATTACATTTTCATTGGGGTACCTAATGTTCAGATACTATTACTTAAATATGAATATGAGTGGTATGGTTTAATGATGAAAATAACATTCATTAGATACAAATCAAAGTAAGATCATAAACATAATGATAATAACAATAATTATGAGAAGAAGAAGAACACTCTAATGAGCATTTTAAATTCATAAAGTTTAAAACAAAATGCGTTAATAAACTAAATAAGCTAACGATTATAATAAGTATAAGAATGATAGATATGTTTGTGATACATGTGATAGCATTGTAAAACTGATAATAATAATAATAATAATAATAATAATAATAATAATAATAATAATAATTATAATAATAATAATAGTGATGATAATGGCCAAAAAAATTACACTAAAAAGATATTAATGATAATAATAATAACAAAAAATTAAAATTATATGTATATAACATATAACATATTACTCAACTATAGTTAACATATGTGTATTCTATCCGCAGCAATATAAAGACGAAAAATCTCAACATTTTCAATTTATACGTAATAAAACGGAAAGTAAGCAATACAAATATAACCTCAGCTTCAAAAGTGATGCCATTGTTACGTGTTCACTTAACGATGGAGGAGGTTAGGCAGTTTTATTTAATTATCAAAAATAGCAAACAAATAAATACATAAATGATATATTAATTAACAAACAAGAACATATACATATTTTTCTAACATACACATAACTACATTTACACCAACCTTTAAAACCTTTCAATTATTAATACAACAAATCTGTTAAGCTAAGCAAATCACGCAGATTAAACATATTATGCATATGATACTATATGAAGCAATACCAATAAATACTAGAGCATCACACTTATATATATATATGAATGTAACATATTAAGATAGACAGATGGTCAATTTCGAAGAGTGCAACCGATAAAGACAAACAAAGCCACAAACAAATCTTAGAAGTGTTTCGAAAGTAAAGTTGTTTCTTTTATAACCGATACATAAAAAGGTATGATGGTCAAATCTTTATATGTCTATATGAAATGTATTTTCAGTTAGATAGTTGTTTGATAAACGATATAGGTTTATGCACATCGTTGCTTAAGTTGGCAGTTTATTTCATTATAACTCTTACATGTATTGTACTCTTTTTACTTTTAAAAACTATGTTTGATAGTTATGCTATTGTTCTATACAGTATTCCAATTGAATATATTATTGTTGTGTTTTGTATCCATTCACTTTTCTGGGGAGTGACTATTCCTGTAATTTTTTTACTGAAAGTATTTATAATAATGAAATAGAAAACAAAGTGAATTATTTATAATTTATTTACATTGAAATATACCCTTTGCATGATATTCTTATGCCGTATTGAAAATTACAGATGTTGGTATATATATAATGAATTTAATTAGCCTTGTTGATGTGAGGGAGTGGCAGAATGCTGTTAACATAAGTAGTTGGATCAAAACAGTAATTTAGGTATTTCCACACACTTTTCAAATATTATATATATATATATATATATATATATATATATATATATATATATATATACATTATGATATAGCCATACACCGTGACATCATTCGTTATCTATTGATCATCAGTGTATTTCGGCGAATTATATATATGTGTGTGTATTAAAAAATGTACTATACACCGTGAGACATATTGTTTTTCCAACTTCTTAATTCTCTTAAATAATTGTCCTACAATTATACAAAAATGTCGATGAACGCTCCTCAAATAACTCTTAATCTAAAGACATAGGTGTTTCATTTTGCCGTTGGTTGTCTGGCAATAACTAGAAAAACTCATGCAAATCGACGAAATCCTAAGACGAAAAAAATGGCGTCGATCTTCAAACACGAGGCGAACGAAAAAATTCTCAAAATTACTCAAAGCCAAATAAATATTGAACAAACGAAGAAATAAAATTCAAATAGAACCGAATTTATTATAGGTTGGATATCATTCCAGTTTAACAACAGAGGCCGAATCAAATTAAACATAGAAAAATTCTAAAAGAAAACGTAAAATATTTTGTCAGTTGGGAGCAACCATAGTCATGGAAACGAAGTATGTGCCAAGTTTGATAAGAAAAAACATTAAAGTAGAAAAGGGATTTAAAAAAAAGAATTTTAAAGAAACAAGAGATACTGATACCGAATACAAATCAAAAAGGTAAAAAATGGAAACCAGAACACATTATTGATCATCTTAAATCAAACGAATTGCAAACTTTTTTTTCTTTATTACTTTTAAAGTTATTTTCTTTCTAAAGTTCCAAACATTAGTGCATTACTAATTTCGTCTGTCTTTTAGAAAGTGTTAATCTGTTTAGTTTCATGAATTATTTAATTGATTTAAGTTTTTTAAGAAGTATGAACATACGTTTTATTTCTATGAATGAATTAATTTCATGATCATATAGCGGTTAGTATTAGTTTGTTTGTATACTAGTGAACTTCTTTATATAAAAGGTTTGACCGTTATAAGCGATTAATTGTAATTTAAAAATTGTTTGATTAACCCAAACAACAATCTCATTCGATCACGCTAATACACTCTTAAGCGTTCTGTAAGATCAAGTGGATAGTTATTTAATTGTATTGCTTTAAAAATAATTTTAGATTTGAAATATTCATCTTTGTAAAGTACGATTTCTCAATGTAGATACATTGGATATATCGCGTTTTGCATTCGAACACTTCATACATACATGATAAAAAACATGGCTGCTTGTCAATGTGGGTATACATTTAATACCAGGTATTTACTAATGTTCCGTGGTGATAGTTTGTAGCAAACACGGATTAGGACAAATCATCAACCACGATCCTGAAGTTGATCGATTTTCAATAGAGGATATCCACCTGATTTCATTAGGATTCAATGAAAATGAGATACGTTTCTGTTTTAACTAAGGAATAACATTGTTTTTATTTAACACTAGCATGGCTACCCGGCATTTTCCGAGAAAATGGTAATTTAATTTTTATGAATAACAATTGATGTTCTACTGTTGTCACATGTCAGAGAAATTGTATTGTAAACACTAGAGCAACTAATCGAAGTAAACTTTTAATAGACCCAGCAAAGACCCGTCCCACAACTTTCATAAAGTAAAGAATAGGAAAGTAAAGATTAACAAAAAAAATAAGCGTGATTTTTGTTCTTCCCCAAATAAACTAATTCGCTCCGTCCCTCCTTTTTTTCTATCTCTCCCCCTCTATTTTAGTCACTTAAATTCTATTTTCGTATAAAGCTTTAAAATATAAATTAATTTGATGTGTCGGTCTGTAGCTACTGTTTTAGTCAAGTATAATTGTAAAACGGTTAAACTAGTATTACATGGTATTCGCCACGCGTATACTTTCTATTAAGATAAGTGTTCAATAATACATACAGTTGTGGGTGGTTACTAATATATTAAGACACAACTACGAATGTACACTCTGTTAATGGGACAATGCGTACGAAATATGCAATTATCAATTATAAAAAAACGATGTTTTACGGTGGAAAGTATGCTATTCTGTTTGAAGTGGCAACGTTTTCGTTTATAATTCTTGCTATCTTGAAACATTTAATAAAACGAAAACGTAACGCGTAGAAAATGTAATTCGAAAATAAACTATCTTTAATTATGACAAATAAACCATGTACTGTTTGATTTAAATAACAATATTCTTATCAAGTTATGTTTATTTTAAATCTTTTAAAATTAAGAAGTGTACTCACTACGTGTAGAAGTTGTTGTGTTATGCTTCGCGTGATACGTTTGTTTTTATGTAATATGTTTTATCCGTAACATTTTCATTTCATGTGTTCGGAATAGCGAAATGGTAATCATTACATGGCGGTCTTTCTGTTTAACAGTCCCGAATGAAATAACAGTGGGTGGTGTTATGAGAGGCGGGTTCAGTAGATAAGTGTCAGTGAGTATGTATAGTGACCACTGTCTATGCGGATGATTTAGTTGAGTTTGATCTAGGGATAAATATTATAATTATAATATATGATGAAATAATGCGAAACACTCTTGAGTAAATATTTCGGTTTGAAGGCCATGCCAATGGAGTTTTGTAGAAAAACACCGATACAAGGCGTTATACACATAATAAAGGGCAATATCGAAATGCGGCAATAATTTTCGATAGTCAATTCATAATTACTTCCGTGGTGTGTCGAATCGGGATAATAATCGTGGTGTAGAGTTCTTTGAATTTTAGAGGTATGTCATACTCTTCAGAAACAGCAGAACAATATGTGCAACACCTAGTTAAGATGTGTTTTAGCAACACACAGAAGTTAATACAAGTGTTGCGTAAGTTCCGCAGAAATAGTCAATTATTCTCGCAGGTATTTTTTTTTACATTGTTTAATTATTGTAAGAATATTTTATCAGTAATAGTTCTATTGCTATTTTGTGTTTCTATTTAATTCTCGTTTATTTATAAACTAATTGTTATATGAAAAGTATATATATAATTTATGTTAGTCAGATACAGGTAAAGCTACTCGTCTTCAGAGATATCGGGTCATGTAGAGTTGCTTCCCCTGAAAATTAGCTGTTAAATTCTTATTAATTATTTAGGCTAGTATTTTCCTCTTTTCGTCTATCTGCTCTCAATATTTCATACATATTTTTATTTTTTGTTCATTGCTTATTTATCATTTGATTA
>OY744523.1:97539293-97581793 GCA_963556195.1 Sepiola atlantica
ATCATACACATTGAAATAAAAAGAGCACGTTTTACCAATCTGTTGATAAATACTTCTATGACTGAGGCTCTGGAACTTCGAACCGGATGTTAAGAGTTAAGCTTTCACTATCATTTGTAATTGAATACCAATGTGTTCCTTTTTTATCGTTGTCATGCCTGGCAAACACCCATCAGGTTTTCCACAAATCACCTTTTTATTATCTATATGAAGGCATACACAAATTTTTAGGCATACTCCCAAAATAATAACAATCTTCTCGGAAAAAAAAATATATATTTAAAAATAAATAAATTGAAAATATTTTTAGTATGAGAATTTATCAAATGTTAGCCGATAAGCCATGAACTCGGAAGATTTCCAATTCTCATTGATAACTTGATCAAAGAAGGTAACTTCAAAGAATTTAATATAGTTTTATAGTTATCGTTAACACAATATATTTCCTGGGAATAAAATATTATTGCACTCTGTTTAGAGGTTAGAAGATGGAATCTTTCGAAAGTGTTAAAACCATAAACGTTAAAATTTACTCTCACGTCTATTCTGATCTGTGGTGACAGTACACACTTGCAAGTTGTTTTCTATGATAAATATTATAATTCTGTATCACATTTAACGGCATCATGTGTAGCAGATGTAAAATAACGTGATGTAATACAAACACTCTGAAGACATATGTAAAACATTTGAGATTTTGAAGCTACAACATATTTGAAAACTTTGTTTAATTATCTATTGAATGGTTTATAATACAAATAAGTAAACAAAGAAACCACCAATTCGACTAGCAAGATTCTTCTGTTAATATACCTAACTGATTATTTTAACATTGCAAACTTCCGAAGACAGAGATATGTTTGCATTTTAGTAACATTTAACCGATTCATATTAAACAATCTCGAAACTGTTCTAGCAATATTTTTAATCTAATGATGTATATTTACTATTATATAACACAAGTTGTGACAACGAAAGTTACTACGATTCCAGCTTACAGTTAACTTTAGAGAAATGACACCTAATGAGTTTCCCACTCTCGCCACACTCCTTAAATTTAGGCGGCATATCTTGATGTAGTCAAAGGTAATACGATAGGCTCCTACTTTTATCAGTAATAGAAAATGGATATATATATATATATATATATGTATACATATACACACACATATATATATACATACATTTGCATATATATATACACAAAAGCTATCTACATAAAAACAAAACAACCAACAAATAAGTGCATCACATATGAAACCGGTATAAACATTTTAAAATTCTTAATGTAAAACGATGTTGTTCTGTGATGTCATTCCAGCATTGCTGAATTTCAATCGTCAACGACTTATTTTAACAATGCGAAAAACGTTCCTTGTGCGTTTCTCTGCCGTCTTTTTAACAATGACCTTATTTCTCTAGCTGTCTTGAATATTTGCTTTTGACACGTGACGATGATTCGATTAAGAAGCAGAACACGTTCGTGAAAGCTATGCAATTATTATGATATTATTATTATTTTAATACAAAATGACCATCAGAAAAAAAGAGTTCATTAAACCGACAAAATTATGTTATCTTTAACAATGTTTGCATACATGAGAAAATATTTCTAAAATACACAAACAATGTATATATATATATATATATATATATATATATATATATATATAAACATTTTTTTTTGAAAAACCATAACAATGTAATTTGTAGAAAATAAATAAATAACATTTATTTATCTTAAACTGAGCTTTCGAATATAAAATATTCCTCGTCAGAGAGTTTTTTTCTTTTTTTTTCTTTCGTTTCATAGTCTGGTGGTATTGACTTTGAGGAAGAAAATCCGTGTCTTGGGCGCGGTTAAGCCATTTTTGAATACGTAGATAGGAGTAGACACATTATTATAAACCATTGTTTCGTAAAGGTATAAACATTTTTTTTTGAAAAACCATAACAATGTAATTTGTAGAAAATAAATAAATAACATTTATTTATCTTAAACTGAGCTTTCGAATATAAAATATTCCTCGTCAGAGAGTTTTTTTCTTTTTTTTTTCTTTCGTTTCATAGTCTGGTGGTATTTACTTTGAGGAAGAAAATCCGTGTCTTGGGCGCGGTTAAGCCATTTTTGAATACGTAGATAGGAGTAGACACATTATTATAAACCATTGTTTCGTAAAGGTATAGACATTTTTTTTTGAAAAACTATAACAATGTAATTTGTAGAAAATAAATAAATAACATTTATTTATCTTAAACTGAGCTTTGGAATATAAAATATTCCTCGTCAGAGAGTTTTTTTCTTTTTTTTTTCTTTCGTTTCATAGTCTGGTGGTATTGACTTTGAGGAAGAAAATCCGTGTCTTGGGCGCGGTTAAGCCATTTTTGAATACGTAGATAGGAGTAGACACATTATTATAAACCATTGTTTCGTAAAGGTATAAACATTTTTTTTTGAAAAACCATAACAATGTAATTTGTAGAATATATATATATAATTTATTGATGTGTTTAATCTTCTGCTATGATGCCAGAAGTTTATGGATAAAGTAGTTACGGAGTAAAAATTCGAAAATGTTAGTGGAAAACACTTCTTGTTTCGTTGTTTGAATACAAATGTCATTGTAAGGACTTCAAAAATAGAAATGCATGTTTCGTCGTCGTCGACGAAATGTGATATTTATTTGATTCATTTAAATAACATTTAGCGAAAAGCAACCGTGGACTTTCCAGCAATTCTTCATAGCGTCTATACATTACTCAATTATGCTAGATTGTTCTCTCCCTTCCCACCAAAATAGCCTAGCGTGTGTTGTCGTGTTCTAGTTCTGGGTAATAACTATAGGTAATCTGTTTTTTTCTAAATCAAATCAATGCATGTGCCCGACATCTTGTTTCCTAAATTAGATGTACTACTCGCTAAATTCGTTGATATGTACTGATACTGGATCAGATAACTGCATTATTATTTTTATACGTCGGTAAAGGTGATAGTATCGGATTTTTCACGCAAGGGAGACACCCAGTTTTATTTATACACCTTCTAGATGAAATATCGGGATCTACCTCGGCGTGGATTGATTTTGTTCGATCGATAGCTACGACAAATATAAATCTCCTTAAAATCTATACTTATGGCCTTTCTATTCATCGTTATCATATCTATTCCAGACAAAAACGCTCTCTACTCTATGTTAAAAATAAAGGTGTATTAATTTGTATAGGTACCCTTCTCTCTTCTAATATATATATATATATATATATATATATATATATATATATAAATGTATGTAGTGTGATCCCTCACGGAAATGTAAGCGAGTGAAACCCGAACATATTGTAGCTTCCAGATGAAACCAAATCAATTGCTGAAAAGAAGTAAGAAAGTAAATAGTTACCCAGAGAACGACTTTAGATTAGTTCATCGCCTGAACTGAATATCTAATACATTCTTCACTGTATGATAAGAATTACACGGTTAGTTACTTTTTATTTAGGTCAGCAGAAATTATAATAATTGATAGATACAACATTTAAGCAATGACCCGATTCTATAAAATTTATATGTATATATATATATATACATTTATATACACACACACAAACATATATATATATATATATATATATGTATATATATATGTGTGTGTGTGTGTGTGTTAGTAATATATATATATATACATATATATATATATATATATTAATAAAAACACAATGCGTAGACTGGCGGTAGATAACTTAGATTTTCTATATTTTTAGGGTCTGTTAACACTAACGCCCCCTCTCCCCGTTGCAACCGTCTCCCTGTTGCCTTTAGCAAAAACTGTCTCTTCCCAACAACTCCTCTTTCATTGCACAAGTCAAAAGTATAACATTTCTATTTAAAGTACAACCTCTGTTTGCGCTTTCTATACACGTATTTATCCCGCCCCGTTGCACATATTATGTGTAGGGAAACGCGGGACTTACCTAACTAGCATGTGTGCATAGTTCAATGGGTCGGTCGTGGAAGTAAATGAATGAAGAAGAAAGAAACAAAAATGGCTGCCTTGTCTCTGTATATGCCTGCAATGTGACCACCTGATATGTAAATGAGATGCTCCTGGTTGGAGATAAAAGAGGGTTGATTTGTTGTTTTGGGGTGACGTTCACTTTGAAGTTGGATTTCAAAGAGACAAGTGAGATATACAGAGGTTGGAAGTTATAAGCTATCTCGGCTCTTGGTGTGCGGTGACTCCAAAGGCAGAAAATGGACAAATTCGATTTTCGCTTGATACCTGAGTTTGATGGATCTACCACTGGACCAGCGACAGTCATTCCTCTGAGGTTAATCAGAGGGGCCTATGCAGTCTACCAGCAACTCGGGGATGAACCAGACTGGGATACAATCAAACATGGCCTGTATACAGCATTTGGTACAGATCCGTTTGTTGCATGGCAACAGTTTACGAGCCGGCGACTTCAGGCCAAGGAAACGGTTGACGTGTACCTAGCTGACCTACGAAAGTTGTCGGTACCATTTGGTGGAGTCAGCGATAAGATATTAAGATGTGCATTTTTAGTAGGCTTACCTGAGGAGGTCAGCAGACTGTTGCGGACATCGTCACGAATTGATGAATTGACAACGGACGAGTTATTAGCCCGAGCTCGAAACATTTGCAAGGAACATGAGCCAATTGCAGCAGCAACTAGTATTCAACATGCAGCAGTCGAACCACATAGAGGCAAGGTAGATTCTCTCCCAGATATTAATAAGCGTGTAGGCCCAGTGTGCTATAAATGTGGGGAAATCAATCATTTTGCTAAGGAGTTCCGAAGTGATAGGAGGTGTGTATATTCACGAGCACAGAGAACGGTACAGTGCTATCGCTGCAATAAGTTTGGGCACCTATCTCGCAACTGTTCGGGAAACGAGGTTGGGGGCAAGGTACTATCGCAACCCTTGCCCCTTGCCAGCCAATAAACACAGGATTACCGGTCATTGGCGTTAAAATCGACGATGTGAAGTGTTCAGCACTCATAGACACGGGGTGTTCCCGGTCTATAGTTAGTGCACATTACTGTCGGATGTGGCGGGAGAAACCAGTCGATATTATGACAATCAATGGTTTATCCCGAGCATGTTGTGGTGAAGGAACAGTCACGATTTGTACTGAGAAGGGTGACACAGCCAAAGTTGATGTTCTGGTGATGCAAGAAAAACCCCTTGGCTATGACATGTTGCTTGGAATTGATGCGATATAAGCACTAGGAGGCGTCATAATCACAGCGACTGGAGGTGTAATGCTTGGAGAAGGGAAAGAAGTCTGTGCAGCCGTGTCTATTTAAGAAAAGTACTTCTGTGCTACGTTTGACAACAACGAAAAGGCGTGGACTGCAAAGTGGAAATGGACTATGAGCCAGGCACCAGATCGACTGTGCAACACCATTCCAGAGTATGAAGTTTCCACAAAGAATAGGGCCGCATATAGAGAAGAACTTCAGATATGGATTGAAAACGGATGGTTAATACCGTACCCACAGGAACGTCTGGGACCACCCAAAGGATTAATTCCGCTCATGGCTGTTGAACAACCTACTAAAGACAAAATTCGACCCGTAATGGATTACCGAGAATTGAATCACCACGTTGATGCTTTCACTGGAAATGCAGATGTGTGCGCTGCTAGACTACGAGAGTGGCGTCAGAAAGGGAGTAATGTAGCACTGTTGGATTTGATCTGCCTTCCTTCAGATACGTGTCCATGAGTCATTATGGCCATTTCAGACGGTGATAATCAAGGGAAAACGATATTGTTTGACACGTTTAGGTTTTGGCCTGAATGTAGCACCCTTAATAATGACAGCTATTATTAAAACTGTTTTGATGCAGGATGAGACCACAGCAAAAGCTGCTTCAGCTTATATTGATGACATTTACATTGATGAGGATATAATGTCTGCAGATGTGGTTCGAACAAAACTGGAATCGTTTGGGTTAATAAGCAAAGACCCTAAGCGCCTAAAACATGGGGCGCCCGTGTTAGGGCTAGAGGTCTATGAGAAGGGCAATACTTTGCGATGGAAGCGAGGGAGCGCAATTCCAGAGTTACCCAGTGTATTGACAAGACGCATTGTGTTTTCTATTTGCGGTAAATTAGTAGGACATCTACCTGTTTGTGGATGGCTCCGATCGGAAACAGGAGTGTTAAAACGACGAGTAACTGCAGTAACCACAGGATGGGATGACATGGTGGGTGATAATGCTCTCCGGCAAATGATGGCTGAAACGTTGTCCAGAGTACATAGGAACGATCCTGCCCAGGGTGAGTGGCAAGTATCTGGAAACGAAGTGAATGCATGGGTTGACGCAAGTTCACTGGCTACAGGTGTCGTGTTGGAACAATTAGGAGCTGTCGTGGAAGATGCGTGCTGGCTTCGTCCGAAAAATGATGCCCAGCATATAAATTAAGCAGAACTCGATGCCACGTTAAAAGGGCTTAATCTTGCATTGCAATGGCAGGCCAATGTTGTGCATCTTCACACTGACTCATTGTGTGTGTACCACTGGTGTACCGACACCTTAACTGGGAAGGCCCGGGTTAAGACTAGAGCGGCAAGTGAGATGTTAGTACGTAGGAGACTGGAAATAATAAAGCGTCTAGTTGACGAATACAGCTTGCAGGTGGACATCACTTTTGTTTTGTCAATGCAGAATGTGGCTGATAGCCTGACGAGAGTACCAAAGAGGTGGATTGATGTAATGAGGCAGGGATCTGATCCTCCACAACAGACATGCGCGACCGTAACAGATCAATTGACACCTGACCAGATCCGTACGATACATCAGCAGAGTGGACATCCCGGAATTCGGAGGACAACATATTTTGTCCGAAGAGTGTGTCCTTCAACTACAAGAGCATCAATCAAGGCAGCTATACGCTCGTGTGAAGAGTGTCAGCGAATTGATCCGGCACCATCCCAATGGCAAAATGGAAAGCTTGAATTGGAGGACAACTGGTATCGAGTAGGAATGGACATAACGCATTATGAGGGCAAGCACTTTTTGACCATGACAGATTGTGGACCAACACGTTTCACAATATGGCGCCTGTTGACACGACAGGATGCATTTAGCATTATACGACAGTTGAGAGCTGTCTTTTTTGAACGTGGTGCCCCGCTTGAAATTCTGACTGATAACGCCACTACATTTCGATGTCAAGAATTTCAGAAATTCACGCAGGAATGGGGGATTAGAATGCGTTACCGATGCGCATATTTTCCCGAAGGTAACGGTATAGCGGAGCGGTGTCACCGCACCATTAAAAGAATTGCGGCCAGGACACAGTGTTCTATTCCAGAAGCGGTGTACTGGTATAATATTACACCAAAGGACAATGCAACACCAGAAACTGTCCCAGCTAATGGGATTTACCGCTATGAACAGCGTATAAAAGGTATTGATGTCACGCCATCAGAGGTTGGCGTTGACAAGAAGAAAGAAACAAAAATGGCCGCCTTGTCTCTTTATATGCCTGCAATGTGACCACCTGATATGTAAATGAGATGCTCCTGGTTGGAGATAAAAGAGGGTTGATTTGTTGTTTTGGGGTGACGTTCACTTTGAAGTTGGATTTCAAAGAGACAAGTGAGATATACAGAGGTTGGAAGTTATATGATGTACGATCCTATCTCCGCCCTGGTGCGCATACTATATATGTACTAATCTCCGCCCGGAGTCCATACTATATACGTATCTATATCCACCTCGGTGCTCATGCTATATACGCACCTCTCGCCGTCTTTGTGCGCATAATATATGCATAACTATTGCCACCTTAGTGCGCACACTATATAAAAAGAAGAAGAAGAAGAAGAAGTAAACGTATTCGATCGGGGCGCAATACCACGCAAGCCCCTAAAAATGTATCCATAGGTGCTATATACTGCACAAGCTTCAGATCGCATATTGTTGCTAGTTGGAAGCAGAACAGATACTACATTTACTCCATAGCTATCAGAAAGGAGGAGGTAATTAACAGGAATATAGTATCATGACAATAGAATAAATACTACACTAACTCCACACCTATCAAAAGAGGAGGGGTAGTTCCTGAAATGATGGTATTATGACTATAGAACATATACTACATTACCTTTACACTGTGACGGATAATCGTGTAACGCGTCCAGATCTGGCTGTATCTCGATCTGGCGCCCTGTTCAAAATGACCAAAACACATCTAAAAAATCCAAAATTAACAAAAAATATAGAACAACAAAACAAATAGATAATACAAAAAAATGAAAAACATAATAATTCGCGCCAAAGAGCAAAAAAAAAATAACAAGAAAACATTAACAAAAATAAAAAACGTATAAACAACGTATAAAAAACATAACAATTAGCGCAAAAAAGCAATACAAAAATTGACAAAAAACATAAAAACAGATAAAATGAAAAAAAAATAAAAAACATCAACATTGGCGCAAAACCAAAAACAAAAAATTGACAAAATAATGAAAAAAATACAAAAATTAAAAAAAATTAAAAATCACCCCAAAAACATCAAAATTGGCGCCAAAGAGAGAAAAATAATATTGGAAAAAAAAGCATAAAAACATGAAAAAATAAATAAATAAAAACAAGAAAGCTATCATAAAACATCAACATTTGCGAAAAACAGCAGAATAAAAAATAATTGTTTCACCCACGCCAACCATTCTTAAAATATTTTTTTGGAGAGAAAAACAAGTTATCCTCCCCAATATGTTTAGTCCCCCCCCCCAAGAGATTGTTTTTAAAAAAAACTACATGTTATAATTTTTTTCTATTGAAACCACATTTGATATAGTGTTTGATAATTTATAATAAGCGATTCACTTGGATTTTAAATATTGATAATCCTATGGTTAATGCGGGTTTATATTGATGTAAGTAAGTGTTCCTGTTTGGGTGTCTGTAAATGTCTTTTCAAATAAGAAAACGGAGTGAGAGTAGGCTGCAGTTGTTGTTGCTAAGCCAACTTGTGTATATTGTATACGTGTTTATCTTCATGTGTCCGTATCAGTCTGTTTTGTTTTAATATACATTACTTCTTTATATGCTGCCTCTCTTAACATATATAGAAAAATCGTAAAATTACAACGCATATGAACGATTTTTCGCCGTCACTATCCGGAACTACTATCTTCGCAAGGATATATCTCATTAAAGCTTATTAGCAGATACCTGCTGCTGAGGAAGACATACCCAAAACGGCAATTTGTACTTCGTTCGGTCACCAACGTTTTAGAGGAAAACGTGTATTAAAATAAATTGGCAAATACATTACGTATAACTATAAGAAAAATGGAATCTTGTTCCCGGAACTCGGTTAACAAACAAAGTACGTTAGGTTGACAGAAAGACTAGTAAATGCATGATTGATCCCCTTTACACGACGGTAAAACAATATATATAGTTAGTCGTCTCCCTGACGTCACAAGGGCTTGGGTTCTAGCTTGCCGCTGCTGCTTCCAGAAACTAAAGCAACGAGATGAAATTGTGTTCAACGTCATGCTACTTTATATATTAAATACAAATTCACCGTGGCGAATTACTATAACGACCTGTGTTACCTGTTTTTTAAAATTTGTTTACTGTTAGTCATGCACACCCAATGCATGAAAAAATACCTTTTTCTAAAATGAATAGCTTTTTTTATTCATATAATGGGAATATCGTGTGTAAATATATCGGCCGAAAATGTTCAGTATTTCTTAGGTGAAAGTTATTTGCTTTAAAATCAGTTATTATCAATCACGAAATTATTATTTTGAACATGAAACGAGCAACATTTTTATTTTGTTAATATTTTATTTGTTGAAAATATGTATTTTATTTTCACATCGGCTTATCAGTTAACTAGGAGACATTCTTAATTTGGACAAACCGAGATAAAATCATAATTTGTGTCCTGTTGCTGCCATAAAAAGAGAACAGACTTTGAACTATATTACTTAGTTCGATAAAAAATAGGTGCATGTTTTAATTTCTGGTTGTACACAGGGATTAATTAAGTATTGTTAATATAATAATATTCCGAATTTTGTATGTGTATTATACAACTATAAATTATGTTTTTAGCGATGTCATTGTGTTACCGGTATAGTTTAATATACTGACCTATTATATGTAACATCATGCTCATTCACCATATAAGGTTAAGTGGTGGTAACAGATATATAGGCATATACACTCCATTATAGTCAAGATGCTTGACTACAAACTACATTTGAATCGCTCTTAAAATAGATTGTATAGAATATATTTGACTGTAAGGCAGATAGGCAGATAAAAGAATACTTGTATACACGTAGCTATCAAGGGATTGAGGTATTATCAATAGGAATCGATAGTAGATTAAACAATTGTTGAAAGTGTGTCAACTAACAAGCAGACTGACCGATCGAAATATGTTTTCAAACTGACATAAATCGTAATGACTGCTGCACAAGAGAAATATTGAATGAGACTAGTTGGCAGAAAAAGTATATACATCGATTGGTTCGTCTCCATGACTATACTATCTTGAATAATCGTGTTTTTTTTCTATTATTTCGTAGAAGAACAATTGAGTCTGTCTATTTCGGGTTCATCATTTATCTTAATTGTGTATACTGATTGAGATCGCATTACTATGCTATTTGCCGTTCTTCGAGCTATACGTTTAAAATACATATTTACTAGTATTTCATATATTTCTAATTAAACCTTCTTTATTGATCTTGATTCTTCTTTGGGAAATCCTATAAACTATCCTCCAACCGACGACGACAGGTATATTTTATCAAATTGACAGAAAAATGATGAACAAAGAAAATCAACGCACAGGACGCCATTATATATAGATTGCACTGTAAACATAATTGAAATGAGTCATAACAAAATAACATGACATAATAATAGTACTAATAAGACCCCTGGATATTTCACAAGTGTATTCTTCATCTATTTAATATATTAACCTTTTTTTCTCATTTTATGGGGTCCGGAACGAACGCAGACACCATTATATCATTTTAACACATTTGCTAAGACTGGAACATACTTATCCAATTAACTTGGTTAATGTAGTGGCAGTATATATCTGGTTAGGGTATCTATGTCCGAAACCTTTATAATTGTTTGTGATATCTTTTTTTATTCAATTGATGTCCGTCGCGGAGACAGATCTCCACGATAGTATTTTAACATGTTTAGACATACTAGTAAAAACACTTTCATTCTAGACCGAAAGCCAAGTAAGTGCATTTTAGTTCGACACATTTGCATTGCATCTTCTGCGATTGGGCGCTCTGATCATTTAAAAAAGTTGATGGTGATCACGTACGTACGACCATGATATTTTCTTAACGTAATCCATTGCGTTTTTATATTAAACATTAATAATAATTGTTCTTTTTATGATAATAATGCGCGATTATTTATCATCTTTATTAGAACTTATGAATGTTCCTAAAATTAACTATGATATAGTTTTGTTGCAAACTATTTTAAATTGACGATAATGTTTAAAGTGTCGATTAGAAGTCTATGTATGACTTTATAATTCTAAGGAAATACTCATTTATTAAAAGATGGAAATATTTCGCAGTTATTTACAACGAATGCTTGTATAAATAGAGAGTCAGAAACAGTGTAGTAACAAAGGCAGTTGTGTCTTTTTATAATTACAATCAATTCATAATTTAATTGGCAAATGATACCGCGGTAATAAGATATAACTCTTATAGTGATATACAATTAAACAATAATTTTAGATAAATGGTCATAGTTTACCGAAAACGTTACAAAAATTAAAATGAAATGCTCCCAGGCAATAGCGAGACGCTATAGCACACACCCACGAAATATGTTACACAAATAACTGAAACGATAAAACATGTATACAGGAAAACAAATGTCTTAAATATGTTCAATATATACAAATATAAACATATTAAAAGCTGATGATTAATTATGAAACATTCATTTACCACTCGTTTTATAAATATATATATATATATATATATATATATATATATATATATATATATATATATATATATATATATACGTCATGATCATGCTGACGAACCAGTTCCCGGTAGATCACCGAAGTTAAGCAACGTTTAGTAGCCTGGTTAGTATTAGATATGTGCCCATTTGGAATACCAGGTGCTGTATGTGAACACCTAACTATGGGTACATAGCGTCCCCAACCAGCAGTGTTTAGCGTGGCGTTCATGGCAGGAACCTTGATCGCCCAATGACTTCACAAGTAGCAAGATGGTAATGATGGTGATATTTATCATTATTACTATTATTATTATTATTAGTATTATTATTATTATGATTATTATTTTTTTTTTTTTTAATACTATTATTATTATTATTATTATTATTATTATTATTATTAATGTTATTATCATTAATATTCTTACAAACTTGTTATTTCTATTTTTATTTTAATTTTATTTATATTTATCTTTATTTTTATTTTTATTTTTATTAAGGCTTTTATTAAGGCTGTTATCACTGCGACTATCGTAGGTATGATTGGCAGGCGTTATCATTGTCATAATCGGTTTTGTTAATGATAAAACTGGTAACACCAGAAAACTTCTCTTATGAAATGATTCCACTAGTATTGATCTCAGTATAATATAATCACAATTTAAAAAAAAATAAATAAATAAAAAAAATATATAATCACAACAAAATTCACTACAAATAATAAACAAAACATTAAAATAAAATAAATAAAATGCAAAAGTAGCAATTAATACCGTAAATTAAAATTATCAAACATATTTATTTACATGATAATTACTTATTAGAATTAAAATGAAATAGGAATGACGGTTATAATCATAATTTTATTCTCATTTAAAATTTAACTCACTCTGGCCGTCGCTCCATCTCCCTTCCTCCCACCCCGGCCGAAATTGAGATCATCACAGCACAGACACGTGAAAAACCTCCCACGTAATAATTTGAAACACGACTTGTTGGGGTCCTCCCCCCTCCCCTCTCATGTCCCATGTCACCGTTATAGACAAAGCCCCAACTCTGTCCCCCTCCCCCTCCAATGTATTTTCAATTTTCAATCTCCCGTTAAAGTTGAAGTTAAAATTTATGCCATTTGAATTCCTTCGCCCGCCCAATGAGTTGGTCGCTATTTGCACCAATGAAACAAAACGTGTTTTGTCGAAACTAATGGAATAAAATCAATATATATATATATATATATATATATATATATATATATATATATATATATATATATATATACATATATATATATATATATCTGAGTTTTTTTTATTTAATATATATGCAGAAAATCTGCGACACTGGCATGTCGAGGTTATTGATCAGCATTCTTTATAAACAGATATCGCATATATATATATATATATATATATATATATATATATATATATATATATATATATATATATATATATATCAGAAGGTATATTTCCCATGTGGTGCTACTGCAATGTCTGCGCTTACGACGCTAATTCATACAAGACAACTATAACAAGATCAACTACCAATATTTAAGAATTAAACAATTTTAAATAAGATTTATAACGAATCGTTCCAGGATGTTATTTTATGGTGTCATAATTTTTCATTTTAGGTTTTGGATAGTTTTAAAACATATTCACTTGATCTGTGGAGCGTTTTCACTTGAAAGTGAGAAATAATTATCGGGTGTATTTTACAACAGTCTTACAGAAATGTGTATATTTATTAGTTAATTATTATTTATCGGAATGTTTCCTGATAGTTCTTAAGTGTTTATTATCAAGATTATTATTATATTATTACATATTTATTAATATTATTATTATTATTAGAGCTATTATTTTTAGTATTATATTCATAATTATAATTTATCTATCACCAGCATATCTATTAACTTCATATTAATAAACATTTTATATTATTTTCTTTATCTTATTCATATAGTATATTTTATCTATTCCCCATTTATATGTGTTTAATAAATGTGATATATTGTATGTCATTTACTTTCTACGTAAGCATAAGCTTTGGATATAGATCTGTAATTAACGTGTCTGAATTACGCCACAGTTTACTTTTAAACATGGGTGTTCGTGTATACCTCTCTAGTTTGAAGTTCGAAAAATTGCAGTTAGGTAATTACTTGGAAATATGTAGTATATTAATTGACACCACTCTTCACCGTTATAAAATCTCCTACCACCAACCATAAAACATAAGTTTTATGATATTAGTATTTGAAACATATAGAACACAGGATCATAAAGTAATTACACTTTCAAATCTAGTTGTTCAGTCAGTCGCGTATCGACATATCCCTTTCTAGTTGGCGAAACACACAAGGTCGCTGTCTTATAAAACAAAAGAAACACCGAATAACCTGACACATATGTAAGGTGGATGATAGTGTCAACAGAATCACCATACACTCTTTTTACATCCGGTTATGTTTGATCCATTAAAGTTGTAACAGTTATTTATTTTACTTTGTTTATTATATGCACCGGCATAATACGAGGCAATATATTCGGGGATGTTGTTAATTTATATATTTGTATGAATACAGATATTTTGTAAAACAATATTACGCCATATTTATATTTCAACTATTAGGTGAACTGGGTTGTTTATGCAGCTGTTCACAACAATATTACATATAGATCATGTTTACCTATATAAATCTATGCGCATATCTATGTGTTTGTACATATATATATATATATATATATATAGATATATATATATATATATATATATATATATATATATATCATGAGATCAAGTAATAACTTAGTTCTTTCCGACAACTGGTCTCTTAAAGAGAACTGATTCTCTGTGTTCTTTGCGCTGTTCGTCCAATTCCAAACGATCAACTCCGTTTGGTGTCTGCTCAACGATGAAACTCTGTGACTGTCATGCCCAGCCAGGCAATATCCGGTCCGTGCACTGATGGGAAATCGAGTACAGCATCGCTGCTCAACCTATGGTGTGCAGTCGCTTCATCTTTGCAACGGTTCATATCCGGTGATTGTCTCTTCCTCCGTCTCGAGCATAACACAAGAGGGCGCTTGGGCATCACTTTCCACATCCTGTTTCTTCTTTTCAACAAGTTAACACATTTTCCATCGCCCCACAGAACTACGGTTCATTATAAATATATCATTAAACTCGTTCCCTACATGGAAACTAACGTACACACGCAAAACCAACCAAAAACACAATAATATATATGCATCGTTTGTACAAACGCATATATGTGTTTATCCGTATTCATATCTGTTCACATCTATCATTATATCTCTCTTTCTCTCTCTCTCTCTCTCTCTCTCTCTCTCTCTCTATATATATATATATATATATATATATATCTATATATATATATATATATATATATATATATATATATATATATACATGTTTGTGTATGTATATGCTACTCTCTATATAAATATATTCTCACCTACATATTTATCTATTAAATTATGTTTTCAACAGTATGTGTTGATGTGTTATGTTTACCCTCTCTCACATGCATCTTTATTATTCACACACACATACACCCACACACACACACACACCCACCGGCACACACACACCCACCCACACATCTACTTAAACGCACACACACACACATATATACACATATATATCAGTGTATATATGATATCAGTTTATATATGTATATATATATATATATATGTATGTATGTACACATATATATGCACATATATATATACATATATATATATATATATATATATATATATATATATATATATATAATTTTTTATAAATGACAATATATGTATTAGCATACAAAATCAGTGTCCCTTTAGTGTGCAGTCATCTTAAAATATTCAGTTCGATGAGTGTCAATTAGTAACAACAAAGCAAATATAAGCTAGGTTCATATTTTATTCCCATAACTATGTTTTTATTTTCTAATTTTTATTTTTTTTACATTAAAAAAAAACATAACATTCATGTGAGATATCTTTTTTACGCTTCGTTACATTTGTCTTGAACCAATATATATATATATATATATATATATATATATATATATATATATATATATATATATATATATATATAGATATATAGATAGATAGATAGATAGATATATATATATATATATAGATAGATAGATATATGTATATATATAATTATTAATATATATATATATATATATATATATATATATATATATATATATATATATATATATATACTATCAGTGCCCTTTTTCTTTGCAGTCTCCTTAAAACAGTCAGCTCGATGATTATCAATTAGTGACAACAGATCAAATATAAGTCAGGAATGACACCCGCATCAGTGCGTGGCATTTACGATTGAACTAAACATCATTCTATTGGATTTACTTGATGTTTTAACATTTTAACGGCTTCGTACGTGTTAATATGTTCGCTAACACGAACGAAACCGGTCAAATCTCTTGTTTTTGTTCACCGGCATTTTTACCTGTTTTCTGTTTGTCATTTTTTGACACACACACACACACACACACACACCCATATATATATATATATATATATTTATATCTATATATATATATATATATATATATATATATATATATATATATATATATATATATATATATATATATAATGAAACAGATTATTCAGAAGTGTGTTTCATTTGCGTGTCCCGCTCTCTAAAAATAAACTTTTAGTTGATACGCAAATTAGTGTCTTATCTTAGCAAATCATGATCAGGAGACTGTAATTATGTATCTGGATGTGTTAGTCTTATACATCTTATTCTAATAGCCTAGTGAGCATGATAGCACTATCCTATATTTTAAAATTAGTATACAAGCATTACTATCATGTAATCAATTAACTAGAAGTATGCGTAGTTTATATTTAACTATTATAATTACAGTTGTTTCAGTAAGCATAATTGTTTTAAATTGATTATATTTTATTGTATTATTATTGTTATGTTTATCTATTTATTATATTATTCTGTATTATTTTTATTTCAATAATTTTTGTTTATTAATATGTTTTGTTTTAAATGTTCATCTTCGATTGTCAATTTCGGTTTTAATCTTACCTTTATTCTATTTTTGCTATCATGCTATATTAGTATATCCTAATTTTATTGAATACACATGTTTATTATTGTTATTATTATTATTATTATTATTATTATTATTATCATTATTATTATTATTATTATTATTATTATTATTTTTGTTATCATTTCATTATTATTATAATTATTTGAATTATTATTGTTGTTATTATTATTATTATTAGCTATGTAATATACATGTGATTTTTCTTATTCATTGTGTACAGTTAAACTTGCTAAGCCAGTAAGCAATTATCGTACGATATCCGTATATCATACAAGAAACTGTACACTTCACAGCATCTAAATTGTGTGTATATAAATATTATGTTGATTTACATATTACGAGAAAATGATGTGTCGTTTCCATATTGATTGCAACTGATCTGACAAAATCATATATCGCCGCACAAAATGTACTAAAGTATGTCATTATACAAACAGTTAATATCTGGAAGATTTTGAAGTTGACAATTCTCAGTCAAAAAAAAACATTTGCATATTCAATGATTATAATTTAAATTCAGCCATGTTAATTTTATGAATTGGATCACTATCCTATTCTTATATACATATTAATGTATATATATATATATCTATATATATATATATATGTGTGTATGTGTATGTGTGGGTGTGATCATTATTTTTTATCTCAGCTTGGCGATACTGGGTTTACAAAAGCTGCGGTATAAATCGGTTATGATCTGTTGCCAAATGTAGGTCTACATCAAAACTATCATACAAATAGCTATATTTATTCTTGATCATTATTATATGAACACAATCAAGCTTTCCTAGATGTTATATGTGAATACTAATCTTACTGTGATTACTACACACACACATATGTATATATATATATATATATATATATATATTTATATTTATACATATGTGTGTTTATATATATATGTATGTTAATATATATATATATATATATATATATATATATTTATATATATATATTTATATATATATTTTTATATATGTATATAAATATACATATATATATATATATACATATATATATATATATATATATATATATATATATATATACTAGTTTCAAAATCAATGAACACATCATTCACACCCCTTTCCAAGAATGCTAACAAAAAACAACAGTTACTGCGTACTTTCTTACTCGGACGAAACGTCTTCATAGATAACATGAGTATCCAGTAGCATAGGTGTGAGACAACAGAAGTGAGAACTCAAACAAAAATATCAAAATTTCAATAAAATTTATCATAAAATAAACAGAAAATGGAAAGCGGGAAGATACTACAATTCATACGCTCCCTAAAAACACAACACATAAATAAATAACATATGATAACTCAATTGAAGCGAATAGATCTAAAAAAAAAACAAGATAAACAATGAAAAAAACTATAATAACGATAGTAATAAATATAACATTAAAACATTATAATAAAAGTAATGGCGAAAAAGGAATAAATATAAAAGTTAAAATATATATTGGTAAAATTTAAATATATATATATATATATATATATATATGATGTAATATGATTTAATGTTAACATTGACATGTACCTACACACTTTAGTATCATGCATCATGTATAAGTCAATTGAGCAGGGGGTTAATACAAATACACGCTTACAAATACATAGACGTATATATAGAGATTTCAACTTTCTTACAAGACACTATCTTTGCGTGTCTTCTGTCTCTCGTTACAAGGGTTTGTCAGACATTTTACATGAGGATGCGTCCCCCTCCATTTAAACCCTTACTAAATATTCAAAATAACGTAGTATTCAAACCTTAATATGATCCGCTAGACACGGCTATACACTGGCTCATACAAGGAATGGTGCACCTTTTTCAAGTCAGGTTACCTCAAAGTAAAATCATTTCGCTGAGTAATTTATCAGACGAGATAAACTCTTGCACTTGAATCCGGTAGGACAAAGATACCGAAACAAAAATATACTATAACATAAGTAACTGGTCAATTGGAATGAAGAAAATTGAACGGGCTTAACTTATTTACTAAGTCAACGGTTGACAGGCAAAGGAGAACTTAATTCAGTATTCGAATAGTGGTGTGTATCATATAGATATCAAATGTTAGCCCCAGGAAAGGGGCCCGTTGATTTCTGAAAACTTCGACTGAAATAAAATAAAACAAAAATGAAATATATATATATATATATATATATATGTATATATATATATATATATGTATGTGTGTATATATGTATATATATATATATATATATATATATATATATATATATATACTCATAAACACGTTAACACATGGACTGACACACATAATACATACGAAAATTATAACAAGCGAGAAAAACAATAATGAGACAATGCCAGTCATTTTACGATATGTTTTAGATGAGTTCTACATCACGAAGGCCTTATTAAAACATTATTTGAACTCATAATAAACGAAAATGTTCGAGTAATTTACAATCTAAACGACAGTTAGTCATTTAATATTTTTCAGACTATAATTTATTTCACCTGAATCTCTAACAATGCAAAGTATCAATCGGTTCATTCCAAAGGAATGATTTAATATACGATTTAATGCGTATACGGTGCTAAACAGTGGGAGCTAGAAAAATAATTTCAAAATCTCCGACTGAATGAAAAAGTATCAATTATCGAACGGTAAAACAGAGATAACCTCGGTAAATTTTTAATTCAAATTTAATATTAAAAAGGGAAAAATGAAATGTTACTTGGGATTAAGGGATCAAATTTAACTATATAAGTAGCTTGTAAACTATTGTTATTAAGTAGCAATTGGAAATGTTTATAAAATAGTATATACCAGCCTAGCCCGAGGCTCTCGCTTCCCTTGTGGTCCCATTTCACCGCTCGCTCTCCCCGTTGCCACCTTCTTCGGCGAAAGATGTATCTTCCTAACCCTTCATCTTCCGTTGCCCAGGGAAAACGTATAACCCATTTCTATTAAAAGTACAACCTTGGTCCGCGTTTTCAATATACGTGCGTATCTCTACTCTCGTGCGCCTTCTATATACGTACCTATCTTCACACCGGTGCGCCTACTATATACATACTTATCACCGCTCTTGTGTACTTACTATATACGTACCTATCTCAGCCCCTGAGCGCATACTATATCGTAAGTATCTCAGCTCCATGGTGCATACTATATACGTACCTATCTCAGCCCCTGGGCGCATACTATGTACGTACCTATCCCCGCCGCGGTGCGCATACTATATACGTACCTATCGCAGCTCCTGGGCACATACTATATATGTACCTATCTCAGCCCCTGAGCGCATACTATTTACGTACATATCTCCGCCCCAGGGTACATACTATATGTGCACCTATTTCAACCCCTGCGCGCATACTATTTACGTACTTATCCGCGCCCGGTTCGCATACTATATACGTACCTATCGCAGCCCCTGGGCAATACTATATATCCACCTATTTCAGCCTCTGGGCGCATACTATATACGTATCTTTCTCAGCCCCTTCGCGCATACTATACACGTATATATATCTTATCCCTGGACACATACTATTTACGTACCTATCCCCGGCCTGGTGCGTATAATATACATCCCTATCTCAGCCCCTGCGCGCATACTATTTACGTACCTATACCCGCCCGGTGCGCGTACTATATACGTACATATTTCAGCCCCTGGGCGTGTAATATATACGTAACTATCTCAGCCCCTGGGCGCATACTATATACGTGCTTATCTATACACCTAGGCGCATACTATATAGTACCTATTTCAGCCCCTGGGCGCACACTATATACGCACCTATCTTAGCCCCGGTGCGCATACTATATACGTGCATATCTCCGCCCTATTGTACCTTCTATATGCTTACTTATTTCAGCCCGGTGCGCATACTATATACGTACCTACTTCCGCATCTGGGCGCATACTATATTCGTACGTTTTTCCGCCCAAATACGCATACTATGTACGTACATATCCCGGCCCCGGTGCTAATAATATATACATACCTTTCACCACCCCAGTGCGCATACTATATACTGACCTAATTCCACCCCGGTGCACATACTATATACGTATTTATTGCCACCCCGGTGCGCATACATAAAAAATGATATTAGTGCGCCCCTGTCGTATCAATGAACCAACATTATGTTCATTCATGTTGTGTTACAATCATAAACAAAAAACTCATATTAATGTGCCACTGTCGTATCAAAGAACAACAATCAAGTTTATTAATGTAGTGTCACTATCATAAAAAAACACTCATCTTAATGCTTTCCTGTCATATCAAATAACCAATATGGGTCCTGTGTGCCCCATGTTCATGAAGAATAAGTAGAAGAGGAAGAAGAAAAAAAAGAAGTACATGTATTCTAGAGGCGCAATACTGCACAAGCATCCTAAAACATGTTCAATAGGGGCGGTATACTGCACAAATCCCTGGTCATATATTTTTGCTAGTCGGAAGTTACACTAACTCAACACCTCACAATAAAGGAGGATGGAATGCCTGGAAATATAGTATCATGACAGCAGAATATATACTACACTACGGACACCATAGCTTGATTGACATACGCACAGATAGACGGACCGACGGACGGTCAGATTGAAGATGGGCATACGTAGGTTGACGGATAGACGAGCAGACGTAGCTAGACAGACAGGCTTACGTAGCTGGGCGGACGGACGTAGCTGGACGGACATGCAGACGTAGCTAGAATAACGGACGTAGCTGTACGGATGTAATTAAGCAGATAGACGGGCAGACGTAGGTGGAGGGAATAACGGACGGACGGACGGACGGAGCTTGAAATATTGACAGACAAACGTAGCTTGATGGACAGACAAACAAAAAGACGTAGCTGGATTGGCAAACAGACATACGTAGCTGAACGGGTGCACGGACGGATTGGCGGACGGACGTAGCTGGACGGACGGACAGACCGAGGGACCTAGGTGGACAGATGGACGGACGGGCGTAGATAAACAGACGGACTTAGTTAGACAGACAGACAGACGGTTGTAGGTGGATAGATTAACGGACGGACGTATGGAAACGTATTGATAGACGGACATACGTAGTCGGACGGACGGACGAACGGACGGACTAAGCTTGATTGGCGGATGGACGGATGGATGTAGCTGCACGGACAGGATAACGGATGGACAGACGGGCGAACGAACGGGCGTTGCTTGACAAACGGCAGACGTAGCTGGACAGATTAACAGACATACGTAACTGGACGGACGTAGGTGGACGGATTGACGTGCACACGTAGCTGGACAGACGGACGGACGAACATGGACAGATGTACGGACGGGCATACGTAGATGGACGGATAGACGAACGGACGGACGTAGCTTGATGGACGGACAGACGGACGTAGCTAGACGGACGGACATACGTTACTAGACGGATGGAAACACAGACGGGCGTAGGATGACGGACGGACATAGCTGGACTGACAAGCAGACACACCAACTGAGGGAAAGACGGACCGATGGACGTAGATGGACGGACAGACGGACGTAGCTGGAGAGACGGAATGACGGACGGACTAACCTAGCTGGACAGATTAACAGACATACGTAGCTGGACGGACGTATGTGAACGGATTGACGGACGCACGTAGCTGGACGGACGGGCGGACGTAGGTGGAAATATTGAAAAACTGACATAACTAGCTGGACGGATAGACGGACGTAGCTGGACGGATGAACACAAGGACAGACGTAGCTACACCGACGGGCATACGTTACTAGACGGACGGACAAACGTAGCTGGATTGCCGGACAGACGAGCGTAGCTACACAGACAGACGGACGGAGCCGGACGGACGGACGGCCGTAGCTTGGTTGACGGATGGACAAATCGACGAACAAACTTATCTGGATGGATGGTCAGACGAACGTAGCTGGAAAGACGGTGGTCCGTTTTCATCAGATATGTAAATCCATTTGAAGTAATGTCTTTCGATTTGAAAGGGTGGTGTTTCAAATAGATTTACATATCTGATGAAAGCGGACCAAATGAAACAACACTCTTTCAAATCGAAAGACATTTCTTCAAATGGTTTTACATATCTGATGAAAGCGGACCACCGCTTGAAACGCGTTATATAAAATTATAAAATAATAAAATAAATAAATAATTGAAAAAATGTTGAAAAAAAACAGTTTACACATGTTGGTCGCCTTACTTCTTATATATATATATATATATATATATATATATATATATATATATATATATATATATATATATATAATTTTAACGTTGTTTTAAAAAAATGATTTTTCTAAGCTATACATTTTAGTTTTTGATTTTTCTTATAATCGTTTATATTAGCAGAATTTAAATTGTTAACGCCTTTCCAGGAACAGTGTAATACCGTTCTATTGGCTTCTACCTGACTTCAAGTGTCCGTTTCTCCGCTATCTTTTTAAAATCTCCTTTTTCCTCCAGTTTTTTGTTCATTTTCTGTTTTCACCTCATGATGACTCAACAAAGAATCAAATACTTTCGTTATACATATATTACATACATAAATTTTATGATTTTAACACAAAAATGATCATTAGAAACTTTGAATATTTTTTTGAAAATGTATTATTAAGTAGATTATTTATGTTATTTTAAACAATGCTGGCTTAAATGCAAAAAGGCGACCTAAATACACACAATAATATATATATATATATATATATATATATATATATCCCGTTTTATTTTATGGTACTACTGAAACATATAGTACCACGAAAGTGAAAGTAGAGTATAACTGTTATTGGCCGTAAAACATAGACTGTGGATGCAACAAATATATTTTATAGACATTGAGACATATTTTCAGTAGTGCATACTTGCTGATATGTACTACGTAATTATATATATATATATATATGTGTGTGTGTGTGTGTATATATAATGTTAAACGGCAGTTTAATAAAGATCTGTTTATGTTGAGTGTTGCACGTGTTTATCATACTTTTCAGGAAACGATTTGGAAACGGCAACATGCAATGGTGCTATCGGGTGATTTATCCTCTTTTGTCCCGTCTAGCTTTAAAGGCCGGAATACAAATTATGACTTAAACCTATGGCATGAAAAGTTGCGAGGGCCTATTAATTAATATAGTTTAGTCTTAGTCGGGTAAGCGTTACACACCTTCGTATAGCTCTAGAACGTAACGTACCCAACTTCAAAAGCTGTGTTTTGAGAGTGCTGGAGAGAAATAGAAAAGTACAATGTGTGTCAATCATTCGTTGTTGCGCTCACTATACCGTTGTGTTTTTATGAAAACTATCTACGTTGCATTACAAATACGTTTATGAACATTACGCATTATACCATTTCATACTGGCATGGCTACTCGGCGTTGCCTTGGTTCGTTTTTTCTTGAATTACTTAAATCACAAAACACATAAGCAATTAACTTAAATATTTGCTGAAAAGGTGACTTTGAATTTTCGTAATATAACACACCCCAATCGAACAGATTTCTAGTTCAGTCATACACATTAAAATATCTGAATTGATCTATTGCGGTTTGTTTAATATTTAGTGTACTAAGCAGTGTATTTGTACTCGTTGCTGGTCTTTGCTGTTTTTGTTAAGCGAGCGGGACTTCTGCTTGAAAAAGATAATATCTCAAGAGCGTTTGATCAACATGAAGCACTCTTCGTTGAACGCATACGTCGTTTACTTACAGGATTGCAGGTATTTACCATCGACTCAAAAATCTACGAGGGTAAGCGGTTGCATGCACAATTGTAGAAGGTTTTACGTAGTACACAACATGGTATACCACAGAAGCAGCATTGCTACTTTTAGTCCATTGATTTTTCAGTTGTGTGACTAACAAAACTTTGCTTAAAACATTCAGAGGCAGAGATGACCAGAATATGTCGGATCATAATACCTACTCTCTCGCGATTTCCCCCATAGCCATGTTAGCCGGGTAACACTGACAATACTACGTTGCTACTTTCACTATTACGATGCGGAAGACTTCAACCTTAGTTGAACTGCCCCATTTTGCTATTTAAAGCATTTGGAAGAGAATTCATTATGAAAATATTCCTAAACGAATTACATTTTTAAACACATTGATTCGAAATATATACCAACTTTTTACCAAACACTCATACATAATATGTGTTGGAAGAATGATATTGTTCTAAAAGTTTTGTAGATTGTGACTCGCTTATATTCATTATATAGATAGTGGTGGGTTTAGTATAGCCGGTTCCATATGTTTTGATATGTAAGGTAGTAGTAAACTCTGTAAACAACTACGATCTGTAAAACTATTCGCAACGAGAGATTAGATTTACAATTAGCATACTCAGAAGCATCACTAAAACGTTAAATAAAGAACAAAAAGAGGCAAAGACCACAGCATCCACACAATGGCAAACTGCCCCATCCATAACACAGGTATATAATCATGTAGTATATCGTATGTAATACGCCAAAATAAATTAGTTATAGCTCAATAAGGCAACCACATCAACACGAAATAGGGTTTCAGCATACAAGTCTCATCTTTTCGAGGGCATTTACTGAAAGTTAAAATTATAACAAAGGTATAACTCTGAGGATGATTATAAAACATCTTGCAAACTAAGAAATTATGAGACGATGATAATAGCTAGAACGAACGCACAAATGAACGCTTCTTCTCACGACACGCGTTTGTATATTATGCCCTTGCTCATTTGGCTAGGAGCAAACTGTAACATCTGATTTTTCTGGAATAGCTCTGTGAAAGTGCACTTCTTGGATTATGAGGCAAGTTTTATTTTTCCTACAATAAAGTTTAACTGTTTTAGGGAAGCCGTTCTTTCCCCACATTCAATATTGATCCCGTGTATACATCTGACTTCGTAAGGGCGGTAGGTAAATACAGCTTTATACATAATTTATGCGCAGGTTTAGAATAAATAAAAATGCCAGTTTCAAACATTTCACTACATGTGGATAATAAGATATTAAAACAAAAGCAACACACAGCATTCCCATTAAACATCATTTTGAAAGAAAAAAAAATCGCCTCCAGTAATAAGAGGTACGCAACTAAAACAAACTACCATCGAAATTCTTTATTTCACTTTAACGAAGGGATTAAGCTCGAAATATTTTTTTTAAATACATGAGATTCAAAATAAAATAAATACTTATTGATATCTATATATAATACTGAATTAAAGCATTCCGATACCGTTTTACTCGTATAGTATTATATGTATGCACCATTATGTTGAAAACAAGTTTTACCCACGATAACTGATGGGCAACCGATAACAAAGTCTGATTATAATTTGATGGTTGACACTTGCAAAAGAGATGTATCTCGAAATATTGTTAATTTAAATGTTGAAAAAGTAAAAATTAAATAAACACATTTTACGTCTACATCTTATGTGGACTTAATACAGTTAATACCGTCTAACACAAATATACTATACATGTACGTTTTTGAATATGGAGAAAATATGAATACATAAATAGAAACAGACATATTTAGACGGATTATCATAGCAATAAATCGTATGATCGAAACGAACAGATGTCACGTTGATTTCCAAGGTCTCATGTCTTTGTGTGCCGCATATTCAATTTCTGCGTTTGCTTAACAGGAAATAGAATTGCACAATCGACTTTGTGTCTTTACGTCATTCGCTCTATATCTTACTTGCCCCTAGTCTCTCTACCTCCCACTTTCTCTCTCTTTCAGACAACTGTATTGCTCACTGATAGCAATCGATTTCATTTGTAATAAATCCTGCCCTTGTGGATTCGCTGAATATATTATGAAATAATCTTCAATATCAAAGCTAAATCTAAATGCCATGTTTCAGAGCAATAGCGGTACCTTTGATTTATTCCATTATTATAAATAAGTATGTGTCGTTATATACATATGAATTGATAATCTCTATTCCGTGTCCGGTTCTTCAGTTTTACAACGGATAATGCTATTCACTTTAATTTGAAATGATGGACACCAGTCTTATTATTTGCAGTGCTTGCAACATACATTTCTAAATAGATATATCTGGGGACGGCCAATAAAATTCTAGAAATCTGTATTTATCCCCCCCCCCCAAGTTAGATTGATAACATCTACCAAAAATTCGACTATTATAAAAATGATATTTGTAGCTTTTATTACTTTATAGTGATGTGATTATATTAAGTAATAAAAGCTACACATATCATTTTTATAATAATCGAACTTTTGGTAGATGTTATCAATCTTACTTTTTTTTAACGATTTAATATTGTTTCATTCGGGCGTTATCGTTATTATAGCATATTAACGGCGTTAACTTCATTGTTTATATGTGTATATTCCATAATTAAAAATTATAGGTGTAAAATAATCTAAAATGACCTAAAAATATATATTTTCTAAAACATAAATACTTTATATATTAACGTCACTATTAAGTATTTATGTTTTAGAAAATATACATTTTTAGGTCATTTCAGATTATTTACCCCCATAATTTTTAATTATGGAATATACACATATACACAATGAAGTTAACACCGTTAATATGCTATAATAACGATAATGACCGAATTAAACAAAATTAAATCGGATATTCACATGCAAATGCATACAATATCTCATAAACGTTAAATACTCTCTGTCTATTAAAAGTTGTGGAACATATGAATTATTAGATTAGAGTTGATTGCTAATTAAAGCATATAGGCAACAGATATGGTGTTTAAAAACAGTTATGATATATGTATAATAAGATTACAAATATAAATTACAAAGTTGGCTGACATTAAGCACCCAATAATTACTTATATAATTTCAATATTTAGGCTAAACAAAACATATATATCTGTTTTCGGGAAAGTGATTTGGCGACAGTAAATGGAAACTGTGTACATAGAGAAGTGATTGAGTATAATATATTTTATATTCATACAAATTTGTATTTTATTTTGCTTTTAAAGTGACAAAACCTATAAGGAAATTAAATATGCGCTGACTTTAAATCAATGTAATGAATATAAACAAATAGGGTGAAACGTATATATATATATATATATATATATATATATATATATATATATATATATATATATATATATATTGCTCTGTTGAAAAATGTAGATTTATTCATGTTATAGATCTACTGCAATTTAATATATTTTTTAATTTCTCTGTATATATTATCATTGATATAATTCAGTACTAAACTAATACACCTATCATTATACATTTTTTCACACAACATCTTTAAGTAAATTTACGTACATGCAAAGTGGGCCAAGAGGTGGTGCAATCTACTCCCAAAAATGTAAATAACTCAAATAAAAGAGCCCTTATAAAATTGTTATCCTATATAAAACAAAACACATTACACAAATGTCAGTTTATTTGCTTTATTTTATATTACTTTTCGGTGACCTTATATAGGCACCACCCCTATTGAATTTCTACCTATGTAAGATAAGAATGAAAATAAACACGTAATCATTCGACACAAAATCCGCATCATTCCATTAATTAAAATTCATTTCAAGGCCATCATAGTTAAGCTCAATGTTTAAGATATTTTCTTTTAAATAACAAGTATATAAGTCAGTTAGATGAAGTAAGATAACATATTCCTTACATATTGTCAAGTAACTGTAACATTTCATGTTTATCTTTGTAGTGATGCATGCAATGTAACATAACTCTTCTGTTCAGGAAATTAAAATATACCCCCCCACACACACATTTATATATATATACATATATATATATATATATATATATATACATTCAAATTTTGGAATTGAAAATTCAAAGGTAAATCTATGCGTTCAGTAACTTTTCGGTATTTTTTTTTCTGGACTTCGTTGGGATCATTGTTTTGATTGAAAAAAAAACAACTAAAAAAAGTGGTCATTTGATTTCTTCAAAGCAATCATCCCGATAAAGTATTGAAATTAAAACGAAACGTTGTGATCAATACATAAATACTATTACAGGGTTTCCTTTCTCATTACGTTGGGATATTATTTTCGATTTGTTATGTGTATATATATATATATATATATATATATATATATATATATATATATATATATATATATATATACACATATATATATATGTATATATATATATATATATATATATATATATATAACATATATAACGTTATTATACACATTATCTACTTAAATGTTATGTTGTCGAGGCCGAATGTAATAAAAGCAGAATAGAAAAAACAATAGAAAAATATAGAAAAATAAATACAAAACCGAGAGAATATCCCGGTTTAGTTTGTCTTGTCTAAGCTATCTTTGATTCGAACGAAACAGGAACATCTCTCATTTTTTTTTAATAATCCTGAGTTTATTTCTATTTCTTTATGCCATTCATACATACACACGAATACACCCCCCCCCACACACACATATATATATATATATATATATATATATATATATATATAGTAAGCTATGAACATATATTTATGAAAATTAGGCTACACAGAGGCTGCCGCGTTCCATCCCCGGTGGTGAATCTTCAGGCTAAAATGTATTTACATTACTTCCTTGCTCTACTTACGTATCGAGCCCTGTTAAAGTAAATATTGAAAAATGATACATACAAAAATATATCTCCTTATGAAGACTTATGTAGATACATGAAATAGTAATGTACAAATATATGTATATATATATATATATATATATATATATATATGTATATATATATATATATATATATATATACATATATATATATATATATATATATCTATATATATATATGAAAGGAAATTGTAGTTTGCTTGAAACATTACTGGTAAATATAAATGTAAGTTTGTAATCCGAGGCAGGAGCAATGTGAAATATGTACCAGAACGTGGAAGGTTGTTCATCTGTTCCACCTTCCGGTACCTATTTCACATTGCTCGTGCCTCGGATTACAAACTTACATATATATATATATATATATATATATATATATATATATATATATATATATATATATATATATATATATATATAATTATACTCCAGGTGAAACATTTACATAGTAGTAATCCAAAGAATTTCAACCGGATTTATAAAAAGTGCTCAATATACAACAGAAGTTTTATGTATATTTTCTTTTATTTACCCAGACATGTACAAAATCTGTGACACTTGCATGCCACTGTTATCGATCGACAGCCATTATAAACTGAGATCTAATTAGGCAGAGTTAGAATCCGATCTTAAACTTAGATCATATTTCGAACGAATAAAATGGAGAAAAAAGAAAAGAAAGCGTAAATATAAATTTGGAAACTATCGTTGGTGGGACTGTTAAGAATCAAAATCAAAAAATAAAAAGAGAAAAATGAAAGAAAAAGAAAACAGAAAAAATACAAATAGTAAATAATAAATAACAATAATGTAAAAACACACAAAATATTAACATCAAATATAAAAGATAAAAAATAATATATAAAATATAAAATAAAATAAAATAAAGTGAAAAGAAAGAGAAATAATAACAAGGGTAGATAGATGAATAAAAGATAGATAGATAGATAGATAGATAGATAGATAGATAGATAGATAGATAGATAGAGATAACATGAGGTCGTTTAGCATTAAGGCCGAAGTGAGGAAAGAAGACACATGCGATGGGACGTGTCAAAATTAGTCTAGGGCTTAAAAGGCACGTAGCATAAGTTTAAGTGAGCGATAGTATGTGTAGCAGCGTATGTGTGTGTTTGTTGCGCGGAGAAGGCAGGGGTCGTTACTACATTAGGCTACTGGTGTTATTGGTTAGTTCTTAGTTTTAACCGTTTTTCTTGTTTTTTTTTAAATTATTAAATTATTAATAATTAATAAATTAAACTAATTCACTGACTAATTAATTTAGTTTACAAAATGAGTGGTAATAATAATAATGACAATAATAATAATAATAATAATAATAATAATAATAATAATAATAATAATAATAATAATAATAATAATAATAATAATAATAAACATTTCAAGTCTCGAGCGTATGAATTGAAGACGTATTTTTGCTAGATATACATTTGTAAATGTTTATGTATATATATATATATATATATATATATATATATATATATATATGTGTGTGTGTGTGTAAGTTGTTCAATATAGACTGAATGTTTGATAACTTTGCGTCAATTTATTAGACAAACATAGGAGGGGAATCTATCATCTTTTTTTATTTAAGAATATCCTAGAAAACTTATACTATGTAATTAGGTATCATATATATATATATATATATATATATATATATATATATATATATATATATATATATATATATATATATGTGTGTGTGTATGTATATATATATATATATGTGTATGTATGTGTGTATTAGGTACGTGCAAAATCAATGGCCGATTCCCAAAATGTAAAAACATTTTGACCCTTCCTTCACTTAAATATTCAGGAAATCAACCAGATTTTATTAAATTCTCAATATTTATTAATCCACAATCACGGAATATAATGAAACCATTTTTTTTTGCTTTTAAATCTTGGTGAAAACATATTATTTTTTTAACACAAAATACACCTTTACTAAAGTTATAATTTTGTATATTAATAAAAAATACAATTTTTTTTTTTTTTCAATGTATAAATTGTCAGTGTAGTCATTAACTTTAATTTACTTTTTCACACTTAAAATAAAAAATACACTTTATTTTCAAAAGAATCAATGTAATTTATCGTTACGACACGTTAAGAATAAATCGAGTAACCAAAGTTTTAAATCATGTAAAAAAAAAATGATAAAATTGACGCAGTTCGTAACGTAAAAATAATTTTCAACATTTAAAAGTTTTATTTCAAATTCTAAGAAAAAAAATTGGTAAACAGATGTCAGCAATAATTAAAAACTAATACCAAGTTTAATATGAACCTCTTCTGTTAAAAATAAAATAAGATGTTAATTGCGTACACTCACAAATATTTTAATTAAATAAGCATTTTCACTTTTTATTATAACAAAATAAGGGTACTTAAATTTGTTTGTAGCGTTAAAAAGAATAAAGAAATTAATGGATAATAATTTTTCTACTTCTATAAATTATTACAAAACCATTTTTATATATAAAGTTAAAAATGATAAATTATAACATTTTTTTCTTCCATATATTTTGAATAGCGATAGTCAATTGGTAAAAAAAGTTGTTTGCCGATTATGTGACGCCGGATTTTACTAATTTATGACTTTTGGGGGTATAATTTTCTAACTTTTAGTAAAATGTGGGATTTTTTTTTTTTTTAAACTCAATATCTTATGACTTTAATTTAATAATTATCTTTGAAATAGTTCCCAAAAACTTATATTTATCTTTCAAGGGATTTTTACAAGTAATTTTCCCAAAGTTCAAAATTCACTGCATTTTTGGGGTTTTCAGCCGCCGTGATTACATAATTTATTTATTTTTCACACGTAAATATGCAGTTTTTGTTTATTTTTTTATTTTTTTTAAAGATTACGTTTAGGCTTTTATCTTTCAAACACTAGAGACGGCCATTTTTGCACGTGCCTGGTGTGTATATGTATATGTGTATGTGTATATATATATATATATATATATATATATATATATATATATATATATATATATAATTATTATCTTTTTTATTTATTTATTTATTTTTATTTATTTATCAATTATTCATTATTATTATTTATTTATTTTTTATTTATTTATTTATTTATCTGTCTATTTATTTATTTATTTATTTTTTTTTTTCGTAAATGTTTCTTTATGTATGTGTGATAGTGCACCTTGAACCTCATGAAAATGAGAGAAACACTATCCCTGTGACAGGATTACAGGTAAACTAAGCCTGGGCCTGGTGTTGCCACAAACACTAAGTCATGATAAATGTCTATAAACACAAATAAACGCCGTGGGACTCAGAAGAAAGATCTGAGTGTCATGATGGGCAGGTGCTCCCTCGATGGCCAACATGGGGGACCCGGTCCGCATCCTGCGAATGATGGCCCTTCTCATTTCAGAAACAAGACAACGGACAAGAACCAGGTAAGTAACCTCTCTGATTCCAGGTATGACAAGGACACAGACTAGAGACAAGTAAACCAGAGCGAAAACAGCAAACTGGAAAGATATAGAAAGAAATGGACCATGAAAGAGAACAGACTGGTGATGGAGTGCTACTATAAAAGCCGCTACCCTATAGAAAGAGGCTACCGAAAACGAATGAAACATCTCTGGGACATTGCTAGTGACCCACATACAACGGAAACAAAGGATAGCAGATCAAGCAAGACAGATCCTCAAGCGAGGATGGTTCTCGGAGATGGAACTGACGGAAATCAGACAGAAGGCTAATGGCGAAACGGAACAAGAAACACAACCAAAGGAGAGACCACAGGAAGAGGACAGGCAAAACATACACACTGAAACTGAAGAGATTGAAGACTACGGAATCACAGAACCAGGGAAGATAGAAGACTGCGGAACCACAGAACCTGCTGAGATAGAACTCAATGAAAAAGAAGCAAGTGAAGTGGAGAACATAAGACGATACATGTTAGAAAACAAAACAAAACTCCCATCTCTCAGGAATGAAGTAGCGAAGAAGTTACAAGCAGAAACAGAAAGAGTAAACAGACTCCTCACACACATCCCAACAGAAACTATTACAGACCTAAACAACCTGATATATGCAGGGGCAAAATCGGTAAGTATGAAACTAAGAAACGAAGAGAATGGACAAAAGAGAGGCCCGACAAAACCTGGATGGGAAATCAGACTGGAAACCCAGATCAACAAACTTCGGAAAGAAGCTAAAACCGTGAACAGAAAGAAGGAGGACATGAAACGATTAAGAAGCAAAAATCAGAAACGCAAGGAAAAACTAAATGAGAAACATGAAGAAATAAAACAAAGGATAGCAGCAATAGAAGGAAGACTGAGACGATACAGGTACAAATCAGAACAGAGCAAACAGAACAGGACCTTTGAAAACAATGAAAGCCAGTTTTACAAAAACGTAAATGGAGAAAAAACAACGACAGAGCAACTGAACCCAACAGAAACAAAACAATTCTGGAGCAAGATATGGGAAGAACCAAAAAAGCACAACAAGAATGCCCAATGGTTGAAAAACATGAAAGATGAACTGCAAGAAATCGAAGAAGGAACCGAAACAGAAATCAACAAAGAAACGATCAAGAAAACCCTAAGAGAAATGGCAAACTGGAGAGCACCAGGCCACGATGAAATACATGCATACTGGTTTAAAAAATTCACGACCCTGCATGAAAGAATAGCGCAGAAACTGAGCGGATGTATCCGCAAAACAGACATACCAGAATGGATGACGGAAGGAAGAACAACACTAATACAAAAAGACCCCAAAAAGAGAACGACCCCCAGCAACTACAAACCGATAACATGTCTACCAATAATGTGGAAAATTCTCTCAGCACAACTGAGAGAACAAATCTACCAATCCCTGGACAAACGTGGACTGCTCCCCGAGGAACAAAAAGGATGCCGGAAAGGACAAAGAGGTGCACATTATCTACTATACATTGATAAAAAGACTCTGAAGGAGGTGAAGAGCAGACAAAAGAACATAACCATGGCATGAATTGACTACAAGAAAGCCTACGACAGAATCCCCCAAACATGGATAATTGAATGCTTAAAAATATACAAGATACCAGACAGGATTATTAATCTCATCCAGAAAGCAATGGAAACATGGAGACTAAAACTGACAGCCGGAGGACAATACCTGTCTGAGATAAAAATACAGAGAGGCATTTTTCAAGGAGACTCTCTATCACCACTACTATTTATAATAGCCATGATGCCACTCAACTACATACTCAGAAAGTGTGATGCCGGATACAGGTTTACGGATACAGAACCAAGAATAAACCACCTGATGTACATGAATGCCCTTAAACTGTTTGCAAAAAACAAAACAGAACTGGAAAAGCTGATAAACACAACCAGGATATTCAGCCAGGATATCCAAATGGAGTTTGGAATAGAAAAATGCGCACTGCTAGAGATCAAAAGAGGAAACCTGGAAAAGAAAGAAGGTATAGAACTCCCCAACCAAGAGGAGATGAGGGCGCTAGGAGAACAAGATAATTACAAATACCTGGGAGTTCTGGAAGCAAACACAATCAAATATACAGAAATGAAAGAGAAGATTGGAAAAGAATATCTACGAAGAACAAGGAAACTCTTAGAAACTAAACTATATAGCAGAAATCTAGTAAAAGGGATAAACACATGGGCTGTATCACTAATAAGATACTCTGGACCATTCATAGGCTGGACCAAAGAAGAACTCAGGCACCTTGACCAAAGAACTAGAAAACTAATGACTATGCACAATGCACTGCACCCAAAAGACGACACGGACAGACTCTACGTGAAAAGAAATGAAGGAGGTAGAGGACTGGTAAGTATAGAAGACTGTGTGGAAGACACCAAAAAAGAGCTGGAGAAATATGTAACCCAGAACACGGAAAGACTGATCACCACAGCAAGAGACACCAGCCATACAAACAACCCCGGAAGCACTGAACCCAGAAACAAAAAGACAAGAAGGGAAAAGTGGGAAGAAAAAATACTACATGGACGCTTTATAAGACTCACAAGCGATGAAGCCAATGAAAACAGCTGGGCATGGCTAAGAAAAGGAAACCTGAACAGAGAAACGGAATCTCTGCTGACGGCCGCACAGAACAATGCGATTAGGACAAACTTTATTAAAGCAAAGATAGATAAAACCCAGGAAAACAGCAAATGCAGATTGTGTGGAAAAAGAGACGAAACGATAAATCATATAATAAGTGAATGCAGCAAGCTAGCACAAAGGGAATACAAGAACAGACATGACAGCATGGGGAAAGAAGTACACCGGGAAATGTGCAAACAACTGAATTTCGAATATGCAAGAAAACGGTACAAACACAAACCAGAAACTGTACTAGAAAACGAAAAACACAAAATCATATGGGATATGAATGTACAAACAGAAAAACCCATAACAGCAAGGAGACTGGATATGATAATAATCAACAAGAAAGAAAAATCCTGCAAAAACGGTGGACTTTGCCGTTCCAGCAGACCACAGAGTGAAGATCAAAGAGACGGAAAAGAGAAGCAAATATACTGAACTTGCCAGAGAATTGAAAGGAATATGGAACATGAAGAAAGTCAGCTTCCGGGGTTGTTTGTATGGCTGGTGTCTCTTGCTGTGGTGATCAGTCTTTCCGTGTTCTGGGTTACATATTTCTCCAGCTCTTTTTTGGTGTCTTCCACACAGTCTTCTATACTTACCAGTCCTCTACCTCCTTCAAGTCAGTATAACACCAATAATCATAGGAGAACTAGAAACAGTCCCCAAAAACATGGAGAAAAGACTAGGAGAAATAGGAATAAAAGGGATAACTGAGACCATACAAAGGACAGTAATGATCAAAACAGCTACAATCCTGAGAAATGTCCTCGAATGCGGAAACCAACCCACATAAGCAACGAATGGAGAACAAACACATGGAAGCACAAAACAACAGAACCGGGGAAAATACAACCGAACGAGAGATGCGCAAGCATAGGCTTACGCCACGAAAATTATGGACAGAGGGTCGAGGAGGGAAAGCACAAAACCAGACCTCCACTTGAAGAGCGCGGACAGCTCTGGGACCTTGGGAAGGCTTGCTGCCACTCGGGCCCCAGAGGGGACCAATGGCCCTTATCAGCGGGAAATCGTTGGTAGGTGGCTGTTGCGATTACAGCAAGGTCATCAGCAGTGATGAACGAAAAGAGGTGGAGCATACTGGAGGCCTGAGGAGACTTGTTGTCACTCAGACTCCAGGGAATACCACAGGTTGTCGGCAGTGGGTGACCACTGACGATGACCAGTGTGATAACTCCTAGTGAGTAAATAATAATAATAATAATAATTATTATTATAACAATAATAATTTAAAATTAAAATAATAATGATAAAAATATCGGTAATAATGTAGAAATGACAGGTAATGGTACTGATAAATAATAATAATAATAATAATAATAATAATAATAATAATAATAATAATAATAATAATAATAATAATAATAATAATAATCCATAATAATCCATAATAATCCATAATAATTGATGAGTAATAGTGGGATAAAAATAAAATGATCAGGAAATATTAGAAGATTATGATAATAATAATAGTAAAAATAATAATAAAGAAGGTAGCAATAATATTAATCTAAGTAGTTGTAAATATGATAATAGAAATATTTTTTATTAATGATAGTAAAAGTAGTGGTTGCAATACTACTAAAAATATTAATAATGGTAATAATAATAATAATAATAATAATAATAATAATCATAATCATAATGATAGATATAATAAAATTAATGATAACAATGGATACCATAAACCTCCTAACGATAATTATAATGATAATACAAATAATACTACAAATAATAATGATAATAATAATAGTAATAATAATTATAATAATAATAATAATAATAATGGTAATAATAATATTAATAATAATAATAATAATAATAATAATAATAATAATAATAATAATAATAATAATAATAATCATAATCATAATGATAGATATAATAAAATTAATGATAACAATGGATACCATAAACCTCCTAACGATAATTATAATGAAAATACAAATAATACTACAAATAATAATGATAATAATAATAATAGTAATAATAATTATAATAATAATAATAATAATAATAATGGTAATAATAATAATAATAATAATAATAATAATAATAATAATAATAATAATAATAATAATAATAATAATAATAATATGGAATATGGAGCATGAAGAAAGTTAGTTTAATACCAATAATCGTAGGAGCACTAGGAACAATCCCCAAAAAACTGGAGAAAAGATTGGGAGAAATTAGAACCAAAGGGACCATCGAAACCATACAAAAGAACGGCAATGATCAAAACAGCTGCAATCTTAAGGAAAATCCTCTAATGCGGAAACCAACACGCATAAGCTACAGAGGCTTACCAGCCACAAGGAATTTACAACAGGGAGAAAACAAAACCACACGAAGAACACTACAACAAGAACCAAGGAACAGAAACCGCGAGAAACAGCACTTCATAATCACCCCCAATAAATGATACTGGCCTCAGTTATCACTACACAGAAATAAACCAAAGAAACAGAAATTACAGGAAACACTATTAGCTCCTCCTTCCCCCCCCCCCAAATAAAAATAATTACAAAATACTTTTTTTTAAATAAGAAAAGAGGGAAGGAAAAAATTAAGGAATTTTTTTTTTTTTTTTTAATTATTTTATATATATATATATATATATATATATATATATATATATATATATATATATATATATATATATATATGATTTTTATTCTATCTTAAATGGTGCCGGCCTTGGCTGACACCAGATAAAATATTTGTAGAAGGTCGAGGAGTATGAGAAGACCGAGGAAGAGCAGCACAAACCAGACCATCACTGGAAAAGTGCAGAGAATGCTATGACCGTGGCGAGGTTTATTGCAACCCAACTCCAGACACGACCAATTGTCCTTACCAGCGAGAAATCAATGGTAAGTGGCTGTTGCGATACCGCATCGTTATCGAAAAGAGGTGAAGAATACTGGAAATTTGGGGAGGCTTGTTGTCACTCAGACTTCAGGAAATATCACTAGTTGTTATCGGTGAACAATCACTGACGATGATCTGTGTGAGAACTCTTAGTGAGTACAAATATTATTAATAATAATAATAATAATAATAATAATAATAATAATAATAATAATGGCAATATCACTAATTGTAATACCCCCATTGCTACCTAAACTAATAATAACAATAGCAGTAAAAGCTAGATGACGATAAATATGGTTATAGCAATTCTATTTACAAAAATAATAACAATGGTCATATTGTCATTGTTACTGCTGTTATAATATAAGGGGGCACTGTATTCTGAAAACGTGTAAAGGTAGCCAGTATGTATTATGAACTGGGTGAAAGAAATATGATGGATGCAAATATGGGCACCTATAATTTGGGGGCAAACGAAAATGTTCCCATGGTGATTCATTCTGAGAATCATAACATACTTGATGTGAGTTGGCTAGGATGAAACACTCGGATCAAAAAGTTAGACACAAAGCGATATTGAGTTCTTTTATAACATTGGTTGAAGGGTCAAAGGGCTCTGACGGCATAGATACTTGGTGAGAAATTTTCATCCGACAGTTATCCATTGAGGCGACCGATGGGCACACCCCAATTAACTGAGACGTGCAATGCGTATAGTCCGGGTGACATCGCCATATATGGGCTGAAACGCAGAGCAGGATCCCCTGGGCGGGTCAAGAATATAACCGATTGCATCCGTCACATTCCACAAACAGTCTGAAAGTAAAAGGGAGTGTAAATGAAGGAACCGACGAGTGGAAATCTCTCTGATGGAAGTGTGAAATAAAAGGATACAATATCTCTTAAAAGTCGTGCCTTCGAGCGTGTTTGTCTCCCGTGTATTAGGAGTTTGCTCACAAAACAGGTACTCCACCACGATCACGAGCCAGTAATGGATATGGGTGTGCAAGCAAACCCACGACCAACAGCGAGGCAAAATTCTGTAAGGTTACTTTTAATATTGATTTAAAACGTAAAAACGATTGGAAACATGTTAAGGACATAATAATTTAAAGCCACTTTAAGGGCTTAGGAACTATTGTTAAAATGTTGAGATAAAACTCTGTTTATTATTCTGCATTTAAATGAACGCTAAATTTTCTGAGAGGACCGGCCGACGTTTCTTACTTTCGCAGTGAGTTTCGTGTTTTTTCGATTGTTAGTGGTGCCTCGAGAAACGCATACCCCGGGCCTTCGCCATTACGAACTATACAAATATATAGAATAAGAATTGTAAAGTACGGTTACAATATGATAGAAATAAAATAATCCCTATAATGTAACATATATATAATCGTTGCTATGTGACCTCCCGTTTCGGGCATGAAATGGGCTGAATTCGCACCATGGGTTCCCACACACATTTTAAAAAGCAAGAAAAACATCGTGTGAGGTCCGTAAAAAAGAGAAAGACGGAGAGACGGGGGAGACATGCATGTACACTTATTTTACTGTGTTAAATGTATTTTTTTGATAATTGTGGGTGACGGGGAAGCAAAGAAAGAGAAAAGAGAGAGACGTAATGAATAAAAGAGAAAGAAAGTAACAAGAGAGAGAAAGAGTGAGAGACAAGCGATGAAAACTGAGATTTCAAGTCAGCCTACTACTGCTAAAATGTTGCAGGAAAGTTGTCCAGCAAGGCCGCTCGGCGCCACCCGGGTCGGATGAGACAGTATATCAACCCGTTCGTCGATGTTAAGGATGGTAGTCTTAGCTCTTTTGCTTTGTTCTAATTGGATTGGGTTTGGCTTTTGTTATATGTTATTGATTTTTTCCTTGGACAATAGTTTGTGCGGGGCCTTGTGCTAATTGTAAACATTTAAAATAGAAAAAGTGTATTTTTTTAGGAATGTTATTATGTTGGCTGTTTTTTTTTCTTTGGTTTGGATTGTGTTAAAAGGAAAGGAAAAAGAAAAAAAAGTAATTGTTTTTTAGGTATAATTGTTGTTATTTCAATAATTTGTATTGTGGAGATAGGTTTTCCATTCGTTCCGTCGGTTCCATTTTTATCTTTTTATTTTTGTTTATTTAATTAATTTTGTTTCTGAGAGTAACAAAAATAGAGAAGATTTTTCCCTTGAAGTTAGAAAAGTTACTTAAGAAACAAAGAGAGTTAATTAAGTTGGGTTCTGCCACACAATAGATTCAGGTGTGTAGGTTGGATCATGGAATTTTTGTGGTCGACGGCAGTGATAATCGGGTTTGGTAAAGTTGTGGAAACTCTTAGGCGGGTTAATTTTCTCGGGAATATCCCAGTGTGCATCGTATGTACAGATCTATGAGATAGAAAGGAATCGCTGAAGGTTCGCCGCATGGTTCCTTGAAAATGGCGTTCACCGGTGTTGACTTGAAAATATCGAACGGAGGTGTCGAACCGCATGGGTTAGATTGCAAACTGGATCGAATGGCAGAGGTATGGTCATTCTGTAGTGACCACGAAAGGCGGTAGTCGGTGATTGAATTTTTGTGACCCAAGTTTGTCAACAATTACATTGATGTATATGGTGTGAATGATGTTGAATTTTAAGTTGTAGCATGTGGTCACATCTTTGCATTTTGTATGTTGACCGGCATGTGCGCGGAAATGAATCGCCACCCCCACTGCATAGTTAGAATCACGAAAAGGGTGCGAAGAGTATTGATGTTTGTACCACAGCAAACGGGTTTGGAGTTAATTGGGGTGCATGGCGATTTAGCTATGCGTGTCGGGGACGGATAAAACCTTGGAGGGGGTCTATTTAAAAATGTACTGTGTTAACTATACTTGGATTAGATGATAGCAGGGTAGACCTGGTTTGGTAACACGATGCTTTCCAGGAGTGGTGTTGGAAATACCCTGTTAACTTTTCACCGTACTGTATACTCAGAACCAGTGGATAGGAGCCACTACATCAAAGGGGATGGGAGTTAGAAAAAACAGGTGATGATTCTCGGACATTCGTATAAGGGTGCTAAAGTGTGACAAAACTAATGGTCCAGTTGTAGTAAGAGGTATAGAAACGTTACCTTATATAATTTTCGGGGGCTGACAAGATAATATGACATGTCTTTTGTTCCCCTATTTCTAGGTAATACGCATGCATTAGATAAATTGAAAATCAGTTGCATACTGATTCATTAGAAGACGGATATGTGTGTTAGATAGGTGTCCAGGGATAACATACGGCTAATTCGGGGCAAAGGTCGCCGATTATCGATTTTGATGGGATTGCCGAAGAGCCGATTCAGATCGTAAGAGGATATGTCTTACACCCCATGATTAGAATCGTGTGATGCAGATGGATTTTAGGCTGGATTCGGAGGATTAAGGCCCAGTAATGTTTTGTTCCAGATCCTGACCAGTCCCAGGGATGTCCGTTTTGAGAAAAACATCTAAGGATTGTTATTTTCTGATAAGAGAGAAAGGTATGTTATATTATGAGAGGCTCTGTATTCTGAACACGTGTAAAAGAAGCCAGTATGTATTATGAACTGGGTGAAAGAAATATGATGGAGTGCAAATATGGGCACCTATAATTGGGGACATACAAAAATGTTCACTCGGTGATTCATTCTGAGAATCATCACACACTTGATGTGAGT
>OY744523.1:97586793-97649293 GCA_963556195.1 Sepiola atlantica
AAAGGGGTTGATCATAAATCGAAGGTTACTTCAGTCCAGTCTTTGTACCTAGCGACTGGTAATGTATATTTTTCTAGTCACACTGATGGGTCTAATTATGATGAAATATATATGTATGTTGATGAGTAACACCCCTCTCTAAAATTAGGAATAACATCGAATCAAGCCAGCAGCTACTGGATACCAAAAAATGTATGATAATATAAAATAATAAAAACTAAAAGAAGTTATAATAAAATGTACCAAGCTGGAGCACTCTTCTGCAACTAACTGCTATCACTGATAGGCAGATGTGTGTTTTATTGGCATATATAACTTCTATTTTATTGTTGAAACCTTGAATCTGCAGTGAAGTGTCAATTCAAAACGCATTTTATACTATCCATTATTGCTATATGTAAACGTAGAAACACATATATGTAGACAATGATTTACCTATGCCAGACAGTGCTATGTACCCACGTTCTCAAATCAAAATCTAAAATAGTATTACATTGTTCAATTTGCAATATTTTCAAATTTTCCTGATACTATCATGTATGTTTATTTTTCTTTAATCTTTCTTATATCGTCCGTTATGTGACACGCAATTTTTGGCGCCGGTTTTTCTTATATTACTTAACTATTTGTCTTCTCCTAATTGGTCGTTTGCATCGTCTATTCGCCTCTGTTTCATCATCATGTTCCCATTTTTCTTAAATCTACTTCTCAACTTATTGATCGTGATGTTTCATGCCATTATCATATTTTTCACCTTTACAATAAATTGGTCTGCATCATTTTAATATTTTTGTTACTTATCTTTCTAATATCATTTTATTCATCTTGCTTTTCTTCTTCTTTATTTTTAACCTTCTTCGCCATCTTAGTTATATTATTCCTCACATTCTATATATTTCCTTTTCTCGTTTTTAATTTCTACATCATTCCGTCCATAACGTCGAACAGATGCGCACTAATTCTAGAATCAGTCCTTGTCAACGAACAACCTTTTAAAATACTTTGTCTTAAAAGCTTTAAGAAACATTTGTTTTTCATTAAACTCTACTCAATCCATCAGCGTTGACTTTCATGTCATTTAGTCCTCGAACGCGTCTGGAGATTCTGTTAAAAGCCTTGGTATCCCCTCAAGGAATTACCGCTGTTTGTCGAAAGAGAAATATCTTTTAATGACAATTTTCTCTGCTTTCGACTATGTGAGGAAACGTTCAACTCTGCTTTCTTTCATCTTATGCGACTGAGTCGAATCACATGACCTGTGTAATACAAGAAGCGCCACTAACTTATTTCACTATATAAGAAACGTAGATGACAGTAAGCTGTTTGACACTTATGGATGACTTCAGGGAGTTAATGTTTCAAGGACCGATTTTATAAACGACGAGACATTACAGTAGATAGGAAACCTATGCTATAATATATATATATATATATATATATATATATATATATATAATCTTATAGTGGTGCTTGTCTGAAAATATGTATATGGCAAGTACGCTTCCCATAAGTGCCCATATTGTCTTCCAGAAAAATCATCAGGCTAAGGAATTAACCTCAACACTTATTGCTACGGCGTCAGGTTAATGCCCATTTTATTATATCTCTAATAGTGCTCTTACTTTAATTGTATTTAAAGGAGCTTCGAATAATAGTACATTTCATTTTATAATATTTTCCTTACGTACGACGTCGTTTCAACTTGCGACTCGCATCAACGTAAGGGTTTACCAATCTTAGACGGTAACAGGGCGCGTACCATTATAGAATAAACATCTTGACTCGATAACCGTTCACTTAGTCCAATTCGCCATAGGTAACGTGGTAACGCAGAAACCCGGTTATATTTAAACTGAAAGTGGCGAGTGTAAATATGAAGGCATTCAATAGGACTTGACGAGAGAACCAAAGTCTGGCACTTAGGCTTTATGTCAATTTCCCTCTATCTCTCTTTCTCTCTCTCTCTCTCTTTCTCTCTCTCTCTCTCTCTCTCTCTCTCTCTCTCTCTCTCTCTCTATATATATATATATATATATATATATATATATATATATATATATATATATATATATATATATATACGTATATAAAGTTATACAGAGAGGAAGAGTAGAGATATACATAAATATGTGTTAATGCACGTATAGCAATTAAGCAGTACGCAAATGCTTCCGGCCTGCCTGAGGCGCCCCTACCGGCAATGCCGACGTGGCTGCCCACGCAATTTTTAAATCCCACTTTCTCGACCCGACCTTTGGTCACATCTTACTTGTGGGAGTAAGATAAAAACTGTCCTTGTGCTTAACTCCTGGAGAGGAGTAAATCAATACATGTCTACATTTTTAATTTATATTATTTCATACTTGAGGAGCCCACTCCAATGTCTAATCAATTGAAATGCTTGCTTTCATGTCCGTTTTATTCGTTTTCGACAAATGCGTTTTCTTCCACAGCTTAAATGTTTTGCGTGCTCTTCGAATTTAACTAGACAAAAACAATAAGTATCGCCTTGAAGTGTCTGCCATACCTACTTCGTCGTTTATCGTTATCTATTTTGTTACTATCGCTATGAAAAGTTTGGTTTACACACTGATATATATATATATATATATATATATATATATATATATATATATATATATATATATATATATATATATATGATGTAATATTTATAAATATTACACTATAGAATAAAAAATAAATTAATGTGTTTTCGAATTACTCATCATTAATTTATGAAAATTACTGACTTACATTAATTGCATTTTGTTCGAAGTGAATGAACTATTATTTAGCTATCACAAAGTCACATTCAATGTATATAATGTGTAATACTTTCACTACTACGATAATTTTATTTAAAACTACTGACAACTTTTGAATTTCTCGTATTTTACTCAAATATAAACTATAGGGGTGTTCATAATATTGTCATATCAACGCATCTCTTATGATTTCTAAATTAACTTCCGGTGGTCATCCGGTATACTTATGTCACGATCATGTATTTTTAATGATGTATGTAGGCATGTATTTGGCAATAATGATATTTTATAATTATAAATATTACTAAAAATGCATGCGTTTTTCCCATATGTAAAAGTGTTAGTTATTCAACTGTTCTATAGTGGCTTTGAATATATCATGTTTTTTTGCAAAATTGTTATTTCCTGAGCCGTAATTTACATTTATATTTTCGCCATTATTTTATAAATCTTTTTTCGATCTTAATTTGTACTACATCTATAAGCGTCCTCACTATTATTATTATTATTATTATTATTATTATTATTATTATTATGATTATCATCCTCATTATTATTATTATTATTATTATCATTATTATAAGTAGTAGTAGTATTATTATAAGTCGTAGTATTATTATAAGTATTAGTAGTAGTAGTAGTAGTAGTAGCAATAGTAGTATGAGGATGAGGATGACGATGACAATGATGAGGAAGGGCAGTGGTGTGCTTAGCATTACTGTGTAATAATTTGACTTGAGCAGAGTATCCGGCTGGCGGCTTCTTACGCAAGCAGTTGGAATCACACTGTGCAGATGACCAGCAGCAACAGGTTTTTTTTTACTTTCCTTTTGTCTCATTGATTTTCTTTTCTTTATTATGTGTTCCTCTAATAGCGGTCGTAACTATTATTTAAGAAAATTTCAGCACAAAATAGCAAAGCTATCATATATGTTATCTTGTTCTCAATTTTACATAACCTCGCACTTATCCCCATATGTATATAAACTATTTGTATATAATCTAACCGTTATATATCTCTCGCAATCTAACAAAGTGATTACTCTGATAACCTTACCCGCCATAGCTTACTAGTAAATGTATGTCTGTAACGTAACACCCTGCACACATATCTCTTAATAGACTCTAATTGAAAATTCTACTTCTCACTTTTACTTTACGTGGCAATTTCCAATTATAACAACATATTTACACATGAGAATATCAATACCGCTGTATTCGTCTGATCATGAGGAATCAGTCGTTGTGTTGAAAGTAGTTTTATTTAATGATCTAATACCGTTCCGATTTGAGTCAAGATCTCGGACAACTTACTTTGTAAGATGTTATGGTACCTACACTATAACGGACATTAGCCTCTTCTATTCTCAATAAATATTGTAAGTGTTCTCAGTGTTTAGTCAACCCCTATTTTTAAAGCATTTGTACTGACTTGTTCTCATTTTTTTAGAGTGTTACTTGCTGTAGTTGATATTCTACCGGTATTGCTGTTGTTGTTGCTGTTGTTGTTGTTTTTGAACTGTTTGAAGTTGGATTTTTGCCACGTTTTTTTGTTTTATTTCTATTTTTTATTTTTTATTTCTTTTTTCCTCTCTTTCCTGTCATCAATTATTTGATCACTGATGGCGAGGGCTACAAATAGCCTGATGCCGACCGACATAATGGATTTTGTTGAAGAACAAAAGACGGTGCTTAATAGAACAATCCCCCGAAAACCATTATCAATGTGGCATAATTCATTGAGAAGGCAGAGAAATGCGCACACCTGGTTACCAAAAAGGAATTAATTGTGGACATTTTAAAACTGGAAGAGATGAGAAAAAGAAGTATAGTCATGTTTGCTGTTGATAAAAACGTGTTTAAAATCATAAGAGACTCAGCAGAGCTAATTTGCAAGCTTCTAGCGACAGTCGGATATAAGCCACAACGAATTATTCGTTGTAAGGATTCAACACCTGGAATAATGTATTCCTAAATGAAGAAATATGTTCAAAACTGTCTCAAACCAGATAATTACCCAGGACTATATCCTAGGAATAGAGTATAAGGAAAAATACGAACGGTAGTCTCCATTTTTAATGTACATTTTCTGTCGAAAGACAACATCTTGGCGCTTTCCTACTAAAATATGAGGAAATAACTTCGTTAACTGGGGGGCATAGCCAGGAACATGGAACATCAGAATCCTCCTTGATAAGTCTGCTTTTGATAACATGCCTAACTATATGCAGCTTGGTGAAGAGAAATTTCCAGTGGGTGTAGCTGGGTAAATCCCCGTTTGTTGGGCATGCGAACAAATAGGGCATTTTACTATTGATTGCCCTCCAAAAAACCAACTACTACTACCACAAAACCCACTACTATGAAAACATAGGTGGGCAAAACATTGGTATACAGTTAACGCAAAGAGTGGAGAAGCCAGTCAATTCCTACCAATCGGACACATCTGACGACGAATTCCCGGTACCCCCTGATTTCAGTAAAGACGAAGAAAATAATGAATGGATTCATATGCACAAGGAAAAAATGAACGCCGGGTCGTGTATCCTTAGAACAAATGAGGGAAGAGGAGATGTTAAGGAAGGATCTTTGAATAGAGAAATATGTTGAAGTGAGAGAATTAAAGAATTAATCACAGGTCTCATAAAAGACAGAGAATATAAGCTCATTTTCTGTAGCCTCACAAAAAAATCCAAGCCAGATTCCTCTGCAAAGCCTTTTCCATTTGTTTCCCCGCAAATCCCCCCTAAGTACTCCGCCAACATCTCATACAAAGATGCATTCTCCCGCTTCACCACTATCACAAAGCACTCCTTCTCATTCCCTAATAGAAGATATGCCACCTCCATCTACCTCTCTTACTCAGAAAAGACAAAGCAGCCCCTCCCTAGATAGAGGAAGAAAAAAAGACTGCCTTTCTTGGCGAAAAAGGATTATGTGTAGCAACTGGCGTGCAGAGTGATACTAAAAAAATTAACAAACTCTCCGACATAAAGAAATTACTTGCATTTCGGGAAGTCGGTGAGAAATCTGTGGAAGACCCCATTAACTTCCCTAATGCCAACAGAGTGCTTACAGTTATACGAAAAAAAAAACCGAAAGCCAAAAGAAATGTCGCAGATGTTGAAGGAGGTGAATTCTATCTTTAATTTAACTCCTCCAATGGTTATTTTCAAAAACGAGTATATAATGTGTTTGAGTAAAGATTGTGTTATGAGGGTCGCGTCCGCCTACACTCTTCCCTGTATAGAATAACAAAACTAACCTTTCCGTTGGATGTTGGTGGTATCTCCCTTACAGGGCAAATTGATGTTCAGATGGCCATGCATTCTTTTGGAAGAGCTATCGGCATCATGTCCTCATCGATGTTCGTTTTTGGAACCCAACCCTTAGATATTCTCAATGGCTCTCTATCTAGCTAGTTTTAATGTCCGTGGGTTAAGAGCCGACTCTCGTACATTTCAAGTTGCTAAAGACATTCAGCACCTTAGAGTGAATATATGTTGTATTCAGGAAACCTACTTAATTCCAGGTGACCATTTTTGTGCGCTGGCTAGGGGTTTTCACGTCTATTCAGCGCACTTTGATTCTAACTCAAGGGGTATTTATAGCTAGTAAGTGAGTCTTTAGATATATCCTGTGACTCTTGTTTCATGGATCCGGAAGGAAGGCTGTGCGTCCCGGATATTACCATAAAAGATAAAGTAATTTTACTCGGTGGGCTTCATGCTGAGCTCGGTCTCTTTATTTCGACGGATCGAGCAGTCCATGAATACAAATCGGACGGTCATTTTAGCGGGAGACTTTAAGGCGGTCCTTGATCCCAATATATATGATAATAGGGCTAGGAGAACTAACCAAGATCGGGATGATTATGCCTTTCAGAACTTTCTCGATAACTTTTATCTTATCGATAAATTCCGGAATGAAAAGCCCTGTGAGTATGGACTTGGACATCTAGACGCAACTTCGGTAAAATACAACTTGCTAGTTATATTGGTTAGTTCTTAATTAGGAATGTCGACGTAGAATTATTTGAATGCCCAAGTTTTCATTATATAGTTTACTCGGATCATATACTTGTTCGGGTCCGTGTAAACTTAGATAGACCTAGGCCTAGATTAGCTGGGTACTGGAAGCTCAAACCTCCATTGTTGGATGTGAAGGGTTACCAGGAACATTGATTACTAACCTTACAGCGGGAATTGACGGGGGCTGTATTTGGGAATAGGAAGTGGGTTCACTTTAACAAATTATTTAGGCCCTTTACTGCCGATTTTTACCGACGACTCAATCTAACAACTAAGGCAGCGAAAGTGGCACTAGGGTCTAGACTAGATCGGGTGGTGGAGGCGGGGGATGATGCTAAAGTTACTCTTATTAAGGTGAAGATAGCGTCCTTGGTACCTAAGAACACCACGCTTCACGAATTAGAGCTAGGTTGAAAAAAACGCCTTAAGAAGCAACATATATGGCCGCTGAACTTCGTGCAGAAAAGCGTCGACATGCATCTGATCGACATATCGCACGTGTCACATTGCCCGAGGGACGTTTCGTACCTACAAACAGAGCTATTCTGGAGGCGTTTTCTTCTTATTTCCAGGATCTTTTTACCAGGGAATCCGTTTTGTCCTTAGCCCAATTCAGCTGTTATTTAGCTGACTCGTCTCGTCTTGAGGCGACCGAAGCAGCTAGGTGCGCAGGTACCAAAACAGAGGAACATATTCAGGAATATTTAAGGCGGGTTGGCGTTGACAAGTCTCCTGAAATTGATGGTTTGTTCTACAAGGTGTATTTTTGGTTGTCGCACTTTTTTGTTCCCTTGTTGACAGGTTTATTTAACTTGTGTTTTAGGAACGGGACTATTCCCAAGTACTTGACTATGGGTGTACTGAAATTGTTACGCAAAAGCAAAAAAATGGTGGGAATGGGTAGATAATTTTCGGCCCTTAACTATGCTAAATGATGAGTTAAGATGTTGTCCAATATATTAGCAAATCAACTGCAGCTTGTTTTGGTTGGTCTAATTAGTCCTGAACAGACTTGTGGTGGAAAGGGTCGGACCATTCCAAATAATGTTCACTCTATACGAGTCGACACAGACGCCGCGCTGATTAATAAAGATCAGTCCAAAGCATTTGATAGGGTAGACCATCGGTATTTGGAGGCTGTTTTGTCTGCTGCAGATTTTGGCCCGCACTTTGGCTCTTGGATTCACCTCTTGTTTGCGAAACCCGGTGTGCAGGTTCAAGTGAAGGGTATTATGTCTGATCCCTTCAGATTATCTAGATCTATTCGTAAAAGATGTCCGCGTTAACCGATGCTCTATGCGCTTGTGTTGGAGCCCTCCTTCACAGGCTAATGGTTAATCCGGTCCTTCGTGGGATTACTGAGACAGGTGCCAGCACTACGTTGAAGTACTCCGCCTTTGCCGACGACTTAATTGTGATTGTAACGAGAAATTCCAAAATTGGTGTTGTCGACAGATAAATCAGAATGTATGAAACGATAACAGGGGCCGAAATTAACTGTGACAAGTCTGTGGGCTTGCGCATTGGTGCCTGGAAGGGTGTATCTCTGCAGATACCCTTTAGCTGGACTAATGGCTCTTGCAAGCTAATCAAGGTCTAGTTTATTCCTGATCTCCTGCCGGAGAAAAATGGGTTGGTGTAATGTATCAAGTTACTAACATTGGGTGAAGTTTTGGATTGGCCCAGAGGGCGCCTTTGTTGTAATTGTTGTTGTTGTTTTGATTATATAAAGAAGAGGTTTTAACTGGTCTGGACTTGCTTCAGTCTTGACACTTAGTGAACAGTACATACATAAGAATTGGCGACGAGGTAGTAGAAGACAATGCGAGGAAGGGATTTGGAAGATCACCACCAACCTGTGCTGGAGGTTTAACGAAAAAGTAAACACTCTCATTCGGAGTTCCTAGAAGTATAACAATGGCGTTGATGGGCACTTTACGGTAATGGAACGATGTTGAGGAGTCCTGGATTAACTACATTGCACGTGTGGAGTTTTTTTTATAGCCAATTATATTGAGAGTGAAGGGAAGAAAAAGGCGATGTTATTATGGGTTATTGGTTCAAAACACTATACTGTGTTAAGAGGTTTTGCAGATAATCGTCCGGAAAAGTAAACGTTTGAGGAACTAGTTGAGCTGATGAAGAGACATGTTAAACCAGCCCCTAATGTGATTCATGAAAGATTCTTGTTCAACACGAGGGACAAAAGGGAGGAAGAGTCAATAAGTGACTATGTGACCGCATTAAGAGAAATGTCTGAACACTGCAATTTTGAAGAGAGTGTTGATGAATATGTACGGGACCGCTTAGTCTCTGGAAATAAAGATGTGAAAATCAAGGAATGCCTACTGACCGAAAGGGATCTAACGTTGAATCAAGCTATTGAAATAGCAGTGTCAATCAAATCGTCCCGGAAATATTATATATCGATGAAGGAAACATTTTCCGATTATGAAAACCCAATACAGAAATTACCCTTGAAACGGGAGTGTTACAGATGTGGTAGTACCATAGACACGGCAGATAAATGCACATTTAAAGTAGTGAATGTTACAGATGTCATAAGACAGGACACACCCGAAGCAAGTGTAGGCAGCAACAAGGTAAATTCTTAAAAATAACTAAAAAGAACGATGCAATGAATGTGATGGATGTAGACCAGACAGTTTAAAAAGGATTCACTATGGAAAGGTTAAATCTGGATGAGAGGGAGGTTCGGCAAGTAGAATAGAATGTATACAACAATTCTAACTTGCAAACACCACCGGTAAAGGTGAAGCTGTTGTTAAACAACAAAAAAGTTATCATAGATGTAGATACAGGAGCATCTTGTTCGGTCATTAGTTTTAAAAAAATTAAAGAGATGGGTACGATTCAGGATTTAAAAACACACAGTAAAACTGACGACGTATACTGGTGATATAGTAAAATCTAAGTGGACAACAGTTGTGAAATGAGAGGTACCAACACTACTGGGTAGAGGTTTGATGGAGAGGTTACAGCTGGGCTGGGAAAGGCTGTTTTGTTAAACAATGGAGAACCCATCGAGGATATATATAATTACTTACAAAATATGATACCTTATTTAATGGAGTAATGGGATGTCTGAACGACTTTTAGCTGAATATACGCATTGATAAAGAAGCCAAGCCTCAATTTTGCCTATCGAGGCGTGTACCTTATGCTTTGAAAGACGGGGTGGAGAAGGAGTTGGACCGCCTAGAAAACCAAGGCATTTACAAAAGAGTAGACTATTCTAGATTGGATGCACCCATAGTGACCGTTGTTAAAAGTAACAATGGGGAACTGAAAATGTGGGAACTATAAGCAAACCATCAATTCAGCAGCTCGATGTGTCAGCTACCCTGTTCGTCGAACCGAATATATATTTGCCACATGGGTGAACAATTCAGCAAACTTGATTAAAACCACGCCTATCGACAGCTGAAATTGGAGGAAGGTACACATAGGGTTTTGTACCAACTTACAATGTTTAGTTCGAGGTGCACAATTCTACAGGCATTTTTTAACAGGAGATTGACAAACGATTGAAAGATTTTCCTTTCTGCAAGGTACGAGTGGATGATATACTAATTTCAGGTGTCGATGATGACACCCACTTACAGATCATAGAGAGAGTATTATATACGCTAAGCATAGCTGGTCTCAAATTGAAAAGAAGCAAGTGCGAATTCTTTCTTGAGAAAATAACTGATCTACGGTTCAAGGTTAGCAAGGATGGTACAGCTTCTCTACCAGAAAAAGTGACTGCGATGGCAAGATCCCCCACACTCAGGAGAGTTACAGAGTTGAAAGCCTATCTTGGAGCAATAAATTATTAACGCAGCCATTTACCAAATTTGTCCGCACGACTTGAGCCACTGCACAGTCTAAGGAGGAAAGGAACAGTTTGGAGGTGGGAAGCCTGCCAGCAAAAAGCTTTTGAAGAGACAAAGGAAAATCTGTGTACATCACCCCTTCTGACTAATTTTGACTCGTCCAAGCCCACACTTATACAGGTTGATTCTTCTCCTAATGGCTTGTGAGCTGTGTTAGCTCATAAGATGGAAGATGCCAGTGAAAATCCAGTATGGTACATCTCCCGAACGCTCTCAGATGCTGAACAGAATTATGCACCCATTGCAATGAAGAGGGTACATCAATATCTGTTTGGAAACCCCTTCACGATGTTCCCCGATCACAAACTGTTGTTGGGTTTATTTGCAGAGAACAAACCAATTCCTGGTATGGCAGCTGCCGGGTTCAGCGTTGGAACCTATTCTTGGCTTCCTATAATTACAAACTAGTATATTGAACTGGAGCACTCAATAGTAATGCGGACTGTTTGAGTCGTCTTCCACTGGAGGCTTAGGGAAAAGATATATCTAAATCCACTAATGAAATATTTATGATTGGCCTTGTGGAAGCTCCAGTGAAGGGGGAAGCTGTGAGAGCAAGGTCCGATCTTGAGTCGGGTATGCAAATTCACCATGAATGGCTGGAATGGGGTCAGTTGGAGTGAACAGCTAAAGTCCTATTTTAATAAACGCGAGGAACTGACTTGCGAAGATGGCGTGTAACTGTGGAGAAGCAGGATTAATATTCCTCTTAAGTTGAGATGAAATGTTTTGCAGCAATTACACCAGACTCATGTAGGCATTGTAATGATGAAAGCATTAGCTAGAACCTATGTATGGTCGCCAAAATTGGATGGAGATATTGAGTAGACCGACAAGTGGTGGGTAAGTTGTGTGCTAAATAAGAAACAGCATAACAGAACTCCGATTCATTGTTGGGGATATCCAAGTCAACCCTGCGAAAGGATTCACATAGACTATGCTGGACCAGTTTTTGGATACATGTACTTAATAGTGGGTGATGCTTATCCAAATGGATAAAGGTTTCAATAATGAAGCCACCCACTGCTGCAACTACCATTGACAAGTTGAGGGGAATCTTTGGGACTCATAGTTTGCCTCTGCTGGTTTTCAGTGGCAACTACCTTTGTTTCTCCAGTGATGAATTCAGGAGGTTTTTAAAGGCTTATGGGGTTGAACACATATAAACGGATCCTTACCATCCCTCCTCCAACGGCTAGGCTGAACGCAGTGTACGTACATTCAAGGAAACAATGAAGAGGATGTACAAAGACACAAACACATCTGTTGAAACAAATGTCAACATGTTCATTTTAAGCTACAGGACAGCTCCACACACAGTAACTGGGGTTCCTCCAGCGTAATTGCTGTTCAAGCCACAATTAAGAATAGCCTTTCATCTGTTACAGCCAAACAAGTTTAAGAGCAGGGTGTACAACTACAAAATGGAGAAGGGTACTAAGATCATGACACCGTGCCGAAATCATGAGGTGGATTATCCAGTCCGTGTGAGGAATTTTGCCCCTGGTCAACGGTGGTTCGAGGGCATCATTACGATACAGTTGAGTAATGTCAATGTTGAGGTAGAGACCGAGAGAGGAGTTACACGGAGACATTCAAACAAGATCATTAACAGGACAATCCTGGCCCCAGAGGAGGATGTGACTGATAGGAATGATGCCACAGAGGACATGGTGACCACCAGTGCATAGAACTCTACTGATGAAGAAGGAGTACCCGAATTGGTAAAACAGGATTAAGCTGAGGTGGAACCTATAGACTTCGGACAGAAAGCACCGCCTATTACTCGGAGATCTGCGCGTGTAAAGAGAGCTGTATATACGTTAAGAGACTATGTTTATTGATCCATGTAAGAATGGAGGGATGTAATGTGTCAAGTTACATCCATTGGGTGAGTTTTTGATTGGCCCAGAGGGCGCCTTTGTTGTAATTGTTGGTGCTGTTTTGATTATATAAAGAAGAGCCTTTAACAGGTCTGGACTTGCTTCAGTCTTGACACTTAGTGAACGGTACAGACATAACGGTTGACAGTATTGAAAGTGATTCGGCCCGCAGCTGGGTTGACCCGAGGCGAGTGCTCCTTTTATCGCGAATGTAGACATGCTTTCAATTCTTCTTAAGGGGTAAAGTAAGCCTCTCGTACACCCTGCGTTTGTCCCGAAAGGAATTATATCGGGTGATGGCTAGAGGGACTGTTCGAGATGATAGGATAGAGGGGCTCGCTTTAACCAGAAATGATCTACGCTCACTGGCCTTGGGCGCCGTGATTACGGTGCTTTGATAATGACGAGGTATCGCTGATCTGGCTAATGATAAGAAATACAGGCAGGTTCCGTAAGAGGCTAAATTAAGCTGGCTTGGCGTATTCGCCGACTTGTGTAACATGACGAAAACGAGACCTTGAGTCACGCCTTCTTTTATTGCCGCATCATTGTGCTGCTGATTAGGCTTGTTTCGGATTTCATGGTTCGCATACTTAACGTATCGTCTTTTTACGTGGATCTTATTAATGTATGTAGCAACTGGGCTTCGACAAGATATAGACAGAAACGTTTTGTTTTGTAAAGTATACTAGCCGTTATGAGAGAAACGATATAGAAGACACGCATGAAGGCAGTCGATACTCTCTTCGGCAGAGTTTGCTGAGAGTTGGGAGACAGGTGATCGACTGTGTAGAGTGAGCTGGATTGGAGTGGTGTTTAGACTACCTTAGGTATAGGATATTAAGCTACAGAAACGAACATTGTTTTTGTCCCGTTTTAAGTTAGCCTGAAGACACATTCTTTGTTTTTTTTTTAAAGTTTAGTTCATAACTTAGTTAGTGCATGAATAGTCTCATGACGGCCCTTTTATTTTGTCCCTTTTTTTCCCTTTTTTTATAAGTCCCATTCCGGCCCCAATAAGGTGACAGAGTGCTACGTTTCCCAGATTTGCAGGTCACTCTTCGATATTTTCAAAAGAGGTGTGTCTGAATAAAGCGTGGGCGTGCATCAACCTCTTTTTTCGATCTTTCTATTTCGACTGGCAAATCTGCGTCTTTGCCACAGTTTAGTAATTGGGGGTATTTTTACATACTTCCGTTTTTACATTGTAAATCTCATTCTTTTTGTACATAAACTGGTATTATCACACACCCCATTGCATATTTCTTTCATATGGATTTAAAGTACGTTCTCATGGTATAAATTATATTGGTGATTGGAGATAGGTGTATAGTATACATGTGGTATTTTAGTGAATGATGGTCACTAATGAAGCTAGCTAAGTAATACGAGTTAATATTAGTTAGTGAAGACCGATCCTTTCCTTCCCCCATTTTTCCGGCTTTGTGCCCTATTTTATAAATATTTTATATTTATTAATAGATATCGAGTCGACCCTAGTCAATATTGGCAGTCTAGACTGACGTAGAACCATCTTGTTTCTCTCTGGTAATATATTTTCTTCAAAATACTTATGTTGCTAAACTCTTTTTGGTGTTTTCATTCCGGGTCCAAAATGGGGCCACCGTACCTGGCGATGAGGTATTCAAACATACACGGTGCCACACAATAAACTCGCGAATAACCATTCAAATAACCTCACAAAAATTGGCTTACACGGGAACCTACAACAAACTCGCGATGCACCTTAAACACGGACTCACAATAACTAGGGGTGTAGTATCCGAACTTACACAGGACTCCACAAAAAAAAAACTCACCGAAAGGCTCGAATAGTATCTCACAACAACTGACTACAAGGTATTCGAACTTACAGGGGAAACAACAACATTACGAATTTTTCTGAAAGCCTTAAAAATACCAAGCTACAACTGACGACGTGGAATGTCTGCGCTTACACCACCACAACGACTGGCGACGTATTTACAGTAAATGCTTTTTGAAAACCTTAAAATGGACGCTACATTGTGCGACCAAATATATTACGTTTTTTTTTGGAGAACCTTTATAAAGAATACACGTAAAGAAAATCAACGGCAAATTTAAAAGAAAACGTCATAGTTCTAAAACTGGTTTCACTGGTTGAAAAAAAAACCCGTAACGGTCCAACTGTTGTTTTTCTCATTTAAGAAAAGGTCAGTTTTCTTTTCTTGCTATTCCGACACTGTTGTTAATCTTTAATAAGATGGGAATACATGAGTGTTTCTCTCCAGAAGAGAAAATATGGTGAATGCCGAAAAAAAATCAAACAACGCCTGTATTTTAACTTTTTTCTAATTCTGCGGCTAGGCTAAACACGTACGAAAATATTTTATATACTTTTTACAATTAAGATTTTGTCTATCAAGCGTAATTCACGAGAAAGAACTTTCTAAAAACTGTATTTTAAAAAGACACATTATAAAAATCGTATTCTAAAATGATATATTTTGTAATATGTAAGACATAAATGATAATTTCACAGAACTGGTTGAATATCAAATACAACATCACCTAGAACAAAATCGAAGCCGACGAAACTGTAGAAAGAGAGCAACAACAGCAACATAAAACTGAAGAAATATTCCAAAAACTTCATTTAAAACAAAAATAGAAGCCGATGAAAATCTTTTAAAACAGAAAAGAAATTGACGAAAAGATTGAAGTAGTAATGTAAACAAGTTCAGTAAGATACTAAGTTCGTTGATTTTATTTTGCCCCGATAAACTAGCGATTTCACTTTTGCTGAAGCTATAAATATTTTAACGGAATTATTTAGCCCCACGCCATTTGTGTTTCACAACGTTGGAAGTATTTAAATCTAGTAAATATAACGGAAAGATTATTCAACGTACGTATCCGTCGTCAATACACACTGCGACGATGTTAAATGAGTTTATCTTAGTGCTGACAATTTTCAATGATTAATGTTTGTAAACTGATTTGTATACGGAAAATACCCCATGACTAGGCGGAGGGTTCTAAATAAATTAGAAAAGTAACCGAACAAAACACTGCAAAATGTAGCTTAAGACTGACAGGGGTTTATAAGTGGCAACCAAGATTCGAAGGGCATTGAAGAGTAGGGAATTACGCCATAAGAATTGTGCGTCAAAAATCGAAATTCGACTCTCATTCAAAAATATTCAAACTATAAAAACTATATTCCCGCATCTGCATAGACAAACCAGCATCAGAAAAATCCAAGTACATTATCACCGAACTCCTGTTACCGTTGTGAACGCCTTCATTGCGTAACAGATTACCAATTTCGTGTTAAACTTTTTTTGACTTGTAAAAATATCGGGCACAAGTGTTCGCATTGTAAAATGATTTACGGAAATAAAACGCGGGTTAAATTCACAAAAAAACGAACAGACATGGCTACAGAAGATATGCTTAGGAAAAGATCTTAAATAAAAACGTAAAATTACAATTAGATTCGCTTTCAGACGTTTCAATTATCAACATGCATACGTGGAGAATAGTGGAAAAAATGACCATGCCAAGAAGCAATCAAATTGCCAGAACAGTGACTTGTGGAAGATGTTATTCTGAGGGTTTAAGAATTACCGACATTACTTCAAACAGACATACGATAAAAGTAAAAAATATATATATTAAAAACAACACATAAGTTATTTTGCGTGGTCTTAATGCAGCTTTTCAACCTATGGGGATTATAAACCAATACTTCTAGCCAGAAGATAATTAATCTGACGACCGTGTCAGAAAAACGAATAAAAGCATTTGTTTCAATCATTACAGATCGTGTGAAATATACAGAACATAAATTGTCTGCAGAAATTGAATCACATAAGGAAACACAGTGCACGCTGAAAAAACGAACACAACGCTGAAATACATCAGGTCATTTTTTAGATAACCGTTTTACGGTTAAAAAATAGTGAATTCAGCGTCTCAGTGTTTTTTTTCAAAAGCTCTAAAAACTATAAAAAATAGGATGACTCGTCTAGAAGTATTTATGTAAAAAAGACGAGGTTTTTCACATTTTTAAGAGGTACAAAATATTCAGACGTCTAGACTTAAAGAATGACACATATTAGATCTGAATTTGATAGAGACAATCATTCCTCTCATAGGAGACTAATACACACAATTAAGGAACAGTTATAGGAATACACCGACAGCACTAGCCAAGAAGAGGTTATCGTTACCAGGAACAACACTTTTCTACATACAGCTACCTCAAGCAACCTCATGATAGCGGCAATCAAAAAAATATTCTAAACGCTTGACGAGGTAAGAATTGGGAGTAGTGTGTAATGGGGTCTTACCTATAACGAACATTTTGACTCAATAATACTGTAACCATATGCTTCCCAAGTAAATATTAACAGTCAAGACTGACATGCTACCACCTGTGTTGCATTTTTTGCATAATGGTTTCTTCAATATACTTGTTTTGCTGAACCTGGATTCGTGTTTTTATTCGGGCCCCTTAACACGGGAACATCATATACAAATGATGGTACAGCTGAAATATTAAAGAACACCTTCGAGTACCGAAACAAGAAACATAACCAACGAAAACTATTTGACAACAGCCCAGTTAAAATAAACAACAGAAGTGCCAGCTTCGGTGGTTATATTTAATAGTTGTGAGAGTCAGGAAAATCAAGGCAACCGAGGATGCAGACGACTAGAAATACTCCTATGAAAGAGTACAGACAGTACATGCACCTGGTGAAAGAGTATTGCAACTGTAATTCAATAGAAAAACCACATACACTGATTTTGACGCTTATTTAAATAAGGGAGAATGCAGGTAACTTGGTGGTACTTGTTGTCAATCAGACCAAGGGAACACTACTTTCTATTATTCGTCACACATCACCTTCAATGATACTATGTAGAATACTACTACTACTACTAATTCTACTACTACTACTACTACAACTACTACTACTACTCCTAATAATAAGAATAATTATAATAATGATAATAATAAAATACTAATAATAATGATAATAATAAAATACAGTACCATGACCAGAAAAATAGATAATTAATAACAGTGCACAAAGCACTTCATCCAACCGGCGATACAGACATACCCTACGTGATCAACGAAGAATGAATAAGGTGTGTAAGTATAAAACAACTGCGTGGAAGACCTAAAAAAGGCTGGAGAAATGCAGAATAATAAATGCAGAAAGGCCGATCAACCAGCAAGAGATACCGTTCCAATGAACAAGTAGAGAAGCACGAAACAGAGAAACAAAAATACAAGAAATAAAAGTGTAGAGAAAAAAAGCTACATGGATGTCTCATAATAATAACTAAAGAAGAGACTCACCAACATCCCTGGGCATAGCTAAGTAAGGCACCTGACCAAAGAAACGGAATATCTACTGATAGCTGCAGAGAACAATGTGATGATGACGAACTACATTAAAGCTAAAGCACATAACATCCAGGAAAACAATAAAGACAGATTGTGTGGACACAGGGAAGACATAATAAATCACATAATTAGTGAATGGAGCTTATAACCCAAACAATAATTTAAGAACATCAACACGGCTGCGAGGGGAAAGCTGTACACCAGGAGCTATGCAAAGGACTGCGGGCAAATGATGCAAACACAAACCAGAGACTGTACAGGAAAACGAAAATCGCAAAACACTGTCGAATATGGATGGGCACACAGGTAAAATCAAACAAGCAAAAAGACCAGAAGTCATAATAGTTAACAAGCAGGAAAAGTCAACATGTAAGGTGAAATAAGTATTAACATTGAAAATAATGTATGGAATAAACATTACACGAAGACAAGCGAACTAAAACTACCGCAAATGCTTGTTAAGTGGCAGGGACCATTGGAACGCCGATAAGTATGGACAGCATTCAAACATCCATTGGAATGAGGCCGATCGTACTGGCAACTTGGGGAGGCCTATTACTACTCAAATTCTCGGGGGTGCTAACGCTATATATTAGTGATAATTTAAAAGTGTCGTGGTAACTTCAAATGATTTGAACAAGAGTAATAAAATACGCTAGGAATGATAGGAATCTGGAGAGACGTGTTGCCACATAGTCTCTAAAGAATAAGACGGTATTTTCAGTCTGATATAACTGAGAGCACTAATGTTAAACACTTTCCGTGTAAAGAATAGCAATAAAACGGATCGACCTAGTCATATAAAAGACAATACACAAGTTCATCGCCGGATAGACTCTCAACTTGTTTTTCATAAGCTGGGCTGAAGAGCTCGCTTTCAAAATTCGGTCTGCCGAAATATTCACTAATCTGATTGCTTACAAGGCTAAACGACGTATACTAGTACTTCAAATGTTTAAGAAAAATTACCCAATGTGTATTCTGGACACAGGGAAATATAACCGTGCTCTTATACGCCTAGTCTAATGACTCAGTATAGTTTCACATAAGCATTTTAATGTTTGTTAAAAGTTATTTTTATCGAAATTTTATTGAATTCGTTATGTAGATGTTGGGAGTTAGCAAGGTTATACACAAGTGCATTTAATAAAAGTCGTAAAAATACCGAAAAATAAAATATATTCTTAGAGTAGCATCTGCTTGGATGCATTATCATCATTGCTTCTAATACGTTGCCACGGCAATGCTTAAAAACAGGCACCGCTTTCATGCATACCATATCTTAACTGGCTCCATTTTGAAAGTAACATCATTTTTATGAGGATGTTATATATATATATATATATATATATATATATATATATATATATATATATTAGGTTATTTATTTCGGTTGTAATTTGCTTTCTGTTTCTACATTTCTATCTATGGATAACGTTAGACTACTTTTTTCACATATTAAATGGTTGATCTAAATTAACTTGAGTGAGATTAGCATGTCAACACATATCTTTATGGAGATGTTCTACAGAAAATATATATTATATCAAAGTAATGTTCCGTTTTTCTTTTCTTTGTTTCAATAAAAAGGTATGATGTAAACTAGAATATCTATCTATCTATCTATCTATCTCTCTCTCTCTCTATATATATATATATATATATACATATATATATATATATATATATATATGTATATGGCCACGTTCTTTTTAAAATAACCGTATTTGACTTGCTCCCTTATACTTTTTTATTTTCTTTTTTTTCTAATGATATTTGATGCGTTGAAAAGATTACAAATAGATTAATGCATGCTCCATATTTATGCCGAACGTTTTCAAGGTGACTAAAGTAAATGAATATAACAGCTGAGAAAAAAGAGTAACCCAGAAAAGTTGCTTGAGTTAAACTAAGACGGGTCCGCGTAGTTTGATTCTTCTAAAACTGACCTCAGAACGAACTTTTAGCATGTTATATATATATATATATATATATATATATATATGTATATGTACATAAGTTTGTACAATGAATATATATATATATACATATATATATATATATATATATATATATATATATATATATATATATACATATACATTATACTCCTTATAATATCTGAAATGTATACAAGTATAATCTCAATTCAGTTGTATTACATGATTCACATATTATACATCTTACATTTGCACTCCATAGACAATGGTGAATTAATCCCAAACACTAATTGTATTGGTTTAAACAACTTTTTTATTACTGTACTTCGGTGAGTTTTTTCGATGTCTCATTACACTAAAGTATTTTTCTAATTTTCTAATGATTTCTATAGCTTACACGGTTTTATGACAAACTCCGGATAAGTTCATTCATCAATTAGTCATTTTTTTCAAACTTCAGAGTAGCAGCATATGTTGTTGAGAAGTAAAACAACATATCATAACAAAAACACCATGGGGGAAATACGGTGATAATCCAAGTAGATTACCAATGAACAAAATCGACAAATTGACGTATTTAAAGTAAACCCTCTTTCTTTGGAAAAAAAGGGTCACCCCAGAAAAAAAAAACAATAGAAGAAAAAAGAGAAACATCCCGCCCTTAATAAGATGTTGATACCCGAGGAAACACACAAATAAGACTTCTCAAACGATTACCCCGAATCTATTATTTACGAAACTAAACTAAATACACCCTGCTAGTAGATCGATATTTCTCAATTAGAAGTAAAGGCTTCGGAGCCCTCGAGACAATCAGTAAAGTATGTTTTGCTGTTATTCATAACTAATTATTTATTTCTCGAAACTTTAAAGTTTTTAATAAGGTCGTTTCCAAAACCGGACATCAAGTGCGAAACCTCCATTGTTTTGATGCTAAACGATGCGAATGACAAGCCCCGCAGTAAATCGTGTGCCAATGTATCAAAAAATTAGTATCGGGGAAGTAAAGTGTCAACAACTAATATCTATATATAAGACACTCGGAAAATCTTGTTTTAGCAGTGCTCTAGACGAATCCTTAATTTTATTTGGCTCGTTTCAGTAGCTCTCTGGAGGATTCTTTAAAACGGAAGAAATAAATGTAAATCGCATATAGTAATTTAAAAGTTACCAACATGCTAGATAGATCAGTTGTATTTAAACACAGCGTTGTACAGGGGGAAACGATTTATCTGTATTTTATTAACTCGGTTTTGCCCAGGAGTTGTTAAGTAGTATACATTTATCCAAAGTACTCAATATCCTAGATAGAGCAAAGCAAATTAAACAGTGCTCTGGAAGCAACCTTTAGTTTGTTTTTGTGGTGTCGGTATCGCTTTAAAGTGGCACAATAGGCAATAGAACATTGTTAAATATCCTAGATAAAGTAGGGGTGTTTAAACGCATGTTGCCAGGAAGAAATACTTATTGTGTTTTTGTTAACTCAATGTTGCCCTGGATATTTGTAATAAATATAAGTTAATATAAGGTTATCAATATCCAGGATAGCACAGATGTGTTTACTTGGTGTTGCCTTGGAGCCATCAATATCCTAGAAAGAGCAATACTACATGAACAGGTGTTTTTAAAGGCTGCCTTGCCCGTGTTGATGCGTTGCGAGTCAGCGCTCAATATCATAGATAATGCAGGATTGCGCAATAATTTGACATGTCCTTGCTGGAGAAAAGGTAGATAGCAACCACAGCCTTGCTTGGGAAGACACTAAAATAAATATTGCCGAAACTTTACAAAACATTGTGGTGAGTCAAGGGTTGCTCAATTAACAGCCGCACCACTTCTGAATATAAGCCTTAAGTGAAGCAATGGGGGTTCACTCTACAACCGCACCTCATCAGAACATTCGTTTGTAGTTATTTCGTAAGAGTCATATGTTTGGGAAAGGACTCAGAGTCAAACGGTTGATAAAGTGTGAAAGTTCGAGGTTCCGAAAGGAATACTTTTTCATTCGACTTTTTCATTCAGTTTTTGATTCAAGTTTTCTATTCATTTTACATTCATTTTTCATTTAGTTTTCTAAATTATTTTATTCATTCATTTTTATTCAGTCGTTCATTCATTTTTTCATACGTTTTTAAATAATTTTCGATGTGGTTTTCCATTCCATTTTCATTTAATGTTGTTCATTTATTATGGATTTTTTTATTTAATTTACACTTTCTCTCATTTTTTGTACTTAATGTTTTGTTTATTTCTTTTAATTCATATTTTGATTCATGATTTTCATTAACTTACTTTCATTTGTTTTCATTCATGTTTACACATACTTTATTTTTAATTCATTGTTATCCATTTATTTTTTATTTTTATTCATTTTTTCACTTTTATTTTGTTCTTCAATGTTTTTCATTGATTTATTTTATATTACATTTTTGTGCATTTTTTCTATTGAATTGGATTCTACTCACCATTTTAATTCATTATTTATTAATTTTATTACATTAGATTTTTATGCATGATTTTTTTTATAATTCTATTCATTTTTTCATTCATTTATTATTCTTTTAATTCATTTTTTACTTAACTTTTTTCTTCCTATGTTCCTTCAATATTTGGCATTCATGATTTTTAATTATTTTTTTTAAATTCACATATTTTATTTTTTTCAATTTGGTTGTATGAATATTCTCATTCTTTTGTTTTCATTACCTGTATTTTATTCTCTTTAAATTTGTTTGTTTTCATTCACTTTTATTCATATTTTCATTAATTATTCATGTTTTCATTTACCCTTGTATGCATAGTTCATTTATTCTTTTCATTCCCTTGTGTTCATTCATTACACATTCATTTTATTCCATTACATATTTTTCATTCATGTTTTTCATTTATATGTATATCTTGGATAGAGCAGGTATAACCTAAAAAGTTATCAGTACATTGCTCAATATACCAGGTATATAAGGTGGGTCTAAGCGCAGTGCTGCTCAGGATAAAAAACAACTCTCGGTCTTTTTTCATGATGTTTATATTACGGGAGCCATAATTCAAAGTCCTCAATAAATTGAATTAGGCAGATAATAACTCATGAGTATTCATTACACTACCCAATAACCTAGATAGTTCAGGTGTTATTAAATGCAGTGTTACTCGTGATTAAATAGTTATATGTATGTGTCTATTATGTTGCATATCCCGGGAGCCATACTCTAAAGTGATTTACATCCTTTTATCCACATATCATTGTGGAATGTAAGGTAAAACCAAGAAGTTCGTAATTTACTCAGATAATCTTTTTCTCTTCAGAATTGCCCGTAATTCAACATTTAAAGATTATATTATTACTTTCGGAAAGGGATATCTAGTAAAATCCTTCGACTATCGTGTATATTTCTAATATGTTGAGATTGAGTGGGGCAAACAATTAGGAAGTTACCCTGGCCATTTGTTATATTAGGCGTTGATTTACTTCATGCTGGTATATATATATATTTAATCAGCGTAATAATATTGATGATTGTTTTAAGTCTTCGTAAACATAAATTAAAAAAACTAAAATTAGAAAGTCTAGCAATCGTGTACGCTTATATCCGCATTGAATTAGTCATATGTTATCCCTGCCTACCGTTGCACGTGATGAATGCAGAATAAGGTGGACTGCAGTATTCGATTTTACAACTGTCCTGACAGTATCAACTCTGTATCGCACTGCCAATGATAATCATACTACTATTACTATTACTACTACTACTACTCAAACAACTACTACGACTAATGATAATACTACTACTAATAATAATACTAATAATAATAAGTGTTATTATAATAGTCAACAATAGGGTACATCGTGTAGAGTTATAGAGTTTGCTTTTCCAGTAGACCACAGAGTAAGGATCAAGACGGAAAAACCAAGCGAATACACTGAACTTGCAAGAGGATTGGAAGGGATATGACCCATTAAGAAAGTCAATATGATACAAATACTCGTATGCGCACAAGGAACAGTGCGAAAAAAAGTTGGAAAAAAGAATGGGAGAAATTATAATAGAAGGTATCACTGACAGCTACAATCTTAAGAGAACCTTTTCAAATGCGGAAACGAACACGCCTAAGCTACACATCGTAACCATGTCCATGGATGTTACAACAGGAAGCAAACGAAACCACATATACACAACGAATACAAACTTTAAAAAACTTCGTTAACTCCTCCCTTTTCCCGACCCCAGAAAAGGTGATGGCACCATTTTCGGATGATACCTCACCAAAGAGTCATTAAGGGTCAAGGATGATTAGATGATCCAGAAGGGAGGTAACTTACTAGACCTCAACTGTAGTATTAAGTGATGTTTATATGTTTTTGCCTTGTGTCTTAGATAGTATTATGAGCGTACATATAATCAACAATATATCGTAAACGTAAATAGACGAACATAATTATTTACATATGAAAACAAATATGATAGTAAATGTTAAAAAAATATGTAAACACATACGAGATTATTAATGGAAGAAAAGTAGACAGGTATGAAAATAAGGATGAGGCTTCAATTGCGACAATGAAATATGTGTGACCGAATTTCACCTGAAAAAAATAATTTACGCAAAATATAATCATTAAATAAAAAATCCTATTTGCATAGAATCTGGGAATTAAAGTCATCAGAGAAACTTTGTAAAATGAGTACATGTTGTTAGATGCTTATAAAAGAATATGTAAACATTTTCAAAGATGGTCATAAAAAGTAAGCTAATCGAAAAAAAAGCTTTGCGCTCCAAATAGGACCTTCAATAGGGAGCCCGATACACATAAAGAGACGTGGGTGAATGACATAAATACAAGTTAAGTATGGACATAACATTTCGGTCGAGTGTTCATTATATTTATACATTCTAGAGCAAATGGCTAGACGATCAAATGTAACATATATTAAATAAGTCCACATTCTTAGTATGTTGATGCTTGGAAAGTTCAGAGGTTACAACCGAATATCTTCAATGATGGCTATGAGATGCATGACGTTAGAACGCAACGTCCAGCGTAGTCTTTTGTATTTCATTACATATTTTAATCTGTTGATCTCCTTGAGAAAAATATGAAAAAGGGCAACGTTACCTATGCAATTTTCGTCGACAACCATACATATTTAGTTTTTAATTAGCATTTCCGAGATAAACACGGAGATAATAGCTATGTGAAGCTCAACACTAAATGGTAACGTCATGTATAACTATTGGGATTACATTATAGACTGTAATACGTGGGACACCCTTGATGAAATGCCGTATGCAACGCCGCACATGCCATTTTTTCAACAACTTTACACATTTTTGCTTTTTGAGCGAATTCAGAAAGGTAAAACGAATATAATTGCCATGTGACACATAGCAGTGTAAAAGCAACGTGGCGTGCGTCTATTTAAATACACTACAACTCTTCGTAGTAGTAGAGTGAGCGGCGCTACACATGTTATTTATCACAACTAAAGTTCATATGTTTTACTTTATTTAGAAATTCAGAAAAAAGGAATTTAATTTAAGAGATGGATTAAATGCTTTATTAGCAAAACAATTAAAAAAACATTTTTGTAAAACAATTGGGCCCCAATATTAAAAGTGTACTAAGTTATTTTACATAGACATATACACATTTTTACTTTATTATAAAATATGATAGTTGTCTAAAAATGAATACATTGATGAAGCCGTTTCGAAACATAGACGTCTAGAAGAAGAAACACCATGTAATAACTATATTCTTAAGAGGTATCTGACACGTAAGACATATGCGGTCTCTTCCACTCAATACACGACCCACTATAATTAAATTCATCGGTGACGCTTGTCTCGTTCATGCCAGTCCCGATTTCGTCGAAGCCACAAGAGTGTCAATTTGTAACTATAAAACTCTCATTGTTGACCTAATACAATAAAAACGAATCATTGAATCTATTTAGTAAATTTCTCAATTTTAATATAAAATTACAAATTTATATAAATTCGTCCGAGCTGACGTTTATCTGCGGTATATCGATTAATGAACTCGTGAACTTCAAACATTTAATTGATTTTATGAAGTTTGTTTTATTGAAAAGCTAGTGGCGAGATATTGATTCGAAACGGTCTCGTAAAATAATATGAAAAGGTATTTGGGATTTAATCAATACTTTCTTTCATATGCGAGGTTACTGTAAATTCTGAGTTGCATTACTTCGAAACTGATTTATATTGAATGAAGAAGCATATGAATAAGGTCATAAAATAAATGAGTTTCGATTAAGTAAGATGTATGGCTAACATGTATGCACTAATATATATTAAAACATGTTAAATTAAGCGCTATACCTTGTAATACTTGTAGTTATATTGCATTGAGAAGATGCATTTATTCCGTAAGTAGTCTAGTAAACTGCCGTAGTATATGGACGAAAACACTGTTTGTAAAATGGTGTTCATTTTCCAATCAATTCAGATGAGTTTGGTGGCTTACGGTCTTCGTGGGACAAACCACTTGATGTAGTTGAGCTGTTAGCCGAATAGTATGGATGCGACAGCTAGTAAAAGAAATCACTACAGAGTCACCACGTATTCACGCTAACTTCAAAAGGTTAATAAGTCACATCTTATAAACCGACGGTTACTTTTTTTGAAGAACGTTCATCGAGGGCTGCGATATCATTAGTTTGTTTCAATCTACGCGTAGCTCTCATAATGTTATTCTAAAACGTGGTAGGTTTTTAGAGTATTTTATTTGTCTAATGGAGATACATATAGATAGTTCCAATCCAGTATGTGTTTACACTTAGCTATCATCCTGAATTGTAAGCGGTGGGTGGGGTATTTTAAAATCTGGTCGTCCATAACGTATGTGGTGGTGTGTTGTTCTTTATCTTTTACTGAACGCTAAGGTTATTTTCACCTGAGATTTCCAGTTGTATCACCTTGTATTTCTTTACTATTTTGACTTTAGCTTTTTGATTTTCTTCTTATTTGAATCTACGTTCTCCACTCCAGCATCTTCGACGATTGTTTCCAACTTGCCTTCTACTTCCCCATCATACATTCAATTTATCGAAGTCGCACCATTAATAATGCTTTTGAGACCGTTCCTTCCCTTAATCTAATAACTGCTATTCGTGTTTTTCTTTTTCTTTTCTTTCCATTTCTAATTACATTCGACGTACTCTTCACGAGCATTTCTTTCTTTTATTCTTGCAACAACATTCGTTCTCTTTAAAATGTGTTTTGTTTTTCACCCGCCGTCGAGCAAAACTAGCATGAGTGAAGCCATTCGTCGATCGAAACACGCTAGGAACAATGTCGACCGAACCAGAAAATCAACAGTACGATAATTACACCTTGTGTCCAATATTATGACAAGGGTTAATATAATTTGCAATAGTATACAAACGACTGTAAGAATTGTGAAACAGGAGTTTGAATAAAGACTAATATTTTGGTTACCGAATGTCGGTCTGTTGTAATGTTGTATAGCCTATCGCTTTCTCTTTTCTCCAATAGATTTATATCAATTCTGTTTAAAGTGTGTTTATATTAATGTTATTCATACAACAAAATGTTGTTCTCTATAATATACCTACCATATTTATGTTTTGAAAATAACATGACCACCATTGTTTGTCTTGATAACTTGGGGAGTTGGCTTTAAACATCCGCATAAGTACTCCAATATTATCTGGTGTACATAAAATAATATAATAATGAAACCAAAATGAAGTTAATGTTTAAGATGAACAATGAAGACAAGTCGTGATTAAAGTAGTGCATCGTAGAAAAAGATTGGTATCATTTCTAATAGTTTACAGCAATTGAGTATCCACCACTTTTTTAATCAACACAATTGTATGCGTTTTTACTCACATTAAACAACTAAACTTGCGTCTCTTCTCCCGCTATGTGAAACGAGTTGAACAGGCTAGTGAGTTATCTACTTTTAAGAAGAGATAAAGGAACTAAAACACCGAGAGTTTCAATATTTGTCGTATTGAACTGCCATTAAAAAATAATTATAGCCGCTACGGTTTGATTGCCCTGATAAGTTACTTCGTTACGGATTTCCGGTTGAAACAGATATAAGTAGTAATGTTTGTTGAATAAAAATAACATAATTATCCAACACTGTGAATAATGCGTTGAGAGGGGCACACATGGATTCATTTGTTAAAGAGATTAAAGAAATATAATTATTTAACAAGAGAGTTTGTTATTAGGAACCGTTTTTTTTTATTAAAATCATTTGTGTGTATTTTCTTACACGAGAAACTCACTTCCTGTTTGACATTGACCTTATGTGGAGGAAAGTGGATTTTGGCAGCGAGTTGCTTTTTAAAAGAAATTAAATTAAACATAGATCTATTTACTATATTATAACTACTTAAAATCACATTAAAATATACTAATTTTTAAATCTATCATTTTATTTTTTGGTGAAGTTACAACCTAACATAATGGTCGTGAAAAACAGATAATAACATTTTATTATAATTTTTGTTTAAAAGAAAAACATTAAAAAATGTGGCGATAAGTTTAGAAGCAGAACGAATAATTATTCGCTTCAGTGAGTTTGTTTCAAGTCATTTGTAATTATTGAAGAAGGGAAATCCCTTGACTTTACTGAGAAAAAGGTGGGCTTTAATCATAAGTACCTATAAATGGCTGGGGTGTATGTAAACAAAATAATATGTCTTAGTATTTGTTGACACGTACGTAATATTCTACAAATATAGAAATACTACTTTTGCGACGTTTTCAGTCTTCCAGCATTATATTGTTAATCAGAAAACTATTTCTTAGTAGGCTGTCTACAATTGCTCATACTAAAACAAAATTGATCATGAACACCCTCCCATATATATATATATATATATATATATATATATATATATATATATATATATATATATTAATATACAACAAAACATAGTCATCTCCAATTTCTGATTTTAATATAGAATTATCAAAATTCAATTTGAATAATATTTCGCAAGTATCATTTTAAAATTGAAATGCAATTAGTATACACTTTTACAACCAAAACTCAGCCATAGGATTCACTATAACTTACGAGCGATTACCTAACAAATTTAACAGGTCACTAAAATAATAGTTGGCGGATTGAATCCAATTTTATATAATTTTATTATGTAATACCCTAAATAATCAATTAGTAAGTTAATTAATTAAAATTTTATCAGACAGTTCGACATCGCGTCACATCGCTCGCCTAATTATCATATGATTTGCACAATTGGCAAAGTGCAAAACATATCAAACGATATGCATAAGTAATACATAATATAATAATATACATTTACAGGTGTTATTTGTTGGTAGAATAGAATACACATTTCTCTATTTTTACAAAGAACAGTTATGTTAAAGTTACAAGTTCCTGCGCGAAGTTGCTTACTCAGAGAATAATTATACGGATGTGCACTCGCAGGTGATTTTATTGATTAGGTGGCGGTTGTTTTGATGATCACTAAACGCAAGATCTGCACTCTAAACACCGTTGCTCGAATCCTTTGGTTCGTTTCGGGGGTTTACGTCTGCTACAGTTCAAATTTAATCCAAGTTTGAAGATGGTGGTAAAATTCGGAAACTCTTTGATTTAGGGTTTACTCAAATACGCCCTGCGGGGATGTGAGTTGTTGATTGTGGACGAAGATATATTTAGTATCTCTTCTGTTTTAAATTATGCTGAAATTGTGTCACCGGGTTTCATGCGGCCTATAAACTTCTTCTGAGTTCGGCAGTGGAAGTTTATCTTAACTGCATCTTTGTTTTTCTAAAATGTATTCCGTCTCTTATGCATTAATACTGTCCTTTTGCACATAACTATACAGCCCTTTGCCACTCTTCTCAGCATAATTTTTTACCAGATTTGTTTCTGTCTTGCATTAGGATATGATAGCGCTTTTAATTTGATATGCCGTTGTCTTAAATTAAAACTCAATCTGCTACCAACTGTTATTCTCTGTTTTGTCGGTTTGCTACATAATTTCTCAACTATTTACGCTATAGACTTAGGTAGGTGATAGGCAATTGACACTTAGTATTTCTCCTCCTTATCCTGCTCCTAATAGAACCATTTTACAAGCTATTATTCAATATAACATGTTCTTTTATATGGTGATTTTAGGGTCGCTCATAGAGTTGTTACTCCTTATTTAATACAGAACCGACTATTACCAATTGTGTATATATATTCTTAGCTACCGATGGGTAACATAAGCCCATTACATTTTTGGTAAATATACACATTTTGGAGGAACTCCCACCGAAACTCGCACCCACCCACAAATACATATCAAAATAAAAAATATTTAAGAGAGAAATATTTTGCTCTACACAAAAGTTTGAGTTATATTACGTGATACATTTTAAACATCATCGGCGCGGGCCCGTGCGCGTCAATAATGTGTACGTGTTTGGTAAAATGCTTAACTATTTATCGTATTATGCATTATTGAATGTGTATTGCGAGCAACTGGTGAGTAAGATGAGCGCCTATTTCGTTTTTATAAATTGTATCATTTTAAATCGAGTGCCCCGACACTGTTGAATATACCCTTGAGATTAAATCAAAACGTTTAAATTAAAACGTAATGCTTGTGTTATACCTAACCTATAGCGGGTATTATATATATATATATATATATATATATATAAACTTCAAAAAAGAGGCAAACTGCTTTCAAAAAACATGTGTAAGATGCAGATATTTTTATTAAAATCAAAATCAAAAATCAAAACAATATTTTGTTTTACTTTTTGTTTTGATTAAGATGTATATTACAATCTACTAGTTCAATATTAAGATCAGTATATTATTTTTTTTATTTACAGGTGGAAATGGAATGTTATAAATAATATCCAAGGAGTTATGAAATGAGGAAAAGCAAATAACGTATGCCTTTACACTTTTGCTGCTAATTAAAAACATTGTTGTTAATATTTTTTTAATCGAATGTATTTGGCTAAAATGCACACCCTCTTAATTATGGATTTTATTTTGTTGTCTTATGATTTTACGTGAACACTATGTAAATTCTTCAAGTATACAAAACACAAATCCACAAGTAGTGAAAATGCATTGTTATCAAATGTTGTTCATAAAAACACACGTTACATTTATAAATCCAAGTTTAACATTGATGTGACAATATATAAAATGTAAGTACTCTAAAGAAAGTTTGAGGCAATATGAATTTAATCATTTGATACTAATCATAAGAAATACTCCCATTAATATTGAAAATGTCTTCATATAACATTTGATTATGTTTAATTCTGATGTGCATACGCAAACTGGTTTGACTTCCCTCTGACGCGATAAAATCTTACATGAAGCATACCATGTAGAAAGGAGTGGTAAGTCAAGTTGTAATACGGCAACTTTAAATGGTTAGCATTTTCTTTGATAAATATATTAGAAAACAAAGTCGAACATGAACAGCTACCGTTAATATCTAAAGAATAATAGATATCTTAGAAGAAAAGCAGTTTCATATTTACTAAACCGAGTGAGAATGATTGCCTGTTATCATCATTTTGTGCGGAAAATGTCATGTAACATTGGATACTTTTAGCTGATATGGATTAGGAAATACTATTATAGGTACCCCTTTTCGCCTATGCCATTGGGAACGCATTCTTGATGTGTACAATGAGTTCAACATCTTAATTGGATAATTCATGACATCTTCTTCATGAACCACTCTTTATAATTTAGTTATAATTAATGGTTTCTCAAGGCAAAATATTTGTGAGCTGAGCATTAATGCTATGTGTTGTAACATTATAGAGCTATCATAGCCCGTAGCTATCATAGCACTGAATTATTCTTTGTTGTGATAGTTAGATTAATTATCAAAGAAGACTTTATATACTAATCCAACTAAAAATGGTATACACTTTAATATATTCTTATTCATTAGTTGCAATCGTCTTTTCACTAAGTTCTTCGAAAAAATGCAAATAATTTAGCTGAATGGTCTCGTGAAAACTGATTTACTATACGGAGCTTGTTAGTGTCTTGTTTACATAGTTTCACAATACTGTGAAGTTGATCGAAGCATTTAGTTCATCGAATCTTGCTTATGTTGGAATGACATGTACGCTCTTCCTGAACGTATCTTGAGATGTATACTGTAATATTTCCACTCAGGGTATTACTATTGCTGATATTTCTTAATATGATGTTCAAAGAATCAATATATGTTTTTGGGGAAAAATAATTTTCACCCCAGAGAATAAAATAACATCGTTTTAGTAGTATACACGTTTCTGATGTTTTCGATATCATACATGCTGCATTCTCCTTGTTAGTATAATTTAGACGTAACGTAATGTTAAATGATCAGTTTGATATTCTCGAAGTAATGTTGCGGCAATCTCTGAAAAAGTTTACGCTATTTTGTCTTTTGACGGAATTTTGGTAAAATATGTATTGTGAAAAATGTATTTTTAACATCACCTTGTGCTTTTCGGAAAATAAATTATTCATATGTTATTTTTTTCGCTCTCTATTGTAGTGGAATACACATGTCGTTAATCTGGTAGAAGTTTTCGAAGATTTAAATCAATATACCCATTCAATTCAATCCAATCATACGAACATTCCTTCAATACTGCAGCCTTAAAACCAGTAATAGCTCATCTATTACTAACATAACATAAGTAATGGCTATAGTCTCAACTCTCATTAAATATTTTTAATCTTCTATTAAGACAACAGTATATTAAATTGGGACAATCAATGTGTTGTGTAGTATATCTGAGCAAGCTGTTTACCATCTTAAAATATATAATATATAACGTTGTCCCATATGTAAACCGGATTATTTGTTTCACAAACTCTGAAGATAATGGCTAAACACATTGAAATCAAATGATCGGCTGATGTTGCTTCTGACTGTTGATACTGTTCAAACTAACCCAACTTCAAACAATGTTTATCGATATTTTCTGCAAACTTCACCATCGACCTTTTTTACTCTTTTTAAATGAGGTTGATTTTTTCTCATGTAAAGAAGCATAATAAAATAAAGTTTATTTTAGTTTGGATATACAGAATCTACCCTTCAAATTGTCATATGAAACTTAATCACTGGTCTACGCTAATGTTTCGTATTTTTCGACACTTATGATTGCCTGTATAGTTGAAAGTTATCTTATTATATAGCGGTGTTTTAGACAAATAATCTTTATGGCCAAGTTTGAATAAAGCTGTCAAATTCGTTTCCGTTAGTTTCAAATCTCGATTCGTTGTCTCAGCAGTAACACATATTGTCTAAGCATGTCCCAAAGGCTAGACAATTTATGTATGGGTGGGTGTGGTTTATGGATTAGGAATCAAAATATATGCCAGAAATGTTCATTACAAATATGTCTTCCTATTTGGTAACTTCATCACGACTAGTTATTTGAAGGCCCAAAATTCAAGATCACTACATATATGTATATATTTGCAGACATATTTAATGCTTTTCAAAGTTGCAAGACTTTTCGTTGATATACGAATTACAAATCTTAGAACGTAGCGGATACTAAAGCACTTCCAATCGATTGTCAACCTCATGACATCCAAACATAGCTTTCTTCCCTCAATCATTTTCTTTCGTATTCGAGATATCATTATTTATAACATCCAGTATTGAGAATAAACTTTTAGGGATATTTTTGTGCACATCCATTCTTTGATGCATGGTGAATGATGTTTTTATGACAAGCGGGGTCATGAGCTATGTTTTTTCACAATATCACAGAGTGAGCGATCAGGTTCAGGATCAGGGACTGCAGCTGAAATTATACCATGTAATCTCACACTATACACCGATCAGCGAACTTCAAATATGAATGACCTTTTAATTAAATGCATTAATTTGACTAGTTCAAAGTGGAAACCCTGTGATAATAAATAATGTATAGTATGTGGAATTTGCTCAATTAAAACATATTCTTTGATTTTAAGGGATTCACGGTTGCATGTAAAATATACAAATTAATCAGATCTCCAATTTTGCATGAAAAAGTATTGAGATCATGTGCTATTTCCTGCATACAGTGTTACCCTCCTATGTAATATTTTCCTTAGTTCTTCTGATTGCAATGATTTTGTATGTCATAATGTAAATACATGTGAACATCATCCCGAAGCTTTTGTGGGGTGTGCTTATATAAAGTAGTATTTCAGATTTTGTTTAGACCCACATGTCACCAACAAACTATTGAAATAAATTTCGACATAGATGCTATAAATAACACTTGTAAATATGAAATATCCATAAAGATTCATACATGTACAACATCTATTCTGCCATTAACAATACCACATTCATAACAATCTTGTCAATAAGGAAACATTAGTGAAAACTGAAGAGATTCGTAAGAGCGATGTGTATCACTCATAAGCTTAGTACTATAGTATATATATATATATATATATATATATATATATATATATATATATATATATATATATATATTGTATAATTATATCCCGCTTTCCACATAACTCACGTGTCAAAATAATAGAAACCTCATTAGTTGCTGTAACATTGACGCGGTGTGCGACCTCATTCAAAGCACCTTTATCAACACTTTTCACCAACTGATAATGTGTCTTTGTAATATGTTCACATACACATTTGAAATGTATAACACAATTGTTGTTAGAGTGAATCATTTTTGAATTAGTTGTACTATATCACAGTAAACCCCAAGAATATTTTTTCACCCGTTTTAACCTATTTTTTAAATTAATATTGATACAAACTTGTAAATATGTATAGTTTCCATCCTTCATTGGTAAAAATACTACTAATTATATTAAATATGTCTCCTTCGATTTCAAAGGCATACATCCTTCATTAACACATTCTGCTATAAATTACATAATTACACAAATATTGCATGGTTGTATACTGCCACGAAAATGTTTTGAATTAGCGGGATCTTCCATCCTACCTTTTGTCAGATATTCAGAAGATTAAGCCTTCATATGGACCCTATCCCCCTCATTGCAGTAAAAGCACGAGTGTTTATTATTCATTCGGTGAGCATCACAGTAGTTAAGTTGTTTTGACATCAACCAACTTTAAACTTTCGTCTTGGATTATGAGTGAAGGCATACAACTACAATTGATTTCGAACGGTTAAATGTAGATGCAGGTCAAACAACTCACATATAATGAGTTGTTTTACTGACACCGTTCAACCGATCAAAAATACTATTAAACACAATCTATTCATATATGTGACAACTTTAAGACTCTAAGTAATACTTCTGATGTTAATATGTATATATATATATATATATATATACATATTTATTTTACTCTCCCCATCTCTCTCTCTCTCTCTCTCTCTCTCTCTCTCTATATATATATATATATATATATATATATATATATTATATTGTTTCATTTTACGTCACTCGAACTTCTCAGAAGTAAAAGGGTCTCATCTTGAGCTTTATATGAGATACATGAGCATTCGAGTATGTCATTAAAGTTAACCTTTACCTGTTAATTGTTGAGTTAGTACATGTGTAAAAGAGCATACATTGTCCTCTCCAACAGTTACTATTTAACTATGTAAACGTATATCCTTATTTTGGTGTATTGGTTTTACTGGATTCCAAGAAAATAATTCATCTTGTAAGGTGAAGTATTCTGATGTCAACTTGTCCTGACAAACATTAGTACAGTTAGGTCGAAGAGTGTGCCTACTTAGTTATTCACTTACTCCTGGACAAGATATATATTGTATTGCTTCATTTTACTTAAGTCAGATTTCTCAGAAATCAAGGGACCCCTTTCTTGAGGCGTACACTTGATCACTATGCGATATGGATTGATATTTAAATATTTCATTAAAGTCCTTCTTTACATGACAAACGTTGAGTTAGTAAATACGTGAAGTACACTAACTTGTCTCTCCTAAATTTACCAGTAAATATGTTAGAGTATATATTTCCTGTGGGTTTTTGATATATCGGAGTTGAGGGCAATACTCTATCTAGTATGGTTGGGTGTGCAGCTTAGTAATTTCACTAGAGGAACCATCACTTGGAGATAGTACACCATTCCTCGTATAAACAAGTGTGGAAAGCAATACCAAGATGATCTTATTTGGGCTTCAAATACAATGTTATATTGTACATTTGGTCATGACTTAATTAAAGGAGGGAGTATACTCATGCCATGATGTATTGACTAACCTTTGTAGAGAGATACCTTTGACAATCGAGGGCAATGTATAGTATACATTCAAGTTATTTCTAGTATTCATTGAAGTTCTCTCTAGTAGACATTCGAATTCTCTTTACAAGACATTCAAGTATTCCTCATATATATATATATATATATATATATATATATATATATATATATATATATATATATATATAAAGCAATCCAACAAAAGATATAAGCGTCAACTACTATCTTATAATTAGTGAAACATCCGGATAAACACTGAAGCTCAATATACTGGATAGAGCATTAATATAATAATATAAAATAAGTAATCTTCTCTCACCAGCGATACAACATGACATGACAAATCCTTAACAAACAGAAGGCGATATTAAATTGTCTACATCTCTGAATGATTTTAATATAACTGAAATTATGTCTGTGTTACATCCTGTTTAAGCCCATTTGATTAGTCCATCAAATGGGCTTAAAGATTACTTATTTTTTCGTTCATCTAGCAAGATGCGTCCGGGATTCAGTCTTGTTTTGCTCAATTCGGATTTAACGGGTTTTCTAATTAAACAACGAACTTTGATTTGACTTGGGATGCACATATCGGGATTTTGGAACTTTGATTGGACTTTCTATACTATTTGATTTATTTATCATTAACATTGAATATTGGCACATTTCGGGACGGGATAACTTTGTCAGCGCCTTCAATTACACATATTTGGACTGCTGTTTATAACTTGGAGTAATGTCTTTCCTGAGTATGCTTCTCAATATGTATGACCTGGATGGACTGTATGGATTCAACAAAAAGTATGTTTTTGGGTTGATATGTTTGATGTTATGTATTTTTATGTATTTGTGTATATAATTTTATATATTTTTAAAGCGTAATTGTATTACCTGTAGTAGTATAACTGCGGTAATGGTCCTCTGAAGAGAAGAATTATCTTTGAAAACTCAATAGCTAAAGACTTAAGGATACTTTGCTTGAATTTTGAATTCTAATAAAATTTGATTGACACCTTATTTTATTACTTAATTTTATATTATAATATATATATATATATATATATATATATATATATATGTATGTATATATATATATATATATATATATATATATATATATATATATATATATATATATGTGTATATATATATATATACATACATTGTGTGTTCTAAAAAGATCCATTATAATTCCATCTATGGTCCATAAGTAAGCTTTAATTGAACATATTTCTACACTTGTTGAGCGAGTTTTCTGGGTTTTTTGTCTGAAATACTTCTATTTAAATAAAACTGACTAACTCATGCTAACAAATAATGACATACTTATCTATAAAACCTGGTATTTAATGTACATTCTTAGAAAAGTGAAAACCGTTGTTAAGTTGTAAGTAAGTGATCTATTTTTATGCAACTTGTGCCCGGTGGGGAAATCGTCGTCCAGTTTCCAAGACGGCTTTACTTCTGGTAATTCAATCAACTTAGCTGGAGCATTACAGTATTCGCTTTTACTTCAGTAACAAGATTACTATCGTGTCGAGACGTCACTATTCTTGAAACTGGTAACGGGCGTCAAGGACAACTAATTGATATCAAATGGATTTCCTCATTAATTGAAGCGACCGTTTCTATTCGAGATAGTATTCTATTATTCAGTGTTTCAATTGTTAATGTCTGCTTGGTGACTATCGAATCATCCTTGTCGAGTGGGTAGAATCGAGATTCGCTGTATAAAAGCTGGTAAAAGTTATATATATATATATATATATATATATATAAAGAGGTTCCTAGATTCGAAATAAACTGGTAGATATTTAGTTTGTTTGTGTTGTCATGTGTTTTTATTATAATTTGTCTTTCAATATATATACATATTGAAGGATAGTGTGTAATACACGTATATAGAGGTATATTATAAGGATACCACAATGCAATAAATAGACACATGTCAGCGTTGAGAAGTAAGACAAAAACAAGTGATGTTGATTTATTTGAAATATATGATATCTTTTAAATGCTGAGAAGAATTTTCGACGCTTATTTGGAACATTTACATGTATTTACTAACGGTTACATATTTATTTGTTAGTGTCTTAATTAGGTATTAGTCAATAATAATCTGAATCCAATATGTAACTGTTTTTTTTTTTTTTTTTTTTTTTTTTTTCTCACTTTTCGTCATCAAACATTCAGTGTTAACAAAATAATAAAATAACATGACAATTTTTATAGTGACCTGTCAACGCTATATAAGTGGGCAATTCTCACAATATATATATATATAAATAAACATACAAAAAACTATACACAGACTTAGACACTGGTATCTTTTTTTATATCTATTCAATTGTTGGAAGGTAATTTATATATTAGAAGATAAAAATTTAGTGTTGTATTTGTATGTATATGTGTACGTATGTATATGTATATATATATATATATATATATATATATATATATATATATATACAGGGTGGGCCAAAATAAGGGTCCTATCTTTAAATGTGAATAACTTGAATTTGAATAACTTCCACAAAATAAAAGTTAAATTCACCAAACTTTTTGTGTGTGTAGACTGACCCTTCCGAGATTTCTTGAAATAAACAAAACAAATTTTAGCCGAAAAACACTTCTTAAAACTTACAAAAACTAAAGTATTGTTTTTTACACTGTTTTGAGTTTTTTAAGCAAAAATAATGTTTTCTAAATGAGGGTACGTTCCTTAGGGCTAATACGGCTCATGCTTGCTTCGGAAGGGGTCCTTTACTTATTCTAAAAAAAAATAAAATTTTTAAATCAATAAATAAAAAAGTTATGATTTTTTTAAAAATAGGACCCTTATTTTTGCCCACCCTGTATATATATATATATATATACATATATATATGTGTGTGTGTGTGAATACGTGTATGTATATATCCATTAATGTATATATATATATATATATATATATATATATATATGTGTGTGTGTGTGTGTTTGTATGTGTACTGCATATTTTACTACACATTTTTATAATGTAGATAATTCACAACGAAGTTATAAAAAGGTGTTCGTTAATTTTTAAAGAAAAATAAATGTTCATTTAAAAAATCGTTAATAAATGAAACTCTGAATTTTAATAATATCTTACTAAAATCATAAAAGCATTTAATAAATTCAGAGTAAGTAGATTATGATAGTATTTAAAGTGAAATAAAATTAGAATTATTCCTTCATTTAAAGAGATATATTTAATGTGTTACATTTACTGCACGCTGCACACAATTTGGCCAGGATATAAATCAAATCATATTTACCCGTTAATCATGTAAAATATTTGTTTTAAATTATCAGCAAAATAAATAAATAAAAACTGTTTGAAAAATATGAAATAACAATCGTATGTAAATAAACAAATTAAATAAATAAATATTTAATATATAATATTAAAAAAAATTAATTGAACACCGCTCTTAGCTGTTAGCGTTTTCCCTACTCCCTCCACACACACATATATATATATATATATATATATATATATATATATATATATATATATATATATATAAACACAGTTTATTTAATTAAAAAAAATAACCATCAGTTTAGTTAAATCTGTTGTCGTTATATGCTTGCGTGTGCGATTGTTTGCTGGCGTTCGAACTTGGTAACGTTTGACTTTGAAAAGCGGTCATCTTCATGTAGATTGTTTCGATAATGGAAGAAAAGTTGTTTCATATACATAATGGGCGGTGAAAAGTAATGTCATGCAGCGAATGACGAAAAGAGAAAAACAATCCGAAATAGAAAACGTAAAGAGGGGACATAGATGAAAACTCGCGTAACAGCTTATAAAAAAAAGAATATATATATATATATATATATATATATATATATATATATATATATATATATATATGATGGACTCTCCCGTCGATTTCGACGTATGAGTGCCCCATCAGGGGCTGCCCGCGCGTGAATTTGTAATTGTGGGTTGCGCAACCCCAACAACCGCTCACCTGAGTCGGCATTGCTTGATTCCAATGGCAAGTAGTAATACAAGACGACTGGAAACAATGCCGAGATAAGCAGAGAGCATATACAGCACCTGGTATTTCCAAATGGTCAACCATTTAGTGCTTGCCAGGCTCAACGCCGCTTAACTTCTGTGATCTAACGGGAACCGGTGTGTCCACGTAATTGTGCCGTATATATATATATATATATATATATATATATATATATATATATATATATATATATATATATATATATATATATATATAAATATATATATATATATATATATATATATATATATTTATTTATGTTATTTTTCTTAGTAATAGAGGGTCTGACTGTGTAAATGACGTTCAAGTTTCGACATCAGTTTGAAGTACGTTCCCTACTAATCACAATTAAAAGCTGTACTGCAGCGAAACTTATGTCTGTGTATATCTTTATATATATATATATATATATATATATATATATATATACATAAATCATTTTCTACGTAGCAAGGTACGTTAATACTGATTGCTTTTAACGTTCAAATCAACGAAAGTAGTGAATCCGCTGAGCGACTATCCAGTCTATGAAACAGTAATAAAGTTACGATTTTCGAACCGTCTGGTCGACCGACATGTCTTTAGCGAGAAACATTAATACTCAGTGTCGTTAAATCAAGTACAATAAGACAAGAATCAAAATCGAATCTCTGATAAGAAATGAGAGTAAAAGGGCATTGGTCAGTTTAGGCAGTGTCCATTACATCTGCCAGTGACAACGAGGTTTGTGTGAGTGGATACGTACCGGGTTAATGGGGAAGGGGTAAATATCACTAGCCACGGGCCATCCGGGTGTTGGAAAGGACGAGTTATTTCCGAAATTGTTACTTAGCCTCCGGGCAATGATAATCCTATTCGGTATTGTTCGTTATTCTTTGTATTCATTCATCCACTTAGACTAGACAAATGTGAAAAATACATAGACAGAAATGCATACGCATAGGAATACACACAAAACCAGATATATACATATATATGTATGTATATATATATATATATATATATATATATATATATATATATATATATATATATATATGTGTATATTTATATATATATATATATATATACATATAAAATATAAATATATATATATACATATTAACAAATATAATTATACATAAATAGACACATATATAGTTCGTGTGTTTGAGCTACAGTAAAAAAATGATTATATGACATATATAGAGAACATGTAATTACAAATAAATAAAAATACACAGACAGAGAAATTTAGATAGAAAAAGTATTTAAAGGACTCATATTCGCTATAATAAATTAAGAACATCATACAAATATAAATACCTATATATTTCTGATAAGCCATACATATATATGGAAGCAAGCCAATATAAAATGTGTAAGATGATGTTAGAAGTGGGGAAAAAGATAACATGATTAGTGAAACTGTAGGAACTCAGAACTAAAGAAGTGAAAATAAATATGATAAAAGCAGGAATTTAAACGGGACTCTCGATCAGAATAGGAGAAAAGTTATGGCATGATACATATCTATTTTATCAATTCCGAAATGGGAATGATTTTAGAATTAAAACAGGTATAAGTGGTAATCTTAAGGTTAATATAGAAATGCAATAGAGAATGAATAAATGTTCTGTATAATAAATATAAACAAACGATGAATTTAAACCTTTAAATATTAAAGGTTTCTCTACCAACCCCTTTTGGCAGGATATACATTCATCTTAAGTATATAAGCAATATGTGTAAGTTGCTTATTCATTACAAATGTGTATGCATCCTGTTAAAGCTACGTTTAAATAACACATTCGATATTCCTTTCTCACAGAATCTCTAAGAGGTTTGATAAATAGCAAGGAAACAGCTGACGTGTGTTTGTTACCTTTAGACAGCTAGCATCTTTTAATAACCTTGATTGAAGAACACGTTGGCTTGCACCAAGTCATTTTAGACCTTAACATGTTATTGGTACAATATTTTGTTGTATGTTTCAGAGAAAATCGGTTGTCCCCACTAGCTTATGGTAATGATTAGTACTAACATAACTGTGCGAACGCACGGGTATCTGTTGTTTAGACGCTTGCATAAGGAAATACACGTAAGAGACCGTATCAGACATGGCGGCATACCTGCACCATAACTTTTCGTAGTATATCTCCCTACAACGCATTTAAGGACACACACGCGCGCACACTCACACACTCATTATCATTAAGTGATGTGGTATAATGTTTTTTTAAATTGATAACAGCGTACAATGTACACACACGTAGAAAGACGGAGCTTTCAATGTGTCTATGGTCGACTGGACTTTGGCAGGACATCTAATATAGTATGTTTATATAGCGTAAGAAATATTCCCAGAAATAATAGTATATAAGGATCACCATCTAATGATATTTAGATAATGTTCTACCTATAAATATGACAAGATTAGAAAAATAATTCACAAGAAAATGTACTTTAAATTGTCATGTATGGCAACACGAAACAGGTTAACTTCCTTGATGTTACAATTTATCTAACAAATAATAAGTACGTACCTTTAATAAAGGAAAACTCCTACCCTATATATGTGCATCTACAATCTAACACACCCATCAATAATTAAACATACCTAACTCCATATAAAGTAGAATTAGAAACACTTAACTAGACAAATCAAGGTTTAACTACTAAAAACACATTTATAACACGGCCATAAAGAATAGCAGATACATACACGTATGCATAAGAATATAGAAGGAAATACAATTGTTCGTAGAAATCGTGGCCGGAAAACCATTTACACCTCCTTCGATCTAATGTTAAAAACAAAAATTAGTAGTAGATTCATAAAACTTATGATGACAGCTTGTGCTTTTATGTAATGCATTACATAAGTCATTTAACAGAAATGCGTTAAACTAAGTTATAGTTGCACAGACAACTGTAAGAGAATCATTAAACAAAACACAAAATACTTTCAAAATGACACAAAACACGGAAGTCAAAGTAATGGAACGGCAAACAACTGTAATTATTAAAAATAGGATTAATATTGGGCAAAATTATACACCAAAATAAAGCTAGAGGGGAATACGTTTTTTTTATAGTAAGCACGTCAATTAGTTTTAAATAAAAGTTTAATCTACACACACTATCATTCAGACACGAGAAATATATAAACACATTGCTGTCCTGATATTTCCGGGAATTAATCGTGGATGAATAACCCAATAATTAAATGAATTAAGGTTATATATATATATATATATATATATATATATATATATATATATATATATATATATATATATATATAGGTCAGTTTGGAAAGAACGTGTCCACTGACCGTAAAAACAGTTCACCTTCCACAAATACAAATATGCTGGGGTTGCGTTGAATATACAATCAAGTTGTTAATACAATGTATTAAAGTATTTGAAAAGTAATCAAACATACTTGTTAAACTTAAATAATGAAAAGTAATAGAAAACAAGCAGCCCGATTGTGTAACACGATACGAATATTGCCCTATTAATTTCCGCCCATCCCCTTTCAGCAGGGGTAATACACAAAAATACGGATTGTTTTATTTCTCATTTTACTTTTTGAAATAGTCGGATGAAGTTAGCTCTCGGAAGAGGGCGCAACTGAAACCAGTATTCATATAAGCAACCACAAATGTATGTATGAAAAATATTTATACAAAAAAGCTCTACTTGTCATTGTTGCACTTTTATAACGACTCGGATCATTAGATTAACATCGAGGAAACAAAAATAATACATTCTATATATATATATATATATATATATATATATATATATATATATATATATATATCACCAAATGAAGTGAAAGAATAAAATAAGGTGCGAATAGCTTGAATACACTTATTACTGTTATCTATTGCATCGATAGTAGACACATTTCCCGCATGGATAACTTTTTCGTTCTACCTTTCACCACCTGGAGTGTTTTTTAATCAACCTTTTTGACTCCTTTCTTGAAGTTGTTTTAAACTTTCTGACTTGGATGAACTGTATAAGTTTAACAAAAAAGTGTGTTTTGGGCCGATATATTTGATGTTTTATATACTTTTATGTATTTTATATATTTCTTTATATATTTCCAAAGTATAATTTTATTACCTTCAGTAATGCCATTGCGGTAATGGTCCTCTGAGGAGAAGATTTTCTGTGAAAACTCATGAGTTAAGGACTTTAAAGTACTTTGGTCGAACTTTGAATTGTAATACAATTTGATTCGCACCTTATTATATTCTTTCACTTCATCTAGTTCTATATCCAGTTTATTGAGCTTTATTTTCATCCGGATGTTTGCTAATGAAATATATTAGTTGCCTCTTAGATATTTTGTTGTATTAACCTCATATATATATATATATATATATATATATATATATATATATATATATATATATATATATATGAATATATATATATATATATATATATATATATATATATATATATATATATATATATTAATAGTATCTGTTGCAAGGCGGATATGATTAATTTCCTATTCAAACACAAAAGGTTTGCACTATTACCCACTTACAGATATTATGACAAGGAAAAACTGCTACTTAAAATAATGTCAAGAATCTGTATTACAATTTTCATTCAAATCTATTTGAATTTAAAGCTTAATATTGGTGGGTTTCAAAAGGAAATATAAATTCAGGGAATCTTGCTTAATCGGATCAGCAGAAAAGAGGAAAACATTGTGTAGCGTCGTAAATGAGAAAGAGTAAAGCGGAAGAAGATATCAGAATAGTTGGGAAAGTGAATAAATATTTTAGATTTAGGGGAGTCTAAGCAAATGGGCAAATAATTACCCGGTTAAATCCACTTCGACTTTCGGTTCAACAACACGGTGTTGTAATTGGAAACTTGATCTTCAATTTAAATGAATAGCATCTAATACATAAGATTTAATTACAATTATCTAATGTATTATGTAACAGTACAACAGTTCCACTAATATTGTGAATATGAAATACTGCTGAGTCTGAATGTATTCAAGTAGGAGCTGAGTACACAACATGTATTGAGAATTGATCACTACCTTTCCCTCTCTACTTATTCGAACTACTCTCTCACCAGAAATATCACCAAACAGATAGACGTAGGTGATGGAGATAAAAGGGGCGACTATGACTGAAATAGTAAGTGACACAAGTAACATGTGTATTAGTTGTCTTGTTTTTTTACGTGGGTAAATCTAATCATTTTAAACATACAATAAACTATTTTTTTTGTTTTAATAGAATTTACAATTTTACAAAGAAAAAGAAAGAAAAGAGGAGTATAAATCATGTAATATTGGAAACTACTTACCAACCTAAAAAACATATTATTAAAACTGTCCTCTTACCAGAAATGGTAGCAGAGATATATCATTAGTAGATGGATGTGATGGGGCGACAATATCTCGGACACTAAGTTTGAAAGTGTACATCTGTTTTTTTGTGTGTTGTCTTAATAATACAAACTAGCGGGACCCTGTGGAAATTCCACAGTGTTTTCTACATCAATCTGTATAATTTACTGTTAATTTTGCGTGACGGAATGGAAGTATATATATTTATTTATATTACTCGGTTGCCGGGGCAAAAGCTGTCTCTTCACTAAATCTTCTTAAATAGGAGTGTCAGATCGTGACACACAAAATAAATAACACACACTCTATCGTATTAATATATAAATAATAATAATAATAATAATAATTAATAATGATAAGAAGAAGAAGAAGAAGAAGAAGAAATTTTAAATATTAAAAAATAAAATGAATAAATAAATAAATACCGTAAGCCTGAAACCGGCCCATTTGGTAAGCGTTTCCGCTAATGAAACGGAATACCAGAGTTCTATCCTCAGTTTAGTCATAGCAAAGACTAAAACAAACATTGCTAAAACTCTCAGTATTATAAGGTCAGGATCAAGGACAATGAAGCAGTCCTGGGAAAAGAGTGGCGTCCTCCCCTACATCTCGGGTTAGCCGCTAATGTAAAGAGATCCTCTACTGTAATCGGACAATTTAGCCTTTTATAAAGTCTGAAATTAGCGACCACCTTACCTATAATAAGCGAACGCCATTTTTGTTTGACGAATTTGACAATATAACTAAATAAATATTTGAAATAAAAAAAATTAATTTCTCAGATGTTAACTATACAATATCATTGCCCTTGTCTTATTTTTACGTCTCTATTTGGTACTTTGTTACATGGGGACCGGGGCTAACTTTGACCCTGACCCTAACTTGAACCCTAACCCCCAATGACCCTGAACTTTATAGGTAACCCTACTTCCCCCCCACTGACCCTAACCCTAACGACGGGGTCAAAGTTAGCGCGGGTCCCAATCTAACAAAGCACCATCTATTTGTTAGTAAGTTACGCTTGTTTTATTATGAGCACCCCCCGGATAAGAGTGAAATATTTTTAAAAAATTAATAATTTGCATTCAAATAACACGTGTACGATGGACACTCAACTAAAAAGGGTTGATATACCGTAAAAACTGGCAGGCTTCCGAAAGAAAACGAAATTATACTTGTTACTTTTTTTTCGATTAGTTTTTCATTTTTATTTTGCTTTGAATCACGACTTTCCTCACTTTCGTTTTTGTTAAATTTTTTTTTACTTTTTGCGATTTATTTATTTGTTTTTATTGCGTTTTCACTTTTCAATTACGTTTATTCTCTCTCTCTCTCTCTCTCTTTTTCTCTATCTTCTCCCTCTATCTCTCTCTTACGAACACAAACTTTCTCTTTCTTTCGTACGCGCTCTCTGTGTTTCACTGAAAAAAAAAGAAATTCCACAGTGTTTTCTACATCAAGCTGTATAATTTACTGTTAATAATATTATCCGGTGGCTAGAAATATGCACATATCTTACTCACCAACATTTTGCGTGACGGGATGGAAGTATATATATTTATTATATTACTCGGTTGTCGGGGTAAAAGCTGTCTCTTCAGCAATCACTATCGGTCGCGACTCCCCCCCCCCCGTTGTCAGGGGCAAAAGTAAATACTAAATCTTATTAAATGGGAGTGTCAGATCGTGACACAAAATAAGAAACGTAACTTCCCAGATGTTAACTATACAATATCATTGTCATTGTCTTATTTTTTACGTCTCTGTTTGGTAGTTTGTTACATTGGGACCTGGGCTAACTTTTGCCCTGACCCTAACTTTAACCCTTACCCCCAATGACCCTGAACTTTATAGCTAACCCTAACCCCTCACTGACCCTAACCCTAACGACGGGGGCACAGTTAGCGCGGGTCCTAATGTAACAAAGCACCTTCTATTTGTTCGTAAGTTTACTTTTTGCGATTTATTTATTTGTTTTTATTGCGTTTTTACTCTTTCTCTATCCCCCTCCCTCTCTTACGAACACACACTCTTTCTTTCTTTCGACCACGCTCTCGGTGTTTCACTGAGAAAAAAAACAAAACAAACATTGCTTATTGTCCGTTCAAAACATTTAAAAAATAAATACTGGTCCCTTACCATCCAAAAATAATAAATAAATGTTTTAACACTTTAAGAAGTGGTGCAAATAAAAAATAAATACTTAGTTGAAACTATCATTGAAAAAAAAACATACTGGTTCCTTACCAATTCAAAAATAATAAATAAATGTTTTAACACTTTAAGAAGTGGTGCAAATAAAAAATAAATACTTACTTCAAACTATCATTGAAAAAAAAAACATTGCTTAACGTCCGTTCAAAAAACAACAACAACACTTTCCTATATAAGTTATACGTAAAGTGGGCACGCATTTGTTGGCCACCGAATCTCACCACTCGTATTTCGACCCCTAAAAAACAAAACGTTTCTACTTTTTTGGACAAATTACATGTAAACAGCCACAACAAATATCCGCGCGCGGATATTTGTTGAGGCTGTTTACATGTAATTTGTCTAAAAAAGTAGAAACTTATATAGGAAAGTGATCCCCCACCCCTCTTAACATCTAAAATAATAAAACATTTCATTTTTTTTTTCATAGCGGATATTTGTTATGGATGGCTGTTTACATGTAATTTGCCAAAAAAAGTAGAAACTTTTTTTAAGGGGTCGAAACACGGGAGGTGAGATTCGGTGGCCAAGAAATGGGTGCTCACTTTACGTTAAACTTATATAGGAAAGTGACCCCCCCACCTAAAATCTAAAATAATAAAAATTTTCATAATTTTTTTTCATAGCGGATATTTGTAGAGGCTGTTTACATGTAATTTGCCCAAAAAAGTAGGATACTTTTTTTTAGGGGTCGAAATACGAAAGGTGCACTTCTATAAATTTACCAAAAAAAATGTATTATTTCTTCCCCTTCCGCTCGAAATGTAGAAAAAAAATCTTAGCGGTTGGTTGGGATCGAACTTAAACCAGTCGGGCCAAAGACAAAAATACTACGTCGCTTATCGTTGCGCTAAAGGGAAATAATTAAAATATGATGTAGAAATTAGGCTAATTAAATGTTGTTAATAATCTAGGTGCAGCACGCATGCGCAGAGTGTTTGCCGGAAGCGTGAAACACGTACGTACACCTTAGCGTATTAATATATAGATTAATAAAATATATTAAATTCTCATCTTAAAATTTCCGAAACACTACCCTATATATATGTAAATTTTAAAAGCGCATTGCACTATATATATATATATATATATATATATATATATATATATATATATATATATATATATATATATATATATATATATAGAGAGAGAGAGAGAGAGAGAGAGAGAGAGAGAGAGAGAGAAAGAGACTAAGATAATACTGCGTCCTTAACTCATAGGTTTTCAAAGAAAACCTTCTCCTCAGAGGGGCATTATCGCAATGACACTACTGCAGGTTCTAAAAAAGTAAGCTTTGGAAATATATACAAATGTATAAAAAATGCATAAAGATACATATAAAACATAAAATATATCGGCCCAATATGCATATCTTTGTAAAACTTATACAGTTCATCCAAGTCATTAAGTTTAAAACAATTTCAAGAAAAATGTCAAAGAAGCCGATTAAAAACAATATAAGTGGTCTTTGGTGGTCGATGCTTAGGCATCCATCAGACATGAATAAATATAATGTAACTACAATACAAGAGAATGATCCTCGATTAAGCTCGTGAATTGGCAGAAACGCGGGTAAGGTTACCGACGTCTGGGTTCCTCATTTCTTTCTATACGAGAATAAGGCAGGTCATGTTTCCAGGCAGCGAAATGAGCCCTTCATAGATCGTGACATTACAGGGGATGAAGCATGGGGTGTTTATGACGATATTGAACGAACACGGTTGTTAAAAATGACTCTTAAAAATCTGATCTTAATTGATGAAAAAATTTACTGCGTGTTTGTGGAATACCCGTAGCGTAATCATGAGTCTTAACGTCGCAACCAAACACTAAATGCATGTTGAGCTGTTGCAGTCGTCAATCGAGATAAGGTTGTTCTGTCTCATACGCTGTCAAAGTGAGGATTTAGAAGATTGTGAAACTGGGTTGGTCTGTTTTATCCACTCTACTATGTACTTCCTGACCTCGTCCCGACTGATTTTAGCATCATTATGTATTTACAAAGTGCACTTCAAGGCGGGATCTTCACTGAAAACAGATTGATGGAAAGGCGCATTCACGCTTTTTCAAAATACCTTCATTTAGTCGACTGTTTTAAACAGCTTGTAATGGTAAATGACACATGGTCATTGAAAACAATGGCGAATATATAATTCTTTTAAATGTGTATCATACATTGAATGTAAGATCATAAAATGGGAATTATTAATGACGCGAGCTAATATATATATATATATATATATATATATATATATATATATATATATATATATATATATATATGAGTCTCTGTGTGTATTCTACAGTAACATACACTGAATTATTTCGGCAATCAGTTATCGTTGTAGACCACATAAATAAGGTTAATAGAGACACGTTCAGTTTGTCGGAAAAATAACGTATATATATGTATATATATATATATATATATATATATATATATATATATGTATGTATATATATATATATATATATATATATATATATATATGTATATATATATATATATATATATATATATAATCATAATAGCCGGCTATAAAAATATACATAACGTAGGTAATCTACAAACACACACGTGTGTTTGATTTCTGAGGAAAGCCATCAATATTACTGTAGGGATTGCTATTCTATGCTCTTTTTTATGGTGAAGTAGTTCCGCTTAAATTGATCAGCTCATTTTCTATAAGAATATTGCATAATGTGTGCATGCACTTCTCATGTATTGTGTATTATTGAATAACACACTTGAAGCAACATATATACTTACTAAATATATTATGTTCTAATATGACTAGATGTGAAATTCTTATATATATATATATATATATATATAGGGAGAGAGAGAGAGAGAGAGAAGAAAAAAGAGTGATAAACATGTGACAAATGTCCAAATTTATTTCAAATTTCAATTGTTCAATGCAAGGTGTAGTCAGTAATAAACTAGTGTTTATTATTCTTTCCTTAAGGCAAGGCTTTTAAAAGATCGAGATCTTATCATCAAAGGAGAAATACAGATAGATAAGTTGGCTCTCGAAAAAGCTAAAGTTCTAATATTTGACGTTCGCCAACACGAACATAACCGGTAAAATCTCTTGTTTGTGTTTTTCTCCTGCACTTTAACGTTTTTCCGTTTGTCATTTTTCACACACACACACACACACACACACACACACACATATATATATATATATATATATATATATATATATATATATATATATTAAAATAGATCGATATATTAAAATCGATACATATAAAATTATCATTTTTATAATTTACCTACGTACTACGTCGATTCAGGTTTTTTGCTCTTCTAAGCGCAGGGAACTGACAATCCGAGACGGTCACAGGCGCGAACCCTGTAAACAGAGATACTTGAAATATGTAAGCGTTTGTTAAATCTTTTAGACCACGATGTGTGGTCACGTTATATCGAAGAAATTAAATTATATTTACACTTGCAGCGGCGAGCGTTAACATGAAGACAATCTAATAGAACTCAACGACAGGGTCGGATTATGGACCTGAAGCTTTAGGGGAATGTCTATTTTTAATCTCTCTAACAGCGGTTGATTTACATTTTACTTAAATTAGCTTCTCATCATATTAAATTATATTTTAAATAGTTTACCTCCGTAGGGCGTCGTTTGTAGTTTTCAGCTCTCATCAGCGTATGGGAATAACATTCTCAGACGTTTTTAGGGCGCACACCCGCTTCACAAATATACCTTGAATATGTAAGTGTTCGCTTAGTATTTTCGGCCATAGGAGGTGTTCCGAAGATAAAGTAGACATTGAGTTAGATTTTTGCTGAAAGCGATGAGCGTAAACATCAAGACAATCTAATAGAACTTAACGACAAAGTAGAAGTATTGGACTTAGACTTTTGGTGAATGTTTCTGTTTAATCTCTCCAACAGTGCTCGACTTTAATTTTACTTAGAGTGGATTCTAATTACGTTGCATTATATGTTTTAATATTTTTTCTACGTATGGCGTCATTTACAGCTTTCGGCTCTCATCAGCGTAGTGGATATATATATATATATATATATATATATATATATATAGAGAGAGAGAGAGAGAGAGAGAGAGAGAGAGAGGGAGAGAGAGAGAGAGGGAGAGGGAGAGATAATATGTAGATATGGTAGGAACTAGATGCACTGGGGTTTGTACAATATAAATATACAGAGCGACATTCAGATGTTCCACATAGTGCATGCTTAATGTTGTTTAACTGGCAGTCGACTGTTTTATTTTGATGAGAAAAAAACACATTAGTTTTAATGCATTTTGGGGAAACGACAAAAATATTCGTAATGTTTGAAGATGTTGGATTACTCAACATAGGATAGAATGTTTGTATTGACTGAGGGCAATCGTCTTGTTTGGAATGATTTATGAATAAGTGCCACATCGCATCCGTGTTTATGAACACCATTTAATGTAGTAAAGCTCATAGGGCTTTTCTTCCCCTAACTATTGTTTTTTTCATATACTTTTTCGGTAACGAACTGTTAACAGGTGTTATCGTATTCGAAGCACTTGTCACCAGTTTTATGGGCCGTTTTCGTTCGCAACCATTTATCAACTCTGTCGTCCCTGGGTAACTTTGCTATAATGAACTTTTTACAACAATAAGTTGAAATAATTAGAATATCTTTAATAACGCACCAGTTAAATATGCGCAGCACATAGACTTATATATATATATATATATATATATATATATATATATATATATATATATATATTACATGACTAATTATCGAATAAATCATATTTAAAACGGTTTAAGCAATCTATAGTCTTGCTAGTTTAGTTTTGTGAGTGATTTCGTATCCTTGGCGTGGCGTTCTTAAGGTAAAGAAACAGAAGGAAACCATTGCATTGGAACATGAAATATTTTCTATCATATACATATTTTTGTCAACTACATTTTCGGATAGTTGTGTATGAGCTCGAATATAGTAGAATGGAAAATAATGGCTCACCATAAAATAATCTAAAATATATTTCGGTGATAAATTGCATCAAGAATGATGGGTCATAGCACTATTATTCTTTGCTTATCGCAGCTCAACTATTAGTTATAATGGACGCCGAAACGTTTATTCACAGCATGACATTTTAATCTCTGTGAGGAACAGTTTGAATTCGTTCGGACAATTGCCGATTCACCATTTAGTATTTAATTGTATGCAGTTAGTCGAAAAAGTGTGATGAATTGTTGTATGCATGGAAAAAAGCCCAGAGAAACGTGGCAACCGATTGCCTACATGAAGTATCTATCGATTACATGTACAAAAATTCCTCTTTGAAAATTAATCACACGAGCCTAGGCATTATCAACATTAAACGAAATGCAAGCGGCTTTTCATGCTTTGTATCCAGAAAAACAGGGGGCGCCATCCTGACAGAAATGAAAATGTCGTATAAGAAAGAAAAAAAGAAAAAGATAAATCGAAAAAAAATGGTTGTTATATACATGAACCGAATAATTTGTTTGCTTATTTGCCTTGTATACTCATTAATACTCGAATATTGATCGATACAAATCATTTCCTACAATCTTACGGATATATGTTCGTACATATTCGAATATATGTCGTCACGCATATGAATCTGTGTTGATGAATGTCTTTACATGGATTACTATGCAAAACAGACATGGACACGCTAAAGTCTGACATGGTGTTCTTCAATAACTCTTCCTATGGTTTTATCTCTTTTATTTATTTTCTTTACCTATAGTACCCGTTCCAAAAAAAGTAACGGGAATACATGCTACATTATTCGATCAGATAAAATAAACCATTGGATATATACGCTAAGTGCTTATATCGATATAGATTTTACGCCTAATTAAAGGATGAATCCAGCAACCATAAACAATTGTCAATTATTATAAATTAGTTGCCACTGCGCTTATATGTTTGATAATTAAACTATATATATATATATATATATATATATATATATATATACATTTCTTTTTGTGTGAAATATCGTGCCACTGTGCTTATATGTTAAATAATTAAACTATATATATATATATATATATATATATATATATATATATATATACATTTCTTTTCCTTTTAAATATCGTGTGTATGCCAAGTATTGTATATATATACAGGGTGAGCCAAAAGTAGGTGGACAGTAAAAAACATTTTCCTTCTCGAGTTACACAGCTTCGAAGTCTTCCTCTTACGTTTCGACAAACAAATGTTTTTTTAGTGCCCACCTACTTTTGGCTCACCCTGTATATATATATATATATATATATATATATATATATATATATATATATATATATATATATTTATTTATTTAATTAATGCAGTTCAAATATTAAAAAAATGAACAAAACCAATATTTTTCAAAAGTGCTCAATATATATTAGAGTTATTTATATGAAAATAAACATAGTTTGACCGCCCGACAATTGTTTCAAAGCCGAGTCAGCTTCTTACTATAAAATTGACTATGCTTTGAAACAATTGTCGGGCGCTCAAATCATATATATATATATATATATATATATATATATATATATATATATATATATATATATATATACATATTGTAAAATATATATATATACATATATATATATATATATATATCTTCCTTCAGTGAAATGTTGATTTAAAAAGTTGAACGTTTTTGAAATTACTGCCTTTCAACAGAATAACAGTTTTGCTGATTTAACGAGTTGTTTGCAATAGCCACTCTAGGGCAGACAGTGTGGATTTAACTTGTATATTTAAATCGTGTTCCGGGGTTCAAATCTGGCGACAGGTGGGATAATTCTTCCATACACTGATGATTTCCGTAAAAGATAAAGCGGAAAATTATGCAGATAAAAAACACACATATTTGAATTTATTTATATATATATATATATATATATATATATATATATATATATTGTTGAAAAAACATAACAATGTGTAATGTTAAAATAAAATACAATTTATTTTAATCTGAGCTATCGTGAACTACAATTCACCTTGCCAAAGTAGTGTTGTTCTTTGATTGTTTCCTCCTTTTATTCATCGCCCGATGGTAATGGACTTTTCAAATTGGCGCAACCTCGCCTGCAGACATAACGTGATTTTCTGACCCAAAAGTGCATTACGATCGGACGATGAAGAAAAAGACGAAAAACAAAAGAACCACACTACTTTGACAAGGAGAATTGTAAATCTCGAAAGCTCAGATTAAAATACATTTTATTTTATTTTAACATTACATTGTTATGTTAAAAATATATATATAATACTATTACGAAACAATGGTTTAGAAAATATGCTAAAATACCCTTTCTAATTCAAATTGGCGCAACCTCACCTGCGGACATAGCGTGATTTTCTGACCCAAAAGGCCATTGTCATTAGACGATGAAGAAAAAGAAGAAAAGCAAAAGAAAAACACTACTTTGACAAGGAGAATCATATTTCTGTAAAGGTCAGATTAAAATAAATTGTGTATTTTATTTTAACTCTACACATTGTTATGGTGTTTTCAAATAAAATAATAATATTACGAAACAGTGGTTCAAAAATTATGTGATTTTCTGACCCAAAAGTCCATTAACATCGGACAATGAAGACAAAGAAGGAAAAAAAGAAAAACACTACTTTACATTTCTGGAAAGGTCAGATTAAAATAAATTTTGTATTTTATTTTAACACTACCCATTGTTGTTTTTTTTAAATACAAATATAATACTATTACCAAACAATGGTTTAAAAATATGTCTAAATACTCTTTTTTTATATATATATATATATATATATATATATATATATATATATATATAATGAAGAAGAATGGAAAGGAATTAGAGAAGCAAAAGCCAAATCATGATTCAATTCAATTGCTCAGAGCAAGGTATATTCCGCAAAAAAGGCAATAAATTCAAGTTAAATTTTCCTTAAGCCAGGCTTTTTTAAGATCAAAATCTTATCATCAGAGGAAGTCGCTGGGATAGATAAGTTGGCAAAGGCAAAGATTTAAATTTGAAAAAATAAAATAAAAGTTGTAGGGGGAAGAAACACAGAGCAAAATTCTGCCCGAATGCATCCCTTTAGCCTCCTCTTAACTTAAAAAAATTTCCCATGAACTCCGTTAGCTTCACAATTCCCTCAACTTTAATACCTTTCTCCCACTAACCCCTAAATCATTTTACTTAACCTCCTTAACCGTATAATGTTTATATGACTTCCATTTCTTTCCCCTTTAACTTCTTTTTATACATTCTTCCGCTTCCCATCAACACTTCCAAACTTCTATCCTTCCCTCTCAACCTGATAACTAACCCACCATTTTCTTATTATACCCTAGCCCTTTTTTCACTTGTTGATTCGCCTTATCTACTCTTAATCCCCTTTGCACACTCCGATATCGATCTCCTTACTGTTCTCTCTGTGCACTCTAATTTTTTTCCATTCCTGCTTTTACTTTTAAATAATTCTTCTCACTCTTTTAATAGCCTCGATTATCCTCCCCTAGTTCACCTCGCTCTTCGCTCACTTCTCTCAGACCATGTTTAACCCCTAACCCGCCCTCACTCTACATCTTTTAACCCCCATAATATTTACTTTTAACTGCGATCTCCATTCTCACTCTGGTTTAATCTATTGTCACTACTTTAACATCGTATGTCTCTTGCTTCTTTCTGCCAACATTAACCTAATTAATAATTTTCTTAATCAACCTCCATATACATTTTTTTGGAAAATTTTTTGTTTCAAAGTTTAATTCTCCCTCTTCCATAAAGATCTAGCGTCTCGTAACTGCTCATTTTATTTCAACTTTTACCTTTAACCACCTTGGGGATTCCCATTCCGGATATCCCTTCGAGGTCTAATTTACTCTTCCCTTATTCTAATACTCATTTTCGAGTTCCAATTTTATCGACTTTTTCCCTCACTCTATTATTATTTTCTTATCAGGCAATCCATAATTTTCTTTGCGAGCTTGAAACTAATACTTATTTTATTATCTCTTTTTCATTTTTTATTTTTCTTATTTTTATTTTTATCTTTAATTTTAATTCTATTCTTATTTTACTTTTTTACTTTTTTAATCTTTCAATTTTTAATTTTTATTCTTACTATTTCTCTAATTCTACCCTTCAATATATTTTGCTTCATTGTTTATAAGTAAGGTCCTGATAAAACAACTAAACCCCGAACTCTATTCATAGACGCATTCTGGTATTTGAACTCTCCCTCCCAGCACCCGTTGACTTACTCCTACCACATCCTTTCCCTTTTCTAGTTGAACCCAAATTCGCGCTAACATCCAATTTCTACTTTCATGCGACTCACCCCCCACAATCACACTCTTAGTTTTAACCGCATTCACTCTCCGCACCCCTTATCCTTCTTCGCACCCGTTCTTCTCTCCCCTACACACCCCTCACTCATTCCCTCCCTGCCTACTGGTCGCACAGGAGTTTATGCCTTTCCTCATTTTCAAGCCGGCTTTCGCTTCGGGCTAACTTGAAAATATTTTCGCTACATTTTTTCCCATTTTAAAGAATTTTCTCTGACATCTCTGCCCAGGAAGTATTGTTAATGGCGAATATTTTCCACCTCACTCTCTTCTGAGCCTGCCTGCCTGCACTTATTGGACATTTTACCCTTTGGATTTTCTATTTTCGCCGCACCTGAAGTTGTGGCTTCTTGGAATTTAACTTTTATTCCTCTCTCACAACCTTTCGGGCCTTTTAACGACCTACCTATCTACATCTCATTCTCTCCGCTGGACATTTCGACACTGGACTTTTTAGCAATCGGACATTTGCTTGCATTCGGGCAGAATTTTGCCCTGTGTTTCTTCCCCCTACAACTTTTATTTTATTTTTTCAAATTTTAAATCTTGGCCTTTGCCAACTTAATTATCCCAGCATGGATAATTGAATGTTTAACAATATAAAAGATACCCGACACGATTATTCATTTTATCAAAACAGCATCGTTTATCTATTAATTTAGGTTTCTGCTCCTTCTTCAATTTCCTGGAGTTCTTCTTTCATGTTTATCAGCAACTAGACATTTTTGTTGTGTTTTTTCAGGATTTTTTATTATTATTATTATTATTATTATTATTATTATTATTATTATTATTATTATTATTATTATTATTTGTACTCACAAGGATTCTTACACAGATCATCGTGAGTGATTGCTCGCCGACAACAACACTTGCATTTCTTCGAGTCTAAGTGGAAACAGGTTTTTTCAGATTTCCAGTATTCCTTACTTCTTTTCAATAAACCCCGCAAATAATGTTGCGGTATCGCTACAGCCTCTTACTATTGGTTTCTCGCTGGTACGGACCATTTGTCTTCTCTGGGATTTTGGTGGCAATAAGCCTCCCCAAGGTCACATCATTCAACGCACTTTTTCAGTGGAGGGCTGGTTTGTGATGTCCCGTCTCGGTCTTCTCATCATCTTTGACCCTCTACACATAGGTTGTCTTGTGTCAGACTAGGACGCCACCATTTTTTAATTTTTTAAATATCTTTTGAATTTTTAAATTTTAATTTTTAATTATTTATTCATGTTTTGGAAATGTTAATTTTTTATTTTTGGGCCGGGTGGGGTGTTAAAGGGGGATATTTTATGGTGTTTCTGTAATTTCTGTTCCTTGGTTCATTGTTATTATTATTATTATTATTATTATTATTATTATTATTATTATTATTATTATTATTATTATTATTATTATTATTATTATTATTATTATGATCATTATTATTTCATAGAAGTTTAAGTTTTGGATGTTTTTAGTAGGATGTTTCTGTTTTGAACATCAAGTCAACACACTAACATTAGACATTAAATATGTACTTTAACATGCTCGCTGCTCCTAGCAAGCCTTTTGAAGAATTGGAATAAGAATTGTATCGTTATTTATCGTGGCTTGTGGTTATGGTTCGAACAATTCCAATTACAGCGGAAACCACCTTGACTTCTGTGCATTTCAATAAGCAACCTAATGCCCATTGTACATCCTTATGTGTATTCTTTTTTCGTGTTCTTTTTCTTTGATCTCTGATATCAAAGGGACCGGCTATATCAATGATTAATCCAGTTCTCTCGTTTTTGTTTCATCATCATCATCATCATCATCATCATCATCATCATCATCATCATCATCATCATCATCATCATCATCATCATTATTATTATTATTATTATTATTATCATTAATATTATTATGATCATTATTATCATTACTTCTATTAATATTATAATTATTATTATACGATTATTAGTAAACATATTATACGTTGATGTGTATGAGCCTTTTTTATCTTTTTACGCGTACAAATCTGACATACATCTTTTGTTAGATAATAATAACACGTTCATGTGTTTGCTTGGCTGATATATGTGATATTTTGTAAAAGGCGTTAAAGAGAAACATAGCATTCTAAGGGGGAACCAAGCAAGCGCCTAAATAAATGGTCACCGAAATGGTCCAGTTCCTGCCGAACTGATTGTCGAGAACGAATCCTCGACTGGTATTGACCAGTCCGCCGTCTGTAAGCAACTTACGTTACAGAAATACTACACGGGGTGGTGTGGACCCAGGTATTTAATTGATCTTCACCGCAGCAATATCATGCACAAGGCCGGAAAGTGGGGGAATATCACGTCATCGCTGCTAAACGAGTAGCATTGTGGTCTATTAAAATAACCTTGGCAGCCCCGTCAGCATTCTTTTTTTAGGGCGCCTCAGACAGTAAGCAATGAACTTACTCCACCCAAAGAGGAGAGGCAAGGCCTGGGAGGGTGCCCTTTTCTAGGAATACCCAGGTCAAAAATACTCCAGCCCGGCAGATAAAAAGCCACCGAAATGGCCCAGATTCGGTTGGTATTTCCCCATACTGACGTGTCTCAGTACCCGAAGTTACTGAAAACCTGAACGAGTTTAAGGGGACCCGGTACTTAATGGCTTCCCACCGCAGACATATGTGGCACAAGGCTGGAAGATGGGGGCAGCTCAAACAAGCGCCGATAATGGAAGAGCATTTTGGCCTATCAAAAATAGTCTGGGCAGCCCTGTCAGCATTCCCCGGTCAGAGCGCCTTAGGTAGAAAGCAACAAACTTACTCCAATCCAAAGAGGAAAGACAAGGTCCGGGTGAATGCACCTCCTAGGATCACCCAGGAGATATAGCTCAGCCCGACAGGTTAAATGCCAACTAATGGCCCAGTTCCTGCCGTACTGATTTTCAAGAACCGATCCTTGATTGGTATACTCTTATCCCGTGTCAGCAATCAACCGAAGTTTATGAAAGACTGACCGACGTAATATGCAACAGAAGGTCGGAAAGTGGTGGAGATTAAAGCCAGTGCATGTAAAGAACGAACACTCTGGCCGAGCAAAAATAGGCTGGACAACCCAATCAGCATTCCCCGGTCAGGTTGCCTCAGACCGTAAGCAATGAACTTACTCCACCCCAAAGAGGCTAGGCAAGGCATCGGAGGGTTCACCTCATAGGACTTCTCAGGACAAAAGTCATCAGCTCCACAGATAAAATGCTACCAAAATGCCCCAGTTCTTGCCAAACTGATTCTCGAGAACGCAACCTCGACTGGTATTCCCCTATCCCAACGTCCTCAATACACCGACGTTATTGAAAGACTGAACGGGAGTAGGCGGACCTTAGTATGTAATTGCTTACTACCGCAGCAATATGTGGCACAAGGGCGGAAAGTAGGTGAGCGTTCAGCTAGCGCTCTTAACGTATAAGTTCTCAAGCTTAGATAAAATAACCTGGGCAGCCCCGTCGGCATACCCCTGTCAGCACGTCTCAAGCAATAAGCAAATAACTTACTCAACCCAAAAAAGGTAAGGTAATCCCTGGGAGCCTGCACCCATTAGGACTACCCAGGTCATATACCTAAGCCCAACAGAAAAAGTCCACCGAAATGGCCTAGTTCCTGCTGTACTGATTGTCGAGAACGAATCCTCGCCTGCTATTACCCCATCCCGACGTCCTCAATTAACCGAAGTTAATGAACGACTGACGAAGATAGGGCGAAGCCTAACACTGAGAAGCAGATGCCTCTAGTATTCATGGTGATTGTCGAAAGTGTCGTATCTGGTAACCATAACATATATATGGGGAGTGCTGTCGGTGTCTTCCGATAGTTGTGTATATATTGATCGAACTGTATGCGTCTATCAAAATATATTTAATATACTCAAGTGTGTTTTTTTATTCTAGATTACTCCTGGTTTTCTTCTAAAAGATTTATCCCGCGTCAGATTATTGTAAACTGAGGAACTTTTTTGATGCATTCATAGCATAAACCGTTTATGTGTTATAACATCTAAGTTTCTCTATTTGTTCCATATATCCTTTAACCAAGTATACTTGTAGCAAATACATAGTGCAGAGTATAGTATTTATTGCGGCATCTTGCTAAAAAAAGAAATACAACTATAAAAATGTGAAAAACTGTAAATACTATTTTTAAATGACGAATATTTAAACACCGTCAAATAGACAATACAGTTCTCCAGACAGAGTCAGACATTTATGTTTATGGGAGATAAGAGTAACATTTCGAATAAGTTTTAAGACAGCACAAATCCGCATATTTCTTTTTGTATTCTTCTGTTCAATCCTTAGCTTTCTGTGTGGGACAAAAAAACCTATATCTAATCTTCACGCTAAAAGAACTTGTTTCGTGGGAGTTAAATAATCTGAAAATTCGTTCCAAATTGTAACTATTAATCTTCATATATATTGAAACAGTGATTGTGCCACTTTACAGAAACAAGTATAACGAAAAATACTATGTGAAAATAAACACAAATCAGTAGTTCTTTTGTTCATAATAATGTCCTGTTAAGTTTCAATTGATTTCATTGCACGCGATATTAAACTCGTCTTCTCCACTGTAATATTCGTCTCCAAGAATAAGAACAAGATGTATAATATGTTCTGTTCTCGGTCGGATTAAGGTATATTTTCCAGGATGCATGCCCTGTGTTAAATAATTTGACACATTATTTCATGACTTATTCGTGACCTAAATCTCCTATTTAGAAACAATCTATTAAAAAAAAACATTATTGATGAAAATAAATCCACTATAATATAGTTGGATTTATTAGAAAACATGTTAAAAATTATAATGCATTACTTTTTGAAATAAAAATTCTATTCACAATAAATCGTGTATATGCAAAATATATATATATACTTATTTAATTATATGTACTGTTCTAATTTTACTGTAAAGCTATTTTTTTTAAAACATTACTTGTTTTTAAACAAGTGAAAAATTTTATTTTCACTTCGTGAAATTCTTATTAAACTATTACTAATGTATTATTAAATCAATATATAATGAATATCTAGACTACGCTACGTATTATTACTATTATTCCAGGTAAATTACTATACATAATTCGTAAAAATGTATTCAATTTACATAGAAATCTTACATACACTTTTATGTATATGTAAGATTTATATGTAAATGAATAGTGCACAATGAATTAATTTAATGAGATAATGATTGCGGTTCGGAATTAAATAAACCTTTTGGTATCATGTATACTATACACCATGAAACATCAAGCCAGGTTTTATAAAGTAACTTGCACTTTAAATACGGGTCAAGGTTATCTATTTAT
>OY744523.1:97654293-97664293 GCA_963556195.1 Sepiola atlantica
AGAGGCAGAGGGACAGAACGGCAGTGTTGAAACCAGAATAGGAGAGTACTTGAGAAGATTTATAAGTAAGTTTCCGGTAAGTATAATTAAATAATATATAAAAAGAAGGCTATATAGTATATGTGTAATTATAAACTATTTTAAGTATATGAAATTGGATGAATTATATCTTTATAATATTTTTAGTGTTTACTTTTTGTTGTTATTATCTGGTAATAGTTATCTAAAATCATTGACTATAGCAGATAAAACAACCTAGTTACTAGTATTCCTGTTCAGTAATACACCCTACCATTAATGAAAACTATTCTAAAATAAACCATTCAACATTTATATTGCGTGGGTAAATGGATAGATATAATCTTTGTTTTCGAATTCACATTTAGCTTTATTTTTAATGAATACAGAATGATATTTTAAATACACAACATATGTAATTTGTGTACTATGTCAACTTCAATGTGCGCCAAAACCTTAGCCAGCAAATGGCCAGTGGGGCACGCTCTGAACACACGGAGTTTTCCCTCCAATCAGAAAAAAATGATTCACGGGAATTGCTGACATTGAGCATGGGGTGCAGCGTCCGCATCCTTTCCCCTGTAGACGTCGGAACCGGGTACGCCACAGTTAAAAGTAAGTTAATGACTCTTTACTTGACCAGTTTTTATACGAGGAGAATGAGGTGTTCAGCTGCGAGTAAGGGCCACACTTCATTTAATCTTGAGTATATCAGGTGCTGACCAAAGACTGTGACATCTTCTCAGCATTTGAGAATCTAGGATAAATAGTTTCTCATTGCTTGTCAAACGCCCTCTGTCCACGACGGTCTACATTGTATGTATCGACACGGAAATCAACTGGTAGTGGCCAATATTGTTTTAAAAAATTGATTTTCAGTCGTCTGTATTCATTTTCCTGGGGTCTGGACACGTTTTTCACAGGTCCGAAGCGCATAGTGTAAGTGGGAGATTGGAATACGATCCTTAATGACAAGATAGAGACGGTCAGGAAAACTAGATAGTCGGAGAATTGTGTATATCTAACCTTATAGTTATATGCGATCTTTTCGACGGTTATCGTCTTGATCACCCAGGTGCGGGAAATGTTGACATAGTCAAATAGCATGCTTTCCTACGAGTATACTTATTTGGATAGGATGTTAGCATCATATACTGTATATCAAGTGATACGTTTTACTTCTAATTTCAATCGGATCATAAACTACTTGTGGACCAGTTGAACATACGGATAATGTGTAAACAAGCCGGGTACTTGATACCTCTTTGCTAGGTATACGATCCATTCTAGTAAAATATAAGACACTTTTCACAGCGAAAATTAATAATTGCGATTAGCGGGAGTAATTTGTGGTGAAAAGGAAGCAACTATTGCAGGTTTCTTTGTCAAATACAATCAGTGTCTTGCACTAGATAAGATGCAGGCGGTGAAATCCTCAGAAGTGAATGTAAGCTGGGTAGTGGCGGAGGGATACTATAAACTGAGAACTAGCCGAGCAGGACATACGACGCATAGATAGAAATCGTTATTATTTTCTACGCAGTAAAGTCAAGGTTAAAATAAAATATTCTATAATAGTAAAATCTAAGGCGGATAAACGTACTATGTGTTCCTTGGTGGCTCGGTTAGGTACATTTCAAATATCAAGCACTCGGATGAACATACCTTAAAATCTCATGAGAATACTTGCGAAGAATTTCGAGAGAATTTACAAGAAAGATTAATTTAGCTGCCCAATGTCCTGATGCAGCAGTTTGACCACTATTTCGCTTACTCCACTCTTCCGCCTCGATGCGGCAATGGCAGTTGTTTGCGGAAGCAGGGTTACGCAGCGCAAGGTATTGACTGCGTTGAAGTCAGTAGGCTACAGCAAATCGCCGGGACTTGATGGGCGGCCTTACGAATTGTTTTTAAGATGTCACACATTTTAGTATCGCTTCCGACAGATATGATAGATTGCTCAAGAAACAAGCGAGGCATTGTGGGGAAAATCTACAGGAGGACAGGTGTGTAAATCTGCTGTAAACGAAATTACAGATTTGGGTCCAACTATTTGCAGAATGTCATATATTCAGAACCACCTACATCTGATTCGTACAATCCTAGAAGAAATAGGAGACACCGCGGAGGCCGTGCTGATCAACTTGGATGAGTCCAAATCTGTAAACATGATCGCCTATCATTTATTGGCATCTGTTTTAGAAACCGATAGTTTAAAGCCAAGGTGCCACAAATGGGAGTCAGTTATGAATTGTTCGTCGATAACAGTGGTTCAGAATAACAGAAAGCGTTCGGAATCTTTCGTTATCTCCCAGTCAGTGTCTCAGGATGGTCCGCTGACTTGTCCGTTTTACTTGCTTACGTAAGAGTCTCTACTTTTCAAGATAAGGAACGAGACGTCTAGTTTCCATGTGCGCCGATAACACTGTCTTCGTGTCGAGCTTTGACCTAACCGAGACGAGGTCAGAGGCATTACAAAACGATCACGAGAGCCAACAGTAAGCGCTGGAATTAACTCGACCCGCGGTTAGTGTCTGAAGAAGCAACGTTACGCTTCTGGAAGCTTTCTGCTGAACTGCCTTTCCGGTTAGGATCTTTGTTCTCTCGTTTGGACTAAGTCTTAATCTGAAGAGATTTTGGTTGGAGTTACAGTTTAAAGTCGAAGCATTGGTTAAGACTTGGATTCGATGGAATATATTATTAAAGGGTAGAGCCGAGGCGTGCACCATTTAGCCTTTTCTGCTTATCCTTTTCCGACTATCCGTTATTACGCTGTCTGCGACCCGCCCAAAACTCTTCCTGCGATGTTTTTGTCTGCGCTACCGCGTAAAGAAGGGAGACATTGGAATCGAAAACAGGTTTGCATTTCTACGTCTGTGGGATAGAGGCTTAACGGTTCTCAACTTTAATGGCCATTTACATGTTGAGATGCTTTCTTTTGTGAGTCAATTTTGATACTGAATTAGTAAGCGGTGCAACAAATGATCCGTTCGTCGAGCGGTTCTGGTAGAGGGATGAAGAGATCTGCTTCGAATAGATTCTGGAGCCTGGTGTTAGTCATGTCAAGACCTCTGAGTTCTTTCTAATCTAGTGATTAGCCAAGAACGCGTTACAATTCAATGTCATACAAGTCAGTCCCGGAGTTGCGGACTCACTGGAGTGGCCTCGCTACAAAAGGAAGAAGGACAACACGCCAGATCACACGTATTTCTGACGAGGTTATGGTTTCTATCGGCATCATATTCTGCCGCAAAAGATATTCTACGGATGCTTGTTTGGACGTAGCGTCTGAGAGGAACGCAAGGTTCCTTTATAGAAACAGATTACATGTAACTAAATTCAAAATAAACTTTTTCAAAGTTGCGAAATTTGCTGTACGAAAACGAGTCAAGTATGAGTATATGTCTCCAAATTTTGCATGGCGCACGCGGTTCTTGTTCATGTTGGACCCGAGCTATTCGTGTAATTTCAGCTCCTTAGATTGTTGAGTGATAGTAGTCGAGATTCTCTAATATAATTTTCCCACACCTAAATTGTACTCATCTTGGAAAGACAGGATCCACTCCTACACACACCTCTATTTTGTTTTAGTTAGATTACACTTCTATTCTAAAACTTATCTGCTTGTTTTCCGTTCTTAAAAAACAGGAATACAGTGAGGGTCTATAATTTAGAAATAGTATGGAGGGTCTTACAAAGCGTTTTTTGTTGCCCTACTCTCAATATTTATTGAAGAAAAATACTAAATAAATTTTGAATGAATTTGAGGATATTCTATATAAAGTTGCCTATAGATTAAATGTGGTATTTTTGTAAGTGAGATTATTTTATCATTTTTATCGCTTTAGACACATGGTGGCAACCGTATGAAATGGAAATATTTCATAGAGTTATTAAGCACGGCAGCAATATATATATATATATATACAGAAAATTAATTATCGAATTGTAGAATCCGAACGGTTTTTTCTCGTTGAATAAATGCCCTTATCATATATTATTTTTACTACTAAGCGCATAGATAGAAGGAGCTCATTTTAAGAATATATTTTCTTGTAAAGGTGTATAGCTAAACTATTCTACATTTTGTATTTATTTAAACATTTAACAATTGTTTAGGTTTTAATAGAAGAATCTGTTCAGTGAGCTGTTATACGACTATAGTATGTGTGGATATATACACCAGCTACAGATGAAGTTGTATTCTCAATATAACTAAGGAAATAATGTTTATTTTACGATATGTAATTAATGTGTTATGTGGAATCATCAAATTACACGGTTCTCTTATTAAGTGTGGCCGGAGTTCGTTCATGATTTGAGCTTATGATAATTCTCAAGTTAGTTTCATTAAACTGATTGGCATCGGCACATACAAAAGCGAAGTGTCGCTTCTATACAGTAATACATCGCAAACACGCAGTATAGTTAACAGCTTAGAATCAGACAACAAACAAAATATATACCAAATTGAATTTTCTACGAACCTCTATAGATTTAAAATCATGAAACGGTTTCTCAGACTATGGTATTGCAGAAGAAGCTTTCGTCGATATATGTTTTTAAAATACACTCTGTAATCAATATTTCTGACCCATCTCCTATTTAGTTGGTGCTCTATTTCTCAGATATTAGAGTTAGGTGGAGATTATGCCTGTTTTTATAGATTTTAATCTGAAATAAGCGACCATTTCAAAACAACATGGAAAACTATATTTGATTGACTCGTATTTGACTAAGTCAAAGTAACAAGAACTTATTCAGAGTTAATAAATCTAACAATACGTGTCCTGGCTATACATCATACAGATAAGTAGAATATCAAATCTTAATGCGTTTGTGATAAATAATTTGTTTCATATAGTGGTAGGATCTGATTCTCGCCTTTTAACTATACTGCATGGACACTTTCTTACTGTCATAAGTCTAAACCGATATTTATATATCAGTGATAGATCTTTAGTTATCATACATACCCTGTTATACAACATGCGTTATGTGTTTTTTTAGAAACTGTCCGAGAAAAACGATACATAGAAAAAGAGAGAATGAATAGAAAAAACGCAATACAGAGAAACATGTAGAGTATCAGATCGGGCACTTCATTCTGTACTAATTTATGATAATATACAATTGCATAACTTCTTTAACTTGAGATTTGCATAATTCCTAGGAATCGATCACTCATGCAGACGATTTACACAGATGGGTTTACGCTGTCTTTTGTTTTTTTTTCAATAATTATTATTCAATTAATATGTTACATAATCTTGTTTATTGATCCTATTTCAATAGCTTATATTGAATTTAACACCAAGCAACATTGAATTTTGAGAATATGACATTAATATGTTATTGATTATGGTGTCAGCATTTGCCTATTAATGTTTTTTTTCATGTCCCGATGTAATGGTACCATACATTATATTTGAATTTTATTTTTGTCTTCAAAATGTCGATTTCACAAAAAAACTATCCGATTGTGTTTTCAGTTTTTCAACACCCTAATGAATTACACTCAAAATATATATCACATTCACTACATTTCCTGCCACACAGCATACATATGAAGTAAGAAATATACTGCGCTGTTCAAAATCGAATAATTGATAATGTGTATATACGTAATAATAATAATAATAATAATAATAATAATAATAATATATATATATATATACGTACCAATTTGTGTTGTAGAATATTACAATTATTGTATCACATTGAATTTGAAGAAAATAAAAAAATTATAATATTATTTAGTGAGAGATTGAATCGAATTGAGTTAAAATATTTTAAATTGATAAATGAACTAAAATACAGTGCCATTTATTTTTTGGGCTGTACAGTACACCAAAGAAAGTGACATTTATTAAAAAAAATTCGTTTTAGTATCGGAGATTACTATTTAAATTGTTAAGGGCCTTCTGTCCCAATAAGTAACTTAGATGTAGGGACACGTATATATTCAGATATTGAGTGTACCGTTGATATTCGAGACTAGTTCCATTCTCTTCCTCGAATAATTATGTTTTCATCAAATATCATCAATACCTTCAACGAAATAGCATATATTTAAGGTTTTAACATGGTTATTCCCACTTAGGGTATAGGGCTGCACTTAGAGATAGTGCAACCCCTCTATTGTCTACCCCGATAGATAGTACATCAGACTATACTTTAAAGTTTTAATGTAGATTCTCTAATTTGTATTTATATAGAGAAACCCAAAATATAATACACGCATGCATACATACATTTGGTTCAATGTATATATATATATATATATATATATATATATATATATATATATATATATATATATATATATATACTAGACCACCCGTGACCCGTTGGGTCAGTTTGTTATATTAGCTATGGAATTCATGTATGTGCGTGACACTTGTGGAGAAAACAAAAAAAACTATTTGATGAAATTAAATGTAATTGTTTAAAAAAGAATATAGATAGATTTCTATGCGTCGTTCTGTTTATTATAATTGTTTTTTTTTTAAATTATAGTTACTGAATTATAAGTGGTTGGCCATACTTATAGGTAAATATGCACTGAACAGGTGAGAAAGGAAGGGGGTACAACCGGCTGTCTCGCGTACGTAACGAAAACAGAGGGAGTAGGAGTGGTGAAATCTGTGAGAGGAAAAGTGGGAGGTGGTTTCGTTCACCGCCGCTATTGATATTAATAATGATTGTTGTTGTTTTGTTTGTTTGTTTTTGTTTTTTAAAAGGGTGGAGCTTTTTTGAAACTGCGACAGACTTTACAAAGTCCTGCCGTTGAATGTTTTTAGTCGTGGAGAAAACAAAAAAACTATTTGATGAAATTAAATGTAATTGTTTTATATTTAAAGCGATATAAACATTTCCAGAATGAAAAATTTCATGCGTTCGTTAATAATAATAGTTCAACGGAATTGGAATAACAGATTGGAAGACGATGCTATTTACGCATGCGCAATCGGATGTTGAAAACCGGAAAGCTGAAAGCTGATTGCAAACATACAAGACAATAGAGTTTTAGTAGTATATAGATATATATGTGTGTGTGTGTGTGTGTGTGTGAAGAAAGATTAAAATATTAAAATTATATATTGAAATTATATATTATCTCGAATATACAATGATCCATATACGAGGAGATAAGTGATACGAATAAAGATTGAATAAATTTAAACACTTATTTACTCATCACTTGCCTCAACAAAGGTTGTAAAAAATGTTTGTTTTTTAATTTCCGTAATCCATGGATTTTCATAGATATACTCTTATCCCCAGAAGAAATTCGACGGATAAGTCAATAAAATGTACTGCAATGCGAACAGTTGAAAATATAAAAAATATAAAATATGTAAACAATTTCAAAAGTTTAAAATATGCAAAAGAAAGCCATCACAGTTAAATAATTATAGCCAGTGCGTTTAATCAAATTCGAGGTTGACATGAATAAAATCGACAGGAATCACTAGATTGAGAACACATCGCTGGTATCTCTTGCTAAAAGATTCACAACAATACTTGTTTGCAAAACAAACTGCAAATACTGTTTTCTCCTACTAGAGTGTACATAATATTAAATGGAAATTCTATGAACAGAGTTTATTAATAAGAACTCTCCATCAGTAGAAGCACATCACCCTATGAGTACTTCCATGCAGACATTCAAAATGCTTGTCTACGAATCATAGGTCATACATTTCATATCAAACTGTGATGTATAGTGATCAGATGTTATTTATTCAATTCATTGTTTTCAATCCTACAATACTATAATTAATAGGAAGGGTAGTAACTTTACCTTGGGTATATTTTCCGCAGTCTTGTAACTCTCGCTTTTCTTTATGTTGGGATGTAGTCCTAACATTCCGTGAGCGACGTTTCTGGCAAAGAGGGGAGAATGTTTGTTTTTTGGGTCGACATCTATCCGCTTAACTATTATCGTTGGCTAGTTGTTGTCCTTTGTAGCTCTCTACATAAAGTGGCTCCATGTCTTGTCTGGATCAACTTCTATCTAAACATCGTTCAAGCATTATCCACGAGTGACCTTTGGTCTTGAGAAATGGTGACTTAAAAGAAAAAGAAAACGCATGTGTACTTACATGAGAATATTTGAAGTTAAATATAAATACGTGTGTCGATCTCAGATGTCAGTACCAGTAAGACAAACAACTATACGTAAATAACGAATAGATCTGATTTTGCAGTGAATGCGTTCCGGTTAATTCAAGTTGAAGTCGATTCATACTGTTCTACCTTCCAAGCAACATTATTGTATTAAGATCGCCCATATTCAAATATATATGAAATTAATGTATATCATGCTTCGGAATTTTAGAGATGAGGCTGTATATTTAACATTATTTGTTCTTTGAGACTACAATTTACATCTCGGGTGTTTTTTTTTTCTCATGGGGTTTCAAACAGTGAAACCTTTTAATTCTTTAGGTACGGCTCATTGTGGCATGGCCCCGTTATTAAACGGCTAACATTTTAAGTAATACTCAGTCCTGAGTGACAGCCTTCTGAGGTTGAAGATACACTTCTCAGCACAGGCGATACTAAAGAACATATTTGAGAATTAAAATTTCTACGAAACGAGAAAAATCTTCCCCCCAAGGATTAAATTAAGGGTTTAGTTAAGAGTTCGGTACAGATTCCCGCGTTGTGTATGATACACTTTAAGAAGGTCAGAGGTTACATCGGCCAAAACGCTATGTAACGAGTTGTCAGAATAGGCAAAATAAGACAATAATATAGCAGCTATTTACTTTTTAAGCACTATCGTTATCATGACTACATATCTGGTTTTACAGCGCATTGTATAATATACAAAGGATATACTAGGTAAATATGTGAGAAATTACCTCTCCCAGCGTATTATCTACACCCTCCACCGAGAGATTACTATTTATGCACATATTTCCGAAATAAATTGTTTCTTTAATATTCGAATGAAATAAGAAGTACATTGATTATTTTCGTTTTTAGCTAAACATATTTCCACCCCATAGTAAGAAAACTTATTTACTACTATAAAGTTGCTATAGTGATATACTTTCACGTAATATGAACTAATCGAATAATTATAAATTCAAATATATTTATTAGTCGTGATGATGATGACTAGTTGCTCGACAGTTGTCGTCACTTAAAACAAGGAACATTCCCATGTAGACGTTGGAGCTACTATGTAAAAAAGAGACAATACCTACGGAAACATCCGAAATAGAGAGTGTGGCAGTGACATGTGTGTCCACATTGCATTTACATTTCTGCATTTTTGTACAGTAAGGAACACAGGAATTCCAAAGGCTGGCAGTTCAAGGAAATAAGCTATTTTAGTGGAAATCGTTCCGACATCTGGGGACCACCATCAGCTTTATCGCATATTTCTAGAATATTTGATATTATTTTGTGTGCTTTATATTTCAAGTGTCAATTCATGCTTTCACCTCATTTCTAGGAAGACCCTCTACCCAGTACGCTTAAGGTAATTCTAACGCTTTTCTATCTCGGTACCTCTAAATACAATCTACTTCCGCCCACATGTTTTGTGTTAGTCATAGCTGCACACATAAAGCACAACCACTGAACAATGAATGCAGTGAATCAGAAAATAATCATTCTATAAAATGTTACAAATACAAGACATGAACACAGGCAACATATGACGCCAAACTATTCAGACAAAATACGAAAAATCGAAAAAGGTAATTAAGAAAAACAAAATACAAGAACTATATAAAAGAAAACATGACGTTGAGAGAAAACCAATGAAATAAGAGGCCGATGAAATAAATATAAAAAAGCTAATGTAAAAAAAAACAACAATATAATAATATGCAATAGATTACAGAGAGTTGCCAACAAAGCAATAACAATGTCATTACTCGTGTTGGATGAATCCCAAAACAAGTCCTTGATCTCAGATTACGATTTTGTTTTTCCGGCTTCATGCTTTTCGTCAGAGGTC
>OY744523.1:97669293-97761793 GCA_963556195.1 Sepiola atlantica
ATTTACTTAGATGTTGAACTCTTTGAGACCATTATCATGCGTTAATAATTCCATACTCCTTTTCTTTCCGGCAAGTTACTCTTTCCTTTTACTTATATAATTGATATCATATGTACTTAAATTTACAATTCAATCTGAATTCTGTTTCGATTATGATAGATTTAATTAAATGTTTTGTTCCATTTAGAATTGAGTCAATTAATAACATTTTCTAATAATACTCATCTTAATTTTAAAGTGTAAATAACCTATATAATAAAACTATCTTCAAATATTCATTTTTTCCTATCAAATTTACGATTGTTTTTGTTTTGCATTTTTAGTTTCTAAAGTTATCTCTTTAGATTTTTTTTAAAATCATATACTGTTTATTCGGTGAATAGGTTCCTTGAAATAGTATAAGTTTTTCTATTTATTTATGTATATTTATTTATTTTATTTGTGATTTATTATTATCTAACTCCGTTTATGTAGGTGTATATTATTTATGTCTTATTTATTTGTTACTTATTATTATCATTTTCCTTTCTTATCTTATGTATCAATATTATAATACCAACATAACTGTATAGGAATACACCCCCCCCCACACACACATATATATATATATATATATATATATATATATATATATATATATATATATATATATATATATATATATATATAAGTTTTTAAAGTTCATTTTTTTTGAAGCATCTATTGTTAAATTTAATAAGGAATAGGTATAATAAATACCTTTATAAGCATTAAGATGCGATATCAATTTTTTTTTCCATAAAAAAAGAAAAACATTAAATCGAAACCGATTTTTTTTTTCGTTTTCTTTTTTTTATTAAAACTAGCATTTTTTTTTGTTAGTTTAAAGTGATACAGATATTTCGCCAGAACCTGGCATCATCGGTGTGTAAATATATCCTGATGTCATCGGATTTGAATTTTTTTTATCTCTTAGCGGCTTGTTGTTATACAGCCGAATGGGCAAGATGTAGTTTCCCATCATAAAATATGAAGCACGTGATGCAACACGTGATTTGTATAAGTGTTTAAAGTGCATATTATTTTTTTTAAGCATCTATTGTTAAATTTAATAAGGAATAGGTATACTAAATACCTTTATAAGCATTGAGATACGATATCAATTTTGTTTTCCATAACAAAAAGAAAAACATTAAATCGAAACCGATTTCTTTTTTCGTTTTCTTTTTTTTATTAAAACTAGCATTTTTTTTTTTAGTTTAAAGTGATACAGATATTTCGCCAAAACCTGGCATCATCGGTGTGTTAATATATCCTGATGTCATCGGATTTGTATTTTTTTATCTCTTAACGGCTCGTCACGTTCTTCATATTTGATGATGGGAAACTACATCTTCCCCATTCGGCTGTATAACAACAAGCCGTTAAGAGATAAAAAAAATACAAATCCGATGACATCAGGATATATTAACACACCGATGATGCCAGGTTTTGGCGAAATATCTGTATCACTTTAAACTAACAAAAAAAAATGCTAGTTTTAATAAAAAAAGAAAACGAAAAAAAAATCGGTTTCGATTTAATGTTTGTCTTTTTTTTTATGGAAAATAAAAATTGATATCGCATATTAATGCTTATAAAGGTATTTATTATACCTATTCCTTATTAAATTTAACAATAGATGCTTTTTTAAAAAAAAATATGAACTTTAAACACTTATACAAATCACGTGTTGCATCACGTTCTTCATATTTGATGATGGGAAACTACATCTTGCCCATTCGGCTGTATAACAACAAGCCGTTAAGAGATTAAAAAAATACAAATCCGATGACATCAGGATATATTAACACACCGATGATGCCAGGTTTTGGCGAAATATCTGTATACCTTTAAACTAACAAAAAAAAAATGCTAGTTTTAATAAAAAAAAGAAAACGAAAAAAAAATCGGTTTCGATTTAATGTTTTTCTTTTTTTTATGGAAAAAAAATTAATATCGCATCTTAATGCTTATAAAGGTATTTATTATACCTATTCCTTATTATATATATATATATATATATATATATATATATATATATATATATATATATATATATATATATATGTATAAGTATAATACTCCAGGTAAAACATCCACAGGGCAGTAATCCAAAGAAGTTCAATCTATTGATCAATCTATCTATCTATCTATCTTTCTATCCATCTATCTTTCTATCTATCTTTTCATTCTACACTTTTTATTATATCTCTCTCTTTTCACTTCATTTTATTTTACTTTATGTTATTTTATTTTATTTTTTATTTTATGTTTTATATTTTATATTTTATATTTTTTAGAATTAGCTTTTATATAAATAGTTTTTATTATTTTTTTATTTGGATTTTGATTCGAACATTTTTATTCTTAACGGTCCCAACACCGTGACTTTCAAAATTTTTAAATTTTAAATTTGTTACTTTTTTTGTGTCTTTTTTCTCCATTTCATTCTTTCCAAATATGATCCAAAGTTAAGATCGGAATCTAACTCTTCCTAATGCCATCTCTATTTTTATAGCTGTTGATCGATAACATACAACATGCCAGTGTCGAAGATTTTGTATATGTCTGTGTAAATAAAAATAATCATATATATATATATATATATATATATATATATATATATATATATATATATATATATATATATATATATATATATATGGTGTGGTGGAGTTGTTATCCACAGGTCTGTGTCAGACGTCTAGTGCTACAGCGGAGCGTACTTGTAGTTGCATGGGCTTCCTACTCTTGCTATTCGCTTAGCCGCCAGATAGCCAACTAGTTGTGCGAAAAGGGAGCCGAGTGAGTAAGTCTCCCCTGCTGGTATATAGCCTATCCCCAGACAAGACTCTAGTCTGACCTCCTCGTGGTACACTATGGTAACTGGGTGCTTTGCGGCCCCAGGCTAATAGACTAGAGATCTCGGAGTAGGTTAGAACCCCAGAGGTGCAGTGTGCAGGGCCTGCTGGCATGCAGATATGTCCCGGCGCTCACCAATCTAACCCCCTGCCACTGGGTAGTGGTCTGTCTCAACCCCTCTCTCTCTCTCTCTCTCTCTCTCTCTCTCTCTCTCTCTCTCTCTCTCTCTCTCTCTCTCTCTCTCTCTGTATATGTACATGTGTGTATATATGTATATGTATATGGCGCCGGATCAGGGAAATTTCCAGTTTGGTATCTGGGGGCGCGTTTAACCCACTAGGAGAGATGCCCCCTAAGCCTTTGTTAAGGCAGGTGTCTAGGAGATGGAAAACTCTGATGTATAACCTGAGGGTTGTTGCTTACTTTTTCTGTGGCACTCATTTGCACCGATCTTGTGCAATCAACAATTCCAAAAAGTGCGGATGGTCCTACACAAGCCTTCACCACTCAAATCAAATCATTCGTGTGGGTTTTCTAGCAGCTTTTCTAAAATCGACATGAGTATTTCTGGGTCCACTGGCGAGAGAGTAAAGGCGACGGGGACAGGCAAAGGATATTGCTGGAAGTCTCTAGCTGGCACTCTACACAGTGGCGGCTGGTGGGTGATGGCCGTTTGGTACAAACCTTTGGGCAATTGTGCCGTTCGTGTCCTCCACCAGTGACAAAGCAGGCCTATCAAGGATCAGCACTGCTTTCCCTATTTCTAGGGAGGGGGCGATAAAAGGAGCCCTAAACATTGCATGCCCTTCTTTGACTTGTCAGCCTACTGCAGCTGTCTAGTTATCCAATACAGCAGTCAGAAAACAAAGAAATTTATGAAGCGAAACATTGGATCTTGGAATGTGCGCACATTGCAGGATAGTGATGCGTCACTAGAAAGGAAAACGGCCCTCGTATCAATGGAATTAAGGAAACATGATGTAGATATTGCTGCCCTTAGTGAGACGCGTCTGCCTGGTCACTCACAGCTGTGTGAGGTAAAAGGTGGATACACGTTTTTCTGGGCTGGTAAACCAGAAAACGAACCACGTCAATCTGGCGTAGGGTTTGCAGTGAAGACGGAAATTGCTAGATCACTTCCAACACTCCCAGTAAGTCATTCAGATCGTATTATGACCCTAAGACTTCCACTTAAAAACAACACATTCGCAACACTTATCAGCTGTTATGCCCCTACTATGAATAGTTCAGATCAATGCAAAGCTGATCTTTACAATGATTTGCGTAGCTTAATCTCAAAAATTCAGCATAAGGATAAGGTTGCTTTGATGGGAGACTTCAATGCTCGAGTGGGGCTCAACTTTCAAACATGGGCTGGTGTTCTGGGTCACCATGGTGTTGGAAAAATGAATTCAAATGGATTGCGACTCCTGACGTTATGCAAAGAATTTAACTTCAGTGTGACAAACACGTACTTCCAACAAAAGCATTGTCGAAAAACATCATGGATGCACCCCCGATCAAAAGATTGGCATCTCATTGACTACATAATTACCAGAAAGCGCGACCTCAGAGATTTTAAGATAACACGCTCTTTCCATAGTAGCTGTTATTTATCAGATCATGCGCTTATAGTCGGCAAGACCATCTTCCATTTAGACAAGAGGAGAGTGAATAAGTCTTCTGTTCCAAAACGCCTAAATGTTCTGCCTCTAAAACAGGCAGATACACAAAATGAGCTGAAGGAAAAAGTTACGGCCGCTATAGCTTCTGTAGAGGTAAATAGTGACGTTTCAAGTTCTTGGGATTCATTGCGCAATGCTGTTTATGACTCGTCTGCTGAGGTTTTGGGCTTCCCTTTACGGAAACATCAAGACTGGTTTGATGAAAACAACACTGAAGTGCAGAAGCTTATCGACCAAATGCATGTTTGCCACAAAACATGGCTCGAGGACAAAAATTCCACAGTGAAAAAGAAGGCGTATAGAGCTCACAAAGCACAAGTTCAGAAGGCACTTAGGGCATTGAAAGAGGCTTGGTGGTCATCCAAAGCTGCGGAACTTCAGGACGCAGCCGACATGAAGGATTCTAAGTCATTTTACTCTGGCCTGAAAGAGGTGTTTGGTCCTCAAATGAATGGCTCTGCCCCAGTTTTTGCTGAGGATGGAGAAACACTGCTAACTGACAAATCTGCTATCCTTAAGCGCTGGAAGCAGCACTTTGAAACTGTCCTTAACTCTGCATCGGTGACTGACGAAAACATCATTTCCTCTCTTCCGCAGCATCCCGAAATTCCGGAGCTGTCTTTTCCACCTACAGTTCAGGAAGTATCTCAAGCTAAAAAACAGCTATCGTCAGGGGCACCGGGCAGAGATTGCATCCCCATTGAGGTGTACAGACATAGCGGAAGAGCACTCGAGGAAAAACTGACCATCTTGTTTGTGGAGATATGGAAAGTTGGTGGAGTCCCACAGGACTTTAAGGATAGTAATGTCAAGCATCTTTATAAGAGCAAGGGAAGCAGGAATTCTTGCGATAATCATCGCGGGATATCTCTGCTTTCTGTTGCAGGTAAAATTCTTGCAAGGTTGATTCTGAACAGGATCATCAGACATCTTATTGATGAGATTTACCCAGAGTCCCAATGTGGTTTTCGCTCTGGTCGAGGTACAATCGACATGGTATTTGCCCTTCGTCAAGTTGCTGAAAAAGTTCGTGAAAAAAATCGGGAACTGTACATGGTTTTTATTGATTTGACAAAAGCATTCGATACGGTCAGTCGCGTAGCACTTTGGAAAGTTCTTCATAAGCTTGGAATCCCCAACAACATGCTTGATGTCATAATCTCCTTTCATGAAGGGATGAAAGCACAGGTCGTTTCCAATGGGGAAACCTCAGAGCCTTTTGAAGTTACCAACGGTACGAAACAGGGTTGTGTGATGGCACCTGTGCTGTTTGCATTGTTCTTCTCGGTGATGCTTCGGCACGCATTCGCTGATGAAAGCACAGGTGTTAAGTTTCAATTCCGAACCACAGGTGGGCTCTTTAACCATCAGCGTTTTAAAGCCAAAACCTTGGTTCGAGAAGCCATCATTCGGGACCTTCTCTTTGCAGATGATGCTGCCCTGGTCGCGACTTCTTTTGAAGAAGCTCAGAATCTTTTGACAAAATTTTCAGGTGCATGTAGGGCCTTTGGTTTAACAATCAGTTTAAAGAAGACTGAGGTGGTCCATCAACCATGCCCTACCCCTAAACAAGTTCAAGGAGTGAAACAAAATCAGCCTGTCCATGAATTTCCATTAGAAAAACTCAAAGTGGATGGCAGACCAATGAACTATGTCAAAAACTTTACCTACCTAGGTAGCAAAGTTAATTCTGCTGCTTCACTTGATGATGAAATCATAAACCGAATTGCAAAAGCGGCAAATGCCTTCGGAAAGCTGAAACATCGTCTTTGGAGTAGCAGAGGCATTAAGTTGAAGACAAAAATCAATGTGTATAGGGCTGTAATATTGACAGGTCTTCTCTATGGATGTGAGGCGTGAGCGCCTTACCGGCATCACATTCGCCAATTGGATGTGTTCCACAGGAGCTGCCTTAGGACCATATGTGGACTTAGTTTGAAGGACAAAGTCGCTAACATCGATCTTTACAACAGATGCCATATTGGTGGAATTGGAAGTTTCCTGTTGCAGTCTCAATTGCGATGGGCTGGTCATGTAGCAAGAATGGACGAAGGGAGGATACCTAAAGCACTGATGTACAGTCAGTTAGCTTGTGGTAACAGGAATGTTGGTCGGCCCTTGCTGAGGTACAAGGATAAATTGAAAGATGCGCTGACGGCAATTGGAGTACCCCCCAAAAACTTTGAAGACTGTACAAAAGACAGGAAGACATGGCGAGCAGCTTGTTGCATTGGACTGGAGAGATTCAACGAGACCTGTGTGGATAATATGGGAACTGCCAGAGTTAGGCGAAAAGCTAGAGAGAGTGCTCCACACCTGGCATCCGATTACTCACACTCTTGCACTGTCTGCGGCTTTCCTTCCAGGTCTCTTGCCGGACTCATGTGTCATGAACGATCTAAACACAAATGAAAGTTGTTGGAACCTCATACGTCGCAATCAACGGGAGAGTCCATCATCATATCATCATATATATATATATATATATATATATATTAGAGTTGGGCGGTTTTGAAATTTTGGTTTCGGTATCGGTTTCGGTTTTTTTCCCTTAAAACCTCGGTTTACGGTTCGGTTTTTCGTTTTTTTTGAAAAAACTTTTTTTACTATGGAAGCTATTCATTCTCTTGTGTGATGATTAGTTATTATTCAACGTTTTGTTGAATTATGCCACTGTTTCGATAATTTTGTGACTGAATCATTCTTCATGATATGAATCATATAAGTTTTAAGGCGTTGACCGTTGTAATCAAAGTTCTGATACCTTTTTAACAGTTAACTCGTTAAAACAGTGACCAAAGATTCATGAAAGATTTCTGAAGAATAAAACTGAGTTTGAATATACATTCTATCTAATTCTTTAACCCATCAGAAGCTAAAATATAACTCAGAAATGCAAGAAATTAAAAAACAAAAATGTATTTAAACAAACAAAATAATTTTACAAAAATAGTGATGAAAATTAAATATTGTCAAAATTATTTGACAGATAAAAATTTTAATTTTTTAATAGGTGAACATGTTTGCAAGACGTTGTGTTTTGTCGCGTAAAATAAACACACCATATACTTCTCGAATTGCCGGTGTTGACAGTTGGGATGTCTGTCATTTTGTGTGCTCGAAGTTCTGTCAACTGGTGCGTGTTGGGGTTAATATTTTTTTTTAAGACAGGGTAATAAAACTTTATAGACATGCGTAAAAGACTAGTAGTACACCCGAAAACCGCGCCAAGGGAAAAGGAAGGATGGTTAAAAAAAAGTAGAGATTATTAATTCACCTAAAGTCATTTTTAAGCTTTAAGGTAATTTTAGCCATAGAATTCATGACATGGATTAAAGTTTAATAATTAAACTTTCGAATAAATTGTCAACTCTAAATAAATATCATATTAACAATTTAGTAAAATATAAATCGTTGCATAGTCTACTTTTGAATAACCCATTTTTGGGAGAGAAAACGATATAGTTGAGAGATAGTTCTCTAGAAATTACAATTCATGTATGAAGTGGCTTTTCAAAAGTAAACAATGAAATGCCTAATGTTTAAAATAATTTTAAAAATCCGAATAAAGTGACACTAGCATTGGCAACTACTTTTTTTCTTTTTAAATGTTTATACTTACTCACTACTTTTCGTTTATTTACTTTTACAAGTATTTTTTTAAATTTCATTTTAATAACTTATTTTTTAGATAACTCTGAAACAAACAAATAATTATTTTTCAATTTTGAGTTGAATCAAATAGATTTTCGACATCATACGGAACGCGTTTGATTTTTTCTTTTTCATTTGAAAATAGGTTATGCTAAAAATACGATGTCATGTTGTCTGTCGTATTTCTCTTTTTTTCATTTGAAAATTCAAAATGTTAATGATAAACAAACTGTAAACAAAGATTTCTTCCTACAAGTAGCAATACACATGAACAAAATTAAATTGCTTAAAATATCTCAATAATGGCATATATAGAAAGAGCTTGATGATCTAAGAAAGAATCTTTTTAAATTGTTTAAATCTGACTGAAAATAAGGAAGTTATGACTATTTTTGTGCCTCGCCCAATTGGATATTTTCCCCTCTTTAAGACCATATGTGTTTCGTCACATTTTTTACACTAATTTTTCAGTAAAAATGTTATATCTTTGTTAAAACACAAGATTAAGCAATGAAATTTACCATATAAGTGTATTTTTGTACAAGACATCAGAATGTGCCACTGAAAATCTCCAGAAATTAATGGTTTCCAAGTAATCTGCACTAAATGCACATAAATATGCTGCAATACCTTAAAAATACCATGAATCCATTAAAAGAAAGAAGTTAGAAAACTCAAAGTTGAATTGTAATACATTTTATGTACAAGAAACTAAAATCTAATACTAGGACTGTTTAAAAATGAATATATTGCAAGATTTCTTTAGCATTATTGTAGATTTACACCTTCTGCTAACTCACGCCCTTACCTCCCAAAAATATGAGATTCTACTTTTTTTATTTAGGCAATTACATGTTAACACCCTGAAAAACTTGGCAGAAAGAAAGAAACACAATTATTTTAGAATTTAAAGTGGGGATCAGTTTCACATAAAATAATCCCCCATTTCAAGGCCATTCTAGCGTTTTAGGACAGTTAATTATTTTTTCTATGGGAAATAAATCCTGTGCGTTTTTCTTGTTTTTTTCTTTTTTTTTAGACGATTATGAGGGTCTTTGTGGGAGGAGGGGGGCTTACCACTTGAGCTTCAGGTTAGTGGTAGGGCTAGGGGCAATTAAGTGTGAACACCCTGAAAACTTAACAGAAAGAAAAAAAAACAATTCATTTAGAATTTCGAGTGGGGGATTAGTTGTTTTTTTTTAGACGATTATGTGTGGTTTTAATGGGCTTTTTTGTAGGATAAGGGCTTCCTACTCGGACTTAGGGTTAGTGATAAGGTTAAGGAAGGGGTTTTGTTTTGGATGGAGGTTGCCATTCGGACTTAGTGTTAGGGTTAAGGGAGTTTTTTAGGAGTTGCTTGCCACTCATATTTAAGGTTAATGGTACGATACGTTCAAGATGGCATTTTTAGGAGGTGGGCTTGTTAGTCGTACCCAGAGTTAATGGTAGAGTAATTATTTATTTTATAAATTTCACTAAAAGGCAAGAATGGCCGGGAAATCGGAGATCATTTTACATTAAATTTATATGCGAAACTGATCCCCCACTCTAAATTCTAAACTGTTTTTTGTTGTTTTGTTTTTTCTTTTTTTCGCCAAGACTTTAAGACGTAAACGCCTAAAAAAGTAGAATCTTAATTTTCTTTTTAATTGGCGACTAGAAATTCATTACTACTAGAAGTTCGAAAGTTGAGTGAAAACCAGTATTTTTTTAAGTATTTTTTTTATAAAAGAACCAAATAGGATTAACTTTTTTAAGCACAAAAAGTATTTTTATCGCTGCTGCTGATTGATTGTTATATCAGCAATACTAGCAGCCATTGTAGACTTTCGCTCAAAAAAAAGAACAATATTTTTTAGGATAAGATAATTTAAAATTACTATTACCGAAAGACAAAACAACGTACAATTATAATTTTAATGCATAAAAAAAGATGAAAGATTAATTTATTTACTAGTTGGGTACGAAAAATGTAACAACATTTTCTATATTCATATTTTAAAATGTTTAAAATTCGTTCTAGAATGAAAATAAACAAAAATCGCCTCGTGTTTATAGCAGTAATTGCAGTAATATATTTGTTCAATCTGTCCTCTTACTAATATAACATTTTTTGGTAATATTCAATTTTATTAAAATCGGAAAATCTTTTCAACCGTGTTTCCTTGTATATGGTGGCTTACTGTAGTAAAAACACAATACCGAACGGTTACAAGAAAAACCGATTCGGTATTCGGTATGGAGACGAAACCGAAAAACCGCGGTTTTTCGGTAAAACCGTCCATCTCTAATATATATATATATATATATATATATATATATATATATATATATATATATATATATATATATATATATATGTCTATGGGAGTAGTTTTGTACGCATGCGCACTTTTACATATATATGTCTTTTGCTATATGGAATAAAGTCATTGATTATGTAAGGCCTTAAGATTAAATAAAATGCACGTATTACTTCCCTTTGTAGTAATTTCAAGTGTATAACACTCATTTTTAGTTATTCCCTTCATTGCTTAAACGTTTCTATTAAAATCAGCTTATTCAAAATTGAGCGTTTACGTAGTAATTATCCACATGGCGAAAAGATTATGTGATTATTTAAAATTCTATAGTTTTTCTCAAACTATCCCACTGTCCCACTGATTCAATAAAGTTCAAATTGAAACACCAAGAACATATTCGCTGAGACTTTATTTGATCTTATAAATACTGTCTCATATAAATTGCAGTTTTTATGTACTCGTAGTTACATTTTTGAATGTATATGTAAGTGGCCTCTTGTATTTCTTTTGTTCAATTGCTTTCTGATGTATTTTTTTTTCTCATTTTTTTGTAAAGAGTCGTTTTTATATATTAACATAAATTATGTGTATAGGAAAAATACATAATAATAATTGTTTTCTCTTTTTTTCTAAAAACGCTTTTAATTGTGGTATGTTATATATCTATTTCCATATGTAGATATTTTGTTTATTTTATTTTAAGTTTCTTTATTTTTTATTTTTCATGTATTCTTTTCTGATTACAATTATTATTAATGTTCTAGTAATTATTTCTATTAATTGCTATTTCTTCTTATAATTATTTCTTATATTCTGTATGCTCTTATTATTTGATTTGATTTTTTTTCTTTTTCTTATTTTCTAATTGTCTAATGTTTACCTAAATGCTTTTTTTTTACTTACTACTTTTTTATAATTTGTATTTTGTTTTTAGTCTTCTTTGCGTATTTTATCTACTCTACTCGTCATTATTATTTCAGTGTTTTTTTTTTCTAATAGTAGTACATTTTTCTAACAAGAATTATAGTATCATGGTATTTTTCTCGATAAATTTCTATATACTATATTATCGACATTTTGTTTTCAAAATATTTTAATTTTTCATTAATTTAAACTTTACTCTGATATTGTTTCTTTTAAAAAGTGTATAAGCGCGTTTTTAAGTCGATTTATCTTGCTGTATTTGATGTGTCTCATATGGCTAGCCTGCCATTCCCCCTAGTTAGCTGCCTGTTTGGTATTATATGTCGTGACATGATTTGATTTTGTTCCTATAATATTGTCTGAAGATATGTTTGCATCGGATAATACGGGCACCCAATGTTTTTTCAAGTAATTTCATATGATTTTGTGAAAGGTCGCTGAGAGAAGAGACGGTGTTGAGTCTCGTGAACCATGATGATAAATAAACAACATATTTTCAAATCGTCTTTGAAACACTCGTACGTCATAGAATCGTTAAATTTTAATTATTGGAACAATGTTCTAAATTTTTTATCTCGATTCTCTTAATTTATATATATATATATATATATATATATATTTATATATATATATTTGTATATATATATATATATATAAATAAATATATATATATATATATATATATACATATATATATATGGGTGTGCGAGTGTGGGTGTTCGTTTATGCTTATATAAAATGTTATTATATTTCTTTTTAAATTAAACGAACAGTGACAATCTTCATCATTATCTATTATCGATATCGTCTTAGCATACACGTAGGTAGACATCTTATTCTTCCACTTTTTTTCTTTTCGTCTCCGTATATATTCTAACATACCATCTCGTATGAAATTTAGAATTACGAACGCATTCTACAATTATGAATATTCTCTTGTCTTTTACGGTTGACAGAACAACACCTTACAGGAGGTAAAGCCATCCCTGTCGAAACATTATAGAACGTTTTTAGTAACATTAAACCAAAAAAGTAATATATAAATATATATATATATATATATATATATATATATATATATATATATATATATATATATATATGTATATATATATATTTATATATTTATGTATATATATATATGTATACATGCATACATAAATATATATATATATATATATATATATGTTTTGAAAGAACAGAACAAAACATACTTTTGCTGAACTAAACGTAAAACATAGATTAGGATAAGTTAGCATTATTCATGTGTTGCAGAAAATACAAAAAATAATAAAAAAATATTTCAGTTCAAATTATGTCAATGTATATTTTTTATTGTGTAATAAATAAATCGAAAATATAATTATCAGTAGATTCTGATTCTGTTGTTGGTTAGTTTTACACCGAATTGTTATAAAAAACAAAAATAAAACAGTTTTGTGTGAATAAAAAAAAACCTGTAATTATTTTCAGATTTGTATTATTAAGTGTTGCATTATTTACATTTTAGACAAATTGTTATTGTATTTTTTTATAGAAGTTTATGTAAATACAAATAAAGATGATATTAAAAGTAATTAATCTCAAAATTATTATTCATGGCACTCCTCCATACCTAGTATGCATTACGTGGGCGAGATGTTAGTAATAGTAGTGAACGGCTTATATTTCCAGAATAAGATTCTACCAATAATTATGTTTAGAATGTTTAGAATTTACCTCATTACAAATCTACAATCTCTGATATATATCATTTTTTTAAAATTATTGAGCTTATTTTATTCACAGCATTGAAACATATCCGACGCATGACATTACCTCGATTTTTTATGAAAAGTACATTTAGATCATCTTCATTTAGTGTAAATAAAGAGAAGGTTTCTTTATCAACTTAAGCGTTCACTTGAACATATATATATATATATATATATATATATATATATATATATATATATATATATATATATATAAATATATATATATATATATATATATATATATATATACATATCGTTCAAGTAAATGAACAACAGCTTATCTAACGAGAGAATTTACAATGCCCATAAGGCCTTTTATGTGAAAGCACTAAAAGACAGCGGATACAAAACACCCAAATTATATATATTAAGTATACAACGACCAACAATATAAATAAATATAAAAAATAATAAGAGTATATGGTTTACTCTTGCATGTTATTTACTTTTATATTTAATTAGTTAACACTAAACTTAGTAAAATATTTCTCGATTAAATTAACCTGCACTTTCTTTCCTAATAATATATTACACAACATCTGTAATAAAACACACTACAAGTGAGTTACAGTTATGGTGAAAAATTCGGAAAAATAATTTAAAAATATGACAATAAAATATTAAACAGCAACAAAATTACTGTATAAAATTATAAAAAAAACTACAAAAAGTAAAACTAGTAACTGCATGTATAAAGCATGTCATCTGCACCGAAATAACCTTTCAATCGAAATAGTACACCGGGTACAATTTCAACTAAAGGAGATATTACCCAGAAAAAAACTATATACGTATGGCTTGTAATACATTTAAAAAGATATACCGGAAATAAATGTTCATTCAATAATTCTGATTCTTCAGAAAAAAATACTACTTACTGTATATTACTGGAAACTTAACAATGAAAACCTCTCACAAATACTTTAATGGAGCACTATCCGAAACAAAACGATATCGGTAGTTTGTTAAATTAAACCGGTTAACAATGCCTAAATGAAGAACTTGAAATACTAAGATTTTGTGACAGATGTAAACTTCTAAATAATAAGCAGGAACCCCTTATTTATTGTAGGCAATATGGATCTCCTCTTCTTGGTAATATACGCATAACCTCTTGAACGAATGATTACATTCGAAAATAAAATTTTACAAAAATGAAATCTATTAACCCTTATCAAACAAATCATTCTGAAATTTTTACAAAATTTCCTGAAATACATAAACTCCACAATGTAATATAGACCACGTAAAGACATAAACACCAGGCCCCGTGTTATAAATAAGCAAGAGAGAACATATTATTATCTTTAGGGGATAACTGCTCCTTGCTAAAATTAATGGCAAACATATATAACATAAAGGAAGAATAAAAATTAGTAATAATCAATCAAAAAATTAAATAAAACTAAAAATAAAAACCATCCCTCTACGCCGTTTAGCCTAAAAAAGCTAGACGCGAAAAGTTTCTTCGGCCTCCACTCCACTATACATTGCATAACATTGACATTTTAATAAATATCGACGGCTCGACGCATATCATCCGGACATAAACTTGCTTTGAAAGACTGACACTGGCAATTAACCCCTTTTATGTTTTTAATGATGTCACAAATGTATATTTTACATTTTTGACAGTTTCAAATTTGAACTTTTGAATTTCATTTCACTTTTCTTCGTTTTCTTCTATTAACACTCCAATCTTTCCATATATGATCTGAAGAAAGAGTCAGATTTTATGTTTCATCCGATAAGATCTCAGTTTCTAACAGCTGTTGATCGCTTACATAGACATGCCACTGTCACGGATTATGTACATTTCAGTATGAATAAAAATAATTATATATATATATATATATATATATATATATATATATATATATATATATATATATATATATATATATATATATAAGGGAAATGAAAAAAGTAAAATCCAAAAACGGATTTGTTTTATATATTCATCAACGTTTCGTTTTTATTTGTAGGACTTCCTCAGGATGATAATTTAAAGAAAAATGTCATGCAAGTACGTGAAAATATTGGGTTGATATGAAATAATGTGGATGGCTGTTAGTGAAGAAGTGGGAGTGGGGGAACATCCATCCACATTATTTCCGTTCAGACCTACCCCTCCACTTTTTCACTCAGAATCCCACTCATTAATTTCATTTCATGCTACTGACTTCACTAAGCCTGGACCACGGGTGGTGTGCACCCAGTAGTGGCTACAACTTTTTTCTCATCAACCCATCATGTCAACCCGTTGATGAATACATGGATACTATTTGTTTGGGTTATTTATATTCATATATATATATATATATATATATATATATATATATATATATATATATATATATATCAAACTTATTACATCATAATGTAGCCTGATAAATGATTTCTTTGTAGACATTTATTTCGAAAATAGCACTGGATCGCTCATCATTATTTTATTGCTTCATATCGTGTCAGAATTGTGTCGGTGCATCATTGTCTGGAGAATTGTCTTTAATGTCGGCCTTGTTCAATTAGCAGGCACGTTTAAAACGGTTCAAGTGCATCGAGTGTCGGCAAAATGCTTCAACAGAAATAGCAGCAGACGTTAATTGCAAGCAGTAGAATTACGTGTATTTTATCTTTATTTGGACATGTTATTCTTCCATTTCATTTTTGAATCAATATTAGGTGAGTTTTTCATTTATATTCAATTTGATATTATTTTCGTTCAATATTGCTCGTTTGAGTTCAGATAATTATCACTTATTTTTATCGTTGAGTGTCTTCTTAATGCTAGCGAGAGTGAACGCAGAAAATAAAGAGAAATGATTAGCTAGTTGATAGCACCAAAAAGCTGCATAATGATATGCAAGTGCAAAACATCTCTAAAACATGAATTAAGACGAATTGAAAATAGAATAATTAGAATTATATAATATGGCCCGAAACTATTTAAATAAATTCGTAAACCTTCAAGAAAAAGAGAGTTATCAAAACGGCAGACTATAAATATGAATACTTATGTCGTGGTGCGACAAACTAAAACCAGACGGTATATATTATTACGTAACTCAACATCTTAAAATATATTAATTATGTATGACAAATGTTTAAAATAGTCAATAAATATAAAACGCTTAAAAAGCATAATCACCTAATATAAGGAGATTATTTTTTATGAACAGTTAATCTATTAAAATGTGTAACTAATTATTATAAAAGAGGTGCACAGCTTAACATCAACTAATTAATATACTTACGATGTGATGCTATGTTTACATTTTATTTATAAAGTATATCAAACATGTAAACTACATAAATACTTTAGTCAAATCGCTTAGAAATACATTATAAAAATAAATGCTGACTGTTAATCAAACATTATGATCTAAATGTATTACCCTGTATACTTAGTATAACAAGGGCATATTTTTTATAACTAATATTTATAGCTAACTAAAAAAGCTCACAATGTGTTGCTCACTTCCGGTGTATGTAGGGCATTAATCTTCTAACTAGCTAACATAAAACGTTACTATTTATACTTTATTAATATTCAAATATGACGCTTCGAACAAATTAGTATCATAAACTTATTCTTTATAACTAAATAGTATTACCCGGTCACATATAAAGAATTAAAGCTTACCCCCTTAAACATATTTTCTGTTAGATCCCTGATGTTATACCACGTTTAAACAAGTAAACAATGTAATTAGTCAGCGTTTAGGGATATGGTTGTCTTCAGATAATAAGTGGGTAGGTTGCCGCAAGGTGTCTTGTTTTAATACATTTGGGAACATTTATTTCTCAATATCTACTTTCTCAGAGAATTGTTGAGTATTTATTTACTCCTCTCCAGGAGTTAGGCACAAGGCCAGTTTTATTTTACTTTTACAAGCAAAATATGACCCAAGGTCGGAAAGTGGGGTTTGAAAAGCCAGCGCCCGAGTGGTGAGCACTCTGGCAATTAAAAATTGCCTATGCAGCCCCGTCGGCATTCCCCGGTAGGGGCGCCTCACGCAGTAAGCAATAAACTTACTCCTCCCCAAAGAGGAGAGGCAACCCCTGGGAGGGTGGACTCCCAAGAAATGCACAGCACGGTCCCATAGACCGGTGTAAATCAAGCCCCGAAGGCCAAGACAATACCAATTAATGGGGTGTAATATCCATCGGAAGAGATACTACACTTTGATCGTGTTGAGTAACACCGCTAGAAACATTTACACCTGTAAATGTGACTATTTTCATTCGTATCCTTTCATTGCCTTTTATGTGCTTGGAATTATGTGTTCAATATCATTTAAGAGTAATTTGTCAGGTGATGAAGAGTTCAACGGATATTCTGAAACGTGTCAAATGGTATGATTTGTCTATCAAGTGGAAACAGAGCCGTACAATATAAAGAAAACGGCAACGTATAAAAGTTCATTTAACGTTCAACATTATATGAGATGTAATGAAATAATGTTACAAAACGTATGACATGAACATAAGATGAAAGAATGGAAGCTAAAAATACTGAAGGCATTGGAGCAAGTTTAGTTAAACATGAAATAAACAAAAATGTACCTATCGATAGAAATCATATAATACTAATGAGAAATGAATTGTGAATGATGAAATGGTGAAAATGCAGATGGGACAATTAACTTGAAACTTAATCAATAGAAATAAACAGCGGAATAAATTAAGATGTTTTAATAAAGGAATAGCGGTCGACTGAAAATTGTAAAATTCACTAATAAAAATAGAGCGTCGTTATCTGTGTTTGTCTCGAGAATAAATCGAGAAATAACACACATACACAAACACAATATTTGTGTATGTGATGCTATATATATATGTATAATCTTATATCTCTCTGTATGTCTCTGAATATAAATATATAAATATATACATATGTATGTATATATATATATATATATATATATATATATATATACATATATATACATATATATATATATATATATATATATTGTTGTCGGTTCTTATTAGGGCGTTTAATATTTACACATTTATATTACTAGAATAATTAAAAAGTGTGCATTCACTTTCAAACTATATTAAAATAATTGTATCATGTAGTTAATTCATGCTGTATACAGATGTTGTAATTACAAGTTGTAAATATAATCCAAAATATTAATGTTCTTACTTTTGAATCATTGACCGATTTGAGGACAATAAGGTGCAAAATGTGTCTGAAATAAAATTATCCCTATCCTTTTTTTTCTCTGCACACTATCTCTCTCTAAGACATTATGGTGCAGGTTTCAGTCTTTTCAATTAATATTATAATAACATGTATTCTCCAGAATCGTATTATTTATTCCCTGCTTCTTTGTTCCAGTTTGTTAGTATAATGGTGTCAATAAGATCGTTGTTTTTCTCCCTCAGTGTAATACACCGTCTTATTTCAGTAACTTAAACATAGCGTCAAGCTTGTTGACTTCTCTTCCTGCTGACAGTATGACTCCTTCATATAGCCTTGGTCTGCTAAAGACTGATGCCAATATAAATCTCCTGCCATTCTGATACTCACCTTTCCTTCTTTTTAACTCCTTAGACCAAGTCGCATTATGGCTTGTTAGGAGCGTAATCCATTAATATATAAATACAAACATGCATATCATTATTATTTGAAAGTGTCTTGTTTCGCTAAGCTCCTTGCACTCACCTTCATTTCATATATCAAAAAACACATATCGAATACGTTACTAAAGTTGCTGGTTAGATAGTTCGATAATTCTAGCGTTTCATATTTATCTGACGCATATAGTATGATAAGAATGAGTCCTGCTGTCTCATCTAGGAAGGAACCTTCCACTACTCTGTCGTTATTTCTAATGGAGCCGCAGGTTTTCTTAATAAGACATTGAGAGAAATATATATTACATCTCCTGGAATACCAATAAACACTCTGCCTAAAATAAAACACAATTTCCTAAAACACATTTTTTCCAAAAAAATACCTCTTGTAGAACACACTAAAGCATGACATATTTCCTACCGGTTGCAACATAGATGCATCCAAATCCAATAGAAAAATATACTTGTTATAAGACGTCGCATAAGTAATGACGTTCTGTTCATCTCGTTAATCAATGTTATACGTTTCATGATGTTCATCATCATTAAACTGCCAATTGATTTAATTCACACTTATTTTGACTTAAGCATGTTTAAGTAGTGGCTCATGCGTACACACAATAGAGAATTTCTGCTAAGATGACTCTAAATCATTGAGACTAAAATGTTCTCTAAATAATTCGACAATATCAGACCTCATATGCTTCCCTTCAATCAAAACCTTTGTTAGATCACTAAAAGTGTAGCACATACATCTTACTTGGAAATTTCACAACTAATATGGCAAGGCCATCCACCAGTTATAACTTTAGATCACAACATTTATCAGTCATTTAAAAAGATCAAGCACTAAATATCCGGACACAATTTCGATGTACTATTTATCGAAAACTATGTATATACTAGCAAGACTACCCGACGATTCCCGGGTGCAGGATCAAAAAGCAATATGTGTATACACAATTTGTTGGCAGATTAAGTTATCACTTTGATCACTGTTCTCACATCACTTGCTTGTATAGTCTTAACTACTCTTCTCACCTAATATTTACAATAGTGGATGTAGTGCACACATTAAAAAGTAGATTACAATCTCATAACTACATTGTAAGATTAGTGTAGCTTGTTCTATGTATAGGTGGGGTGATTTTATACATGCCAACATATATATATATATATATATATATATATATATATATATATATATATATATATATATATATATACATGATAATGGCGGAGATTGGCGGACAGTAGCGGATTGTGGCGGACCCATTTCAGTAGGCTTTAATAACAGTGTTCAACAGTCAACTATGACAGAACTTAGCATTACGAGTTATTGCCATCCTATTGTTTATTCTCTTAAAGCGGCTATCCTGTATTATGGTGTATTTAAACAATATTACCATCAATATCTATGTTAATTCTCATCCATATACACATGTATTAATCCTTTACTGGGAGTCAGACATAAGCAGTTGTTTGTCGTTTCTCGAGTCCTGTGACTAGACATAGCATGCCTATGCACGCCGAGATTCGAAAGGTAAAAGAAAGTTGAATTCTAATTCGTTCACGCCAAATAATTATCGTCTTGCATCAACCACTTCGATACTGACAATAGAAATACTTATAGTGTTATCGGTATTTCTCTTGTGTATTACATATTATAACTAAGCTAAACGCCACCTAAAAGAAGTACATTATTAATATGCTCTTTGTAAAACAACGAAATTATTACAAGCTTCCAAGCTTAATAAAATATTTCATGTTAATTTGTTATTTGCTTGTATTGTTTGATGGTTCATATGATAACCACGTGTTTTATAAGAAAACTAATAGAAAGTAATATTATCTTCTAAAGCAAAATAGTTCTACACAGTGTATGCTCAATCAAACGTGTTCGTAAGTTTGAAATTCATGAAAAACAGACAGCAACAAAAATTGGTTTCGCTTTAGCTTGTTATCTTTAAGCAAAACGCATCTAAACCGTACGCCCGTCAGTTTTTTTAAATATATGATTCTTTGGACCAAGGCATGATATTTTATTTGTGTATATGTCCCCGTGTTAGGACCGACGATATTTTAGTGATGATTTACGGAATAATGAAAAAAATTAGTTGGTCTCAATGAGCGTAAGCTTCCATTACCCTGAATAGATTACTCGGCCTTCAATGGTTTCTTGCTAAACAATTGGGATATGCTCCGCCGCTGTTTATGTGACGGCCCACGGCGTCCTATCTTTCGTAGTTCTCCGAATGACACTGTTAATAATGTTACTGACTGGCTTCTTATTTTAATAGACACTGTCATCTCTCATCGTAAGTTTAAAAGCAAACCTCGTTTCCTCCGTGATGTTTATCTGTTCGTGCTTCAACATTTCCAATCGTAACAATTACTTTCATCTGTATCGTTGGAATTGTAGTCAAGGTTACAATCAATTTTACAGAAAAGCTAAGAATGCCTAAAAGAATGCAATCTCTGATGCGATATCTGGCTATTCTCAAAGGTTCTGTAACTCTATCTCATCTCAAAATGTTGGCTTTCGTGAATTTTAGAGAAACAGCGATGATGTTGTCAATAGTAGCAATGCTTCTATTCTAACTCCTTTTATTTGTCATCAGCTTTTTGTATCTTCTACTGATAAGGCTGATCTATTTGATCGTCTTTTTGCTGAAAAGTCTTGTGTTGATAACGCTGGATCCGTCATTCCTGAGTCTTTCCTTGAATACTGATCACTGATCTGTCATTATCACTACAAAGATGACTGCTATTGTTACTTCTGCTCTGTACTAGGTTGAGAATCCCTGACCTGATTAAATACCTGTTGTCGTTATCAAATATGTTGCTCATAGGCATGCGTCTATCTTTTTGAAAGTATTCAATATGTCCTAGGCATTGTCTTGTGTTCCTTTTTGTTATAACGAATATTTTGTTGTTCCTATCTTTATAAATGCTGATAATCGGTCCGACTCAACAAAGTATTGTCGAGTTAGCAGCAATGTTTTTGAATCGTTGTTCAACGGCACACTTGTTAATTTTCTGGAAAGTCTGAGTCTCTTTAGTGATGTTCAGTATGGCTTTCGTGGTGTTCGTAGATTTTCTTATCTTGGAACTGTTGTTACTAATCGGATCTGTCGGTTTATGGATAATTCATGAGGTGGCAGGGCCATTGCGCTAGACATTTCGAAATCGTTCGGAAGAGTGTGACATTCTTGTCTTCTATATACGCATTATGATTATGGAATTATTTATAAGTTTTTAAAATGTGTGTCTTTTCTTTCTGATGAAAGCTCGTAATCAAACTCCGAATGCTGCCTACTTATTTTCTTGTCATATCCACACTGATGTTCCTTATGGATCCATTCCAGGCTTAACACAGTTTGTTCTATATGTCAATTATCTTAGTGAGAATATTATTCAGAATATTAATATCTATGCTGATAACACAACTGTCTATTCTGGTGCTGCTTGTAGCCCATCTTCTTGGGGCAATTGTAATATGTATCTAATCTATAAGTTGATTTTGGTTCAGGGTGGGGATTTATTTTTACAATTTAATCCAGTTAAGCACCGAGCAATCTAAGGCGTGCCCCTTTTCTCCCGGATACTCTCATGAGTGGTTCTGCATTTTAAGAGAAATGGACTCTTAATTGTATTGGCAATTCGTTCTCATTAAATTTTTTTTGGAGTCCATGTATTAGATCCATTGATCTTTCTGTCGGTTGTTTCCATCGCTCCAAACACTTTATTACGCCCGAGGGGATTCCCTATCTCTACAAATCTACTATCACACGATCTATGGAGTACTGTATTCATATTTTGACTTGTGAATCTATGTCCAATTTTAGGGTTCTTAATAGGGTGCAGAAACCTATCTGTGATTTTATTGCCCCCAACTGTTCTTATTCTCTGCACCTTCTCTCTTGCTCCTGCTCTCAAAGGCGTAATGTGGCTAGTCTCTTTCTTCTATGTATTATATTATGGCATGTGTTCTTTAGAATCCTATGAAATATTATCTGCTTTTTTTGTTCCAGCTCATTTGAATCTTTGTTCTAGTCGTCGCCATTTATTCGCTGTTTTGATCGCTAATTATTATACACTTTCTTATTCGTGTAGCTGATTTCTAAACACGGAAAGCTTGGAGAACTTTCTTACTTGTGACTGATTTCCTCATACTTTTAGCGTTGGTCTTGTAAAACCAAGGTCAATTGACATCTAATGTCTTGGCGACACATATTTCTCGTTTTTGTTAGCTCCTTACATCATGTGACTCCATACCTTGTCCGACATTGTGAACCCCCGCCTTTTTCTGAAAATAAACTTGGAGCTGACAAACGGCCTGATACTGGCAGACTTTATCGTAGCTGTCACTTTTTGTTATTCTAAACAAAACACAAAGTGGCCAGCACCGAGAAAATAATGGCTTATTTCAAAGTAGTGTGCTGGCTCAATTCATGTATAACATCTACACTAATGATCAACCAATGAACAAGAACACTGAATGGTTCATCTATGATGACTACCTTTGCAGAACATCACAAAAGAGTGCGTTTGAGTGAGAAAAAACACACCTACACTCAGACTTAGATGAGCTACTCCTCTAATGCGAAACTAACCATCTGCATGTAAACGCTGCAAATCTCAAGTCTGCTTGTTTCCTCTATGAACTGAGAGCACACCAAACTCCTAAACATCACGTGATTTAGGATAAAACTTGTGAATCGCACCAACCATTTCTACCTTGGCACACTGTCATTCACGGAATATGTAAATGAAGCAAAAAGTGTAAGTCAGCTCTCGGAAAATATGCTACGAAAACTGAGAAACTCCAAGTGATGAGCCACATTACACACACTTAGAGACTGCCTTTGTCCTGTGATATCCCTCTTTGGAGTACGCTTGTACTGTTCGCTAGAGGCCAATGAATGCATACACCTCTACTTAGCATTGAGCAACACCTGCCACTTAATCACTGGAAGTTGTAAGTCAAATAGATATCACAAATGGTATCAGTGATGAACACAACCTCTTTCATATGCGTGCACTAAATGTCTACCGACTAAAGTCAAAGTGAAGCTTTCAAACCCATTTCGAAGCCCTAACAACACGTCAGGTATATTCAAGACTACAGCTGTTGACCACATGGTTAAAGAATGACTCTTCTTACTGACATAGGTATCACCCCTTTTGAGGAACTGCCTCCGCGTGCAGAGGTACCCTTGCTCCAGTAGAAAACAGTAAACTCTCTGAGAACGGGAATGGGACGATCGAAAAGTGCTATGAGTAGATGAGGCTACAAACGGACCCAACCATCATGAATTATGAGAGAAGGATCATACGATGCTACACTGCCTTTCTCTCTACTAATGCCTAAGCGGTTTAGCTTAGAAGATCTCGAAGAGTACAATACTAATGCAAAATACTGCATAAAAAGTGGGGCACTGCTGCAAATACACGCAAATGATAAGAATATAGCTTGTCTAGAGCAATTTCTATTAAGTGAAGTGTTCAACGGTCTTACATGTGTGACAATTACAGATTATGTTAAAGGTTATAGTTCAGTTAAGGGTTAGTGGGTACGGTTAGGTATTAGAGTTAGGCTTAAGGTTCTAGGCAAACAGAACAACGGATTATATAAACACAATTGTCAGAAGTATTTTTACAGCTAGTGTACAATGTCTACTGCACTATAAGGTGTAGATGGTATAACAAAGTGTAGATATGATACCTAAGTAGGTTCTTGATACGTATACAACACACCAGACAGTATGCAACAATTTGATGATCTTTTTAAAAGAAAATGTTTAGTGGGATCGAAATACTAACATAGCTAGTAATGGATATACGACGATCTGTGTAGAAATATTTTATACACATAATATAAATGTGATCCACTTTTTCGCATTATAATTTTGATATAGTGCATGTGTATTGTTCATCAAGTAAGCATTTTTGTGAGTATAGGTTGTTTGCACGCCACATTTGAATGGCAAGCTATTACTTTAATGTTTCATGTTCTGTTGACGATTCTACTCGTGAGAATAGAAAACTGACAACATCGTAATGACGAGAAGATTTTAAATGAGCATTTAAGCGTCGCTGCGGTAAAACATCACAGGACAACAGATGCGCGTTTTGGGGATCGATCATCAAATGGGGAGATAATGTGAGATAGTTTGTTTGTCATTTTGCCATGTTTTATTTTCAAGTAGCATTTTCATTGCGACGCGCATATGGAATACACTCAGCTCATGTTTAATGTATCAAAGAAGCTCTCATATGTTATATGTTCGTATGCCAATATGTAACGTGTAATAGAGTAAACATGAGCTGTCAAATGTGTGTGTAACATTTACGATGTGAAATGCTTTCATCAAGGAACACGCGAATTATATTCATTAAGACTATTTTAGATGTGGCAAGACACACTTCAAAAGCTAGACGTCCATATACTAATGTTTGACAAATCCGTTAATGTTTGTCTGTATGTAAGTTTAAAATACGATCTTCATTGCTTAATGTGTTAATTAAATAGACTCATATTCTATTTTGTACTAATGAGTAATCGTTTATCAAAGTCAGAAGGGCACTAAAGGATGCGTTATAATGGGGTGGTACGATGTACGCTGAGACAAATACCTTATCGATTTGAGATATGTGAAACTGGTCAGACTGTTATTATCTGAGAAGATGGCTGAACAAATGCTTGTTTACATTGGAATTAAAAACATGTTGTAGTCAGCGGGGATGAAGGTGCGTTGTATTGTATATAACGGAGGGGTAATTCTTGGAAAGAAACTTTGCTCATAGAAGTTTCGTATAGCTTTAATTAAACTGAGAAATAAAAGAACAATACTTAAAGTGGTTTAGATAAACGTGTTTTCTTTCTAATCTTGTTTTACAGGAGAAGAGCAGAGATTTTAGCTTAGTCGAGAACGTACCATGGAAATCACGATAGTGTACGGAAAACTTATGAACCTTTCTTCTCTGAAAAAGAGACTTCAGCGAAGAGAAAAAAACATTCCACTTGATTTAAAAATCAATTATGTAGTCTGTCACCGCAGAGAACCCTGGTTTTAATGGTACGTTTTTCAGATATGGCCACAGTACCCCATGTTTAGACGTATCTGACTATGATACAAGTCGAAGGGTGCGTAACGAGACATATACTTCGAACATCGGTAAGATAGTTTACTTAGTGTTCTTGCGATATCCGAAACAGATCCGGTATACGTCTTTCACTTCAAGTCTGGAGTGAAAGTATTCTTTAGAATCTTCTCAAAGCCAATAGTCTCCTAAATGAGTGCCCAATATATTTCAACTGGTGCTAAGTGAAGATACGCTCATAAGAGGTGAGACAAAGGTTTGCTTTTAGATATATAAGATGTAACTAGCAACGTTTTACCCCATTGCAGTCTATGCCCGGGTTCGAAAGCGAGAGACTGACAAATATCGCGATCAGTAATATTCTTCAAAGTGCATCCATTGGTAGCTTTGTCATATGCATAGATGTCAGCAATACTATGAAAATGGGATTCGGCAAATAATTTTTGGAGATTAGGAAGAGAAATATGCCTAAAACGTATCCCCCATACACGCATTCGTTGTTACTATGTGATTGAGACTTCTGCCAATACAGGACTGCTTTTACTGAGCCTGTGTGATATTACACTTCGCACCTCAGATGCCAATTTGGCAGGAAGAAATCAATAAATTGTACACTTAGTAGATATGTTGGTCGAGGGATGTATACCTTAGTAACTTTTCACAGATTCAAACGACTTACGAAAAACACACGGGAGACTGTTTGGTCGCCAATGAAATGCAGATAACCGATCTACAGTATGTTATACTGGTCAGATTGACAAAGTTTTACAAGATGATTAGACACATTCCCTGTTTAGTAATTGATTACACATATGCTAGTTACCACTTCAGCTTCTTAAGCACTAACATTAAAATGTTGCACGGACAAGTAGCTTTGTTTACCGGAAGATTTTCGATGAATTTGGCTTTTATACACATACATACACTTCTAGAGGCAAAGGGAAGTGACCGTAAGAGAGGTTACATGTACAAGTTTTCCAGAGCAGTTAGATTACATCAAATTCAAAGGAGATCACCTCTCGCCCATTTATGATGATACAAATATATGTCTTACATCTTGCCAGCACTCTATTTCTTATTTTACTTACCTCGTCTATAGCCAGCCACCCTTTTTATAATGCAAATATCATGTGACTCTGTCGCGTTTCCTATAATCTTCATGAGGTCCGTTTCACAAACAGATGTCGTTTTGAGAGCACCAAGTTTGTTGAAAGCATATGCAATAGCATTTTTGTTCGAAATAGCAGTCATTTATTCATAGGTGTTCAATGATGAGCTGCTTGGTGTATGTTTAGATTTCGTTGAAAGAATGAAGTATTAAATCTCAGCGATTAACTAGGCTGGCAATTCGTATGTTATACATCAAATATGTTATTTTGAAATTGGAATGTTTTAGAATCTCTTATATGAACACTCTGAGGTTATCCAACTTAGCCATCGACCATATCTACACATAGAAAAAACCATGAGAGAAATTACTTAGTGTTGATCTGAGTTAAGACAACGGAGACAACACCTCGATTTGCATTGTCCGGGACAAGTCGTGAAGAAAAAATGAAGAAGCAGTGCAAACTATCTAGCAGCATTTGTTACGCGAGTATGTTTATCACCCTATCTGTATAAGACCATACACTAAGAAACACATGATAACAACTCCGTACAGCATACTTCTTGTATTAGTATACTAGCCATTCAACACTGTGAACATTAAAGCCAGCGCGTCCATGATTGCTGTTAGAACGGTAAACAGCCAGGATATTAGAAAATTCCTCAGGATACTTTGAAAGATACTAACTTCGGTAATTTAGTGGACAATACATGGTATAAAAACGAATGGGACCTGTGAGCAAGTTAAACATGGAAACATATGCCAGGCAAATAAGGTCCCCTTTTAGATATGCCCTCTTCACATGCAAAGCCGTGTATAATGTGAGCACATATTATATGCTAATGCAAAGTGTTAGGGTCAGATGTTGATGTCATGTTCGAATAAATTGTCATTACAAAATCCTTTGGTAGTAACTGACGGACGAATGCAAGTTTAACACAGAAGGAATCTACTTAGATTCCCTGTAATACTCATCTTTGTTGTACGTTTGGGGAATGCGTTTAGGCTTATAGTTTGTTCTGAAACTTGCAATGTGTGGATTGCAATTGTTTGTGGAAGTAACACAGAGGAAATAAGAATGCACAATTATGTGTGTAAACCGTTCAAGAAATACATGCCGTTACATTTCCAACAAATATGGCATCAGGATTCTCCACCGGAAACGACTGCATTGCCCATATCTCCATACACTAAATGGCAATACAGCAGCCCACATATCTTGCATTTGCTGATAGTATAGCCATCCTGAAAGTTACTCATAGGTTCGGGTCTTTAGATTCCCTGACGATATCGTCGGCATAGATAAAACGTTTATCATCAACAGTTCCAAGAAATATGGCATCAGGATACTCTGACGGAAACAACTTCATGCTTCAGATCTCAATACACCAAATGGCAATACAGCAGCCCATGTATCTTGCATTTGCTTATAGGACAGCCTTCTTGAGAGTTACTCATAGGTTCGGATGCTTAGACTATCTGGCGGATAACGTCGGCATAGATGAAACCTTTACCATCAACACCCTCATTAGTGACATGACAGCATAGATCTAAGAAAGCAAATTGACTCGGATCATACGGCTCATTGTAACTAAAATTAACACATGGAACAACATTTTCTTCCGACTTCTTCACAAACATCACTGTTATAAAAATAAGGACTAAGGGAGAGAGTAAGGGAAACGGGATTTACTGGGCTGCCAGAAGAGCATCGATGTAACGCTTGTGCAACACGCACATGACCCTTGCCTTATACAAGGTATGATTTGAACAACAAGCTAAACACGCCAACTTAAAAATCTAGATGTAAAGCGGAGGTTTTACTCCTATTTTTCTTTTTATGTATAATTATAAAACTGTTCAGTTTCTTAAAGATGAATTTAAATACATCACACATTCACTTAAAACATTACCATACTCGCCATATTTCATAGAAAAGTCAAAGATACAATACGCACATATATTTTCTAGAAACAATAATAAATAATCATATACACCGAACACTTCTTTTATACACATACATCCTCTGTTACCTACCCACGACCATACTACAATAGTTTGCACACTCTAAATAATGTACGTACTCTAACAATACAAACTACATAAACACCTATGAAACACACATTAAATTAAAACATTTCCGAAAAAAAACACACATCTAATGCATGTATATATACTGTATCATGCAATAATTGTATCAGTTAAACTCAACGGGATCTAAGGTATAGCTTAGTGAACATACAATATATATATATATATATATATATATATATATATATATATATATATATATATATATATATATATGTAACAATCCCATGTATGCACTATTCTCTTGTTCAGTACAGCATTATCAGGGTGTTAACTTTAAACAACGGAGACTCATTAAATTGATTGAAGTAAATCTCGACGAAGACTTCTCAAAAAAGCACTCATTATAACACCAATTAAAATAGGTGACGGCTTCTTAACTAAATGTCTCTTAATTAGCAATGTATATGTTGTAAAAAGGAACTAGCATTAAGGTTCAGCCTATCTTTTTACAACATAAACGCAACAAATCTGTGTACATCACATAAATATAACAAAAATAATCTCATTAACGCATAGCATTTTTGGCATGCTAACGTTTATAGTTGGTTCCAAAAAAGAATAAAAGCATTATTTGCATGTTTCGTTTGAAAGACAACACTATTTTAAAGTCAAAAACGCACACCATATTTTGAAATATTTTGAAATATCATAGTTGATTGTAATTAGTTTTAATCAATCATGTTAAGAAAATCTTGAAATAAAGACGCAGCGTTTACGAACACATACATAAGTTGTTGTTTTTCTTTTATATATATATATATATATATATATATATATATATATATATATATATATATATATATGTATCTGTCTGTCTCTCTCTCTCTCTCTCTCTCTCTATATATATATATATATATATATATATATATAGGGAGAGAGAGAATGAAACATGCGTTTAGTTACACGACTAATTAGACATCTTAGGTAAATATTATATCTTCTTGTTATATATATATATATATATATATATATATATATATATATAAATACATAATAACAAATATGTATATATATATATATATATATATATATATATATATATATATATACACACATACACACATAAACATATATATATATACATATATATATATATATATATATATATATATATATATATATATATATAATAATGGTAATAATCCAGGTGAAAAATATCCACAGGGTGGTAATCCAGAGAATTTTAACCGGGTTTATAAAAAGTGCTCAATATCAAAATAGAGCTTTATATATGATAGTTTTATTTACACAGATTTTGTACATGTCTGTGTAAATAAAACTATCATATATATATATATATATATATATATATATATATATATATATATATATATATACGGCAGTGTGCGTATGTATATATTCCACGTCATTTTTCCGACTGGAGATATCAATGCATTTCAAGTACGGAGTAGATTATTACACATAAACATAACCAGAAAATATGTGATTTCCGACAGTACTGGCGTAATTCAAGCCTGAAGCAAAATATACAATTCATCTTTGTCTCTTTTTTTTACCAATATTTTCGAAACACATCATTAATGAAGGAAGGCTGGGTATTTCCCGTCTACCTTGGTATAATAATCTCGAAAATCTGTGATAGCATCGAAAGGGGAGCATTTTCATAAATTAAATGTTTTCTGTATATCTGAAATGAAACTTGTATTGGATGTAACTCTAGTATACAGTATTTAGTATAATGAATACGCCATTATGGTTCTTAACTAGTTTTTATTGAATTTAATATAGCTCCACACATAACTAACGACTCCTATATAAGTCTGACCCATGTTGTGTTATCATCATTGGCTTAAAGTATCTTTAATGGCCGTGAAGGGTAAAGCAGAATGGAAGTATGGTGAAGGAAAAGTACAACACATACCACAACTCGTCTACGGTGAAGACTACACACTTGGGGAAGCTACACCATATTCAGGGATTATGGTCGTTGCCAGTGATACATATATCCCACACATACTCTCCAATTCAACTGAATTATGTAGTCGTTTAAATGAGATGACATATGCCGAGACTTTGCTTGTCAATATATATATATATATATATATATATATATATATATATATATATATATATATATATATATATGCCATCATGTACTACATTGGTAAATACCAGTAACAATAGTGTTCGATGCTGAAGCAGTTTTTTCTGATAGATTGTACATATCAGTTATTTTTCGACTTACATAGACAAACAAAGTGTCGACCTAGCTATTTTTGACGTCGTCCTTTTCCAACGCCTGTTTCATTCGATCTCTATAAACGATGCCGGGCTAAACAAAAAATTGCTGTTTAAACTTCCTATTTTTTATTTTCTGGTCAACCATTAAATGGACTCCAGAAATGATCCCCTATCTTTCTAGCCAAAGTGTTCGTCAAATTCGTACAGGTTGTCTATCTTTTCCAAAGTAACTGAACATAATATCAGGTCCGGCGACTCGCTTTTAACCATATATTTCTTTCAAAGACCACCGTCAATTCCACATTGATCAACATGATTGCCCTGACAATTCCCTACCTTTCGGCCGTTCGGTCGCAGATGTTTATTCGCCACGGGATCAAAACAAGTTACATGCTCTACAACCTAATTTCACAATCAATCAACAGCTATGACCTCTCTGGCATCTCCTATCTCTCTAGAGCTTCCAGGAACACCTTCGAAGTCGATAATCGCAGCAAGGCCCTCGGCCACATACCGGCTGGTCATAATATACCTCCTTAGCGGTGTTAAGGAGCTTTAGTCTATGGAACATGACGAAAATAATCCAATGTAACGCACCGTCAGGGGTTCCGCTATACATCTAAATTGATTATTCTGATATGCCAACTTCGTATGATATGAAACATTACGAAAATGAAATGAGAAAAAAGGGTCAATTTAATAACATAAGCAAATTGTAACTATACATATTCAATTGTCGAAAATGATACACTAATTTTCAATTAAATGTGCCTAAACAAAATCATAGATTACAAAGCTTAACCTATTATAATAGCCTAACGCAATATAATAAGGGGCCTATAGGACAGACTTCCTATTTAAATCTGGATTAGCAAACCACCGCTATGTTCCCCTTAATAACATACCCCACAGCTACAATTATTTATCAAATTATTCTGGAAATAAAGAACCCAGTTTACAATGAAAGGTTTTGAGAAAAATAATGTTTGCACGTCAGTAGTTGTTCCTCTAACTGCGGTTTACTTTGGATTTTGAAAGCATGTTTGATTGTTAGTATAAGTTTAATTACTAGTAATAGTACACCCTTTCTTACTTAGTAAATATTTTCGCACAACTAATGTTCAGTGATTGATAATTAACAGTGTTTTTCCCTAGATTCTGAGTTAAAAAAAACTATTCATGTTTTACAGTAATGCTTGCTTCTTTCGATGGCCGTTTTTAATTGATGAGTCGCTTTTGATTGTGTGTAGCAATAAGCTTCCCAGGGGTTCTAGTACCCCCAGCATATTTCATTTGCAATCATAGTGGTTCTCTCCCACATAATCCTATCTATCTTTCAGACCTTTCATAACTATATTCGGTTGTATCAGACGGAACTGGTGTCAACAATGTGTGATTTTTTTATTCCACCCATAGATTCATAGTTTACTTAATCAATAAATAATGTAACATTATATATAACTCGTGTTTCGGGATTGCTAAAATATTTTCAGAAAAAAACAAACATGTTAATCTTTTTACACACCCGATCACTAAAGTTGGCAGCAACGAGCTGTGTAATCCCCTTTTATAGAATACCGTAAATGTCCATTTGATGTTTCCTGACCATTAGTGTATTGTCGGTTTGTATTCTCACGAGATAAAATATTAATGGGGATATGGACGATAAAAGCCACCGTCAAAGATAGCATAGCGCCGACCTCAAAAATTATGTTTAGAAGCATCCAAAGGCAATGAGCTAAAAACGTAAATGATCTCAATTATGATGACAGAAAAGAAGAGCGCGGCTGATGATTTGCTGCTCTTTTACATTACGAGATAATAAAATAGATCAAACGTGCGAAGTATCGAGGATTGATGTTTATAAAGGATGAAAGACGGTTTGATAATTGCATATAATTAACGGATGAGCAGAAAATATCGAAACCTCAAGAACATTCTCCAGGTGTATATAGTACGAAATGCATAGAAACATAAGTTATGTATTGAAAATAAAGATATATTCAGGGGAATACACGAGAAGAAACAGACAGCTAACCCTGCCCGTGATAGAAGTTAACAATCAATTGCAGAATACTTCGAGTCGTACATATACAGATTGCCCAGTTGGAATTATTGAATGTGCATTTTCCAGAAGTAATGGCGAATGTTTCAATTAATTATAAATAGTACTATGGAATGTATCTATGTCAAGTAAGCTCAACAGGCACGTTCTTGTCTCATTTCAAAAGGAGATCATAAGAGTAAGTGACTCTTTGTCTCATAATTTATTTCGGGAATGAAACGTGAATGTTTGTTTGGTGATTCCATTTCATGAATTTGGTATGATACTACTAATACGATCTAACACAATATATCGCACCGTTTAAGTAAATACTTAAAATGTGTATGCGCAATGCATTGTATTACTTTATGCTATTATATGAGTTCATGCATGATATAGTAATATATTAACTATACATATATACATATAAAAACCACTAACAATACTATCTATTATATTTAAGACTTCAATTTTCAAAATTGTCATATATGTGCCTATATATTTTCTGTTTCAGAAGAAATACATCTTAACAAGAAAGATGTTCTAAAATAGATAACCCTATTGTTTAACGCATGTGTTCGACGAAAGATTAGAGTATACTACTTCGCTAGCATTGTTACAAAATAAAGATTTCAATAAAAAAGTTAATGATACTCATGTAAGATCTTCGATCGACGATTTCAACAGATTGGTTATGAAATTAATTTAGATAATCTGGTAGTGTATTATCGATTCGTTGATTATACGGATAAAATGACATGGTCAGACGGGATAAGGTGAGCGAAATAAGATTTAAATTTAAAGAAAACTGAATTGCTATTAGCAGCATAGTAGTAAATAAAATGAGTTACACACATACAAACACACCCATATATATATATATATATATATATATATATATATATATATATATATATATATATATATATATATACATATATATATATATATATATATATAAACCGACGTTAGTATTAAAAAAACCGTCACCTTGCAGAAACGTAGAGCATACAAAAACTAAAATCAATTATTTATATATATATATATATATATATATATATATATATATATATATATATATATAATAATGTTCGCTATAGATATCTGATTCTCTTTTATCTTACCTCTCCGAGAAATTTAAAATCTCCTAGCTTATGCTTATTTTCTAGAAAAATACATAAGGCACTTGAAAAAAAATATTTAAACTTTCGTATTTAGATATACAAGACTGATACATAATTCTGGACAATAAACAAGCCGGAATTCTTCTGTCTTCAATACATTATGCTGCGATGAATTAACTACTCTGGTGCCCCCTCGACGTAAATTCACTAGACTAACTTGACAATCAACTAAATCTCATTCATTCACTGTGGAGCTCCCCAGATGCCGGAAAGCCTTCAACCAAAATAGCTTCTTTCCTCGTGCTGCTGGCGTCTGGAACTCCCTCCCTGTCTCCTGTTTCCCCGACTGTACTGACATTCAGAAATGTAAAACTAATGTAAACAGACATCTCGCTGCGCAGATCCCAACTTAGGCTGAACTCCCCAACCTTCTCCAATTTTCTTTTTTCTCAGTAGCCCCTTACGTCTACAGTGGCGGCCTGACTTGTTTGGGGTGAACCATGTAAAAACCAAAATAACCAGCATGACGAACCATGTATATTAACAGCAAGCACACTCGTGTATATTATTGAAATGAAATAATATATGCATATACATACATATGATTTTAAATTTCTAGAGGTATTTTGTGACAGAATGAGCATCGTCTAGAGATATATTGTGAAAATATGCTTCCTATATTGCATTAAACACAACAAAATAATATAATGTGGGTAGGTCCCTCAATGGTTCATCTATCTAATGTAATCATACTCGAGATCATGGCGTTTTGCAATTAACACAATCTGCTCAACAATAGATACACACGATCGAGAGTTTTCCGAAACAGTTTCAAATCATCACTCATATACGTGAATAATAGATATATTACACCTTATATAGGGGTTCCGCCATACATCTAAATTGATTATTCTGATATGCCAACTTCGTATGATATGAAACATTACGAAAATGAAATGAGAAAAAAGGGTCAATTTAATAATATTTAATATATATATGTATATATATATATATATATATATATATATATATATATATATATATATGTGTGTGTGTGTGTATATTTACAAGTGCAAATATAGAAAAATTTACTCCAGAAATCAATAAAAACATGTACATAGAACATTGAAGAACTGGGCGAGTTTATTATATTACGAGTAACAACGTCAGCTAAATAAACGACAAGCATAGGGGGTCAACAAAGATAACAGAACAAGAAGGTGTGTATACGTTTTTATAAGTTTGAATGTACCTGCTTACATGTATCAATGTTACATGCATGGGTGAAGATACATAAATGTAATGTGATATAAACTATTATATATATATATATATATATATATATATATATATATATATATATATATGAATATCAATACATTTAAAAGAAATGTATACATATATATATATACTTACTTATAAAAGTTTAAATGTTGGAAAACGTGTGTTTTATGCTGATACTCTTTATTAAAATCCAAAGTAATGTGTTTCACTTTCTCTCAGGTGTTAAGTTAAAATATGGATTACAAATCAACTTGCCCATATATATATATATATATATATATATATATATATATATATATATATATATATATATATATATATATATATTATGGATTGTGCACACTGTGGAAAATCGCGATACTTTTCATTAATGAATAATATTCCGTAAAATGTATTCAGTACGATTAATTATCAATATCGATAAAATGTAACACACTATAGTCGTTAATGTAAATACCATGCAAGTTATGTCTCTGAATGGAGCAGTTTAGTGTTTACAGTCTGTAGAGCAGCGGACACCTACAAATACCGTTTAATTTCGTGCATAGCTTTCCAGCCCGATATGTAAACATAAAACATCCTCATAGTGGTCAACTATCTTATATTTATAGTTATGAAATAATGACTTAGCAAAATAGATAGATGTAGCAGGTGTATTCAATTATGTATAATTTCATATATAAGTTTAGTCTTTTAAGAGAATATGTGTTTCTATAACAATCTATTTACTTATTTATATATATATATATATATATATATATATATATATATATATATATATATATATGTGTGTGTGGGTATATACAAATATATATGTTTGTATATATATATATATATATATATATATATATATATATGTGTGTATATATATATATATATATATATATATATATATATATATATATATATATATACGTGTAAGTTCTTATAAATAAAAAATATATATTTAGGCATACAATCCTCACATTTATTAAAAAATCCAATTGCAAGCTCGATGGAGGTGTACGTTTTATTTTAAAAATAAATAATATAAGCAAATGCTGAATAAAAAGGTGGAAATACTAAGAAGAAACACATATATTTGTGGAAATATAAAAATAAAATAAAATTGAAGTGAATATTAAAATCAGGACTTGAATGCAATTATATATATATATATATATATATATTAAATCATTTTTTAAAATATATCTTACCTACGTACGACGTCGTTTCGAGTTTACGGCTTTCGTCAGCGTAGGGAAATAACAGTATCAGACGGTCACAAGGCCCGAACCCGGTTAACAGAGTCACCTTGCTTAGGCTTACTTAGTCAACGAAACATTGTCACGTGGTAACGGAGAAATTAAGTGATATTAACACATTTCGGTCAAAGCTATAAATTGCTGGACAGTTTCGAACAGAACTCTTCTGGACATTCAAAGAAAAATTAATAAGAATAATGGAAAACTTATATTTTTCATCACCATGGGGTAGAGTTCAACTCGAAGTGGTTTAATGATTTGATAGCTTAGACTGAACATTTTTAGGCTAATAATATTTGTATAAACACCAGGTTTTACGCCTAATAGATATGTGTGTGTGGGGTATGTTTGTATACATGCGTGTGCACATGAGTTCGTTTTTGGTGTTTGGGTGAGTGCCTATATGCCATATTGCCAGTGTCTGTGAAGTCATATATGTGTTCCTTTTATTTTACTTAATCTGAAGTTCTCAGAAATCAAGGGGTGTCTTCTTGAAGCAACCAATTTATCTCTATATGGGATACGTAGATATTCGAATATTCAATTCGAGTCTTATATATAATAAAAAGTTAGTAACATTAATTTTCCAGCTAACTATAGTATAGTATATCTTTCTTGTGTGCTCTTAGTCTTACCGGATTCCAAACTCTCAAAACCATGGGTTGTTTTGTTTTCATTTTACTTCGGTAGAATTTCTCAGTAATTTAGGGTCCCTCCTTCTTTGCGCTAACAGTTGATCTCTTTATCAGATACATAGATAGCCGAGTGTTCAATCATAATTCCCATGTCTTTCTCAAGTTGAGTTAATAAGGAAATGAAGTACATTGATTCTCTTCTCTCCAATTGACAAGTTAATTATTTAATAGTATAAGTTTTATGTAGAATATTGGTGTTACCGTATTCCAGGACAATAATTAATCTAGTCTGGTTGATTATCAAATAAAGTGCTGTTACTAGGGGCAACACAACTTTTAGGAAGTGTACAATCACTCGTATGTGCCAAGGTAGACCAAAATATAGTGGATCTTATTTGTTTTCGAATACTATGTTATTTTAAATATTTAGCCAGGGTTTACTTGTTTGGAGATTACCTTCATGTCAGGTTATCCTGACACACACTTGGACAGAGAGACCGAAGCCACTCGAGGAAAGTGTCTAGTAAGTAATTCAAACCCCCGTTTGTGTGTGTATATGCACCTTTGTACAGGAAAATAATTTAAACTAATGAACGCATCCTTATTAATTTTGGAATCAATATTCTAAAAAATACGGTGAGCAAAATAAGCAACTGCTTTTCTTTGTAAATATTATTTTGTTTTATGACTCGATAATTATGAATTCATCAATATATATTTATTGAAAGCCGGTGCGTAACATGGGCATTGAATTCAGCAACATATGCGATGTAAGTCTTCCACTTCAGGTTTACGTGATACAGTCAGCCATCGAAGCTAATCAGATAGATAACCATCAATTTAAATTAATACAAAGTCTAAGTGTGTTGTTGGTAGTTAAATTTGAAATTTGTATTTAGATGCATTAAATGTGGGCATCCACTTGATCAAGGTCGAAAAGGAGTGAAGCAAACACGTATTGATCAATGTTGTTCTTTATAGTGCTGCCATAGATGGGTGTGCCATCTGCATAGATGTCAACATATGCTCTTAAAATGTGAATTGGGACATTATTGATACATATGAAGAAGACATATTGAGCTCATAATGGGTGCTATGGGCAAGCCAGCGTTGATAGTATGTTATTCAGAACCATTTACAACTATCTTTCTAAATCGATCAAAGAGACAGAGATTTTAGTTGAGACGACATTTTCAGATATTTCATAGCAAGCAAGCAGCCCTTTGTGTAAACCCTATGAAAGGCATTTGATATATCCAGCGGTATTTTTTTAAGAAGAAGATCTCGACAAGACATTTAGTGATCCTCTGTGGTATTACGGGCAACCCGTCAGATGTAGATATTTCAGTACGTAATTCATATTAGCTGTCACTAAGTGGCTTGTTTTTGCTAAGGTGATTAGCAGCTATTGGATTGATCAGATACTTAAACAATTTGCTTATGACACGCTGAGATAAGGACGACCTATCTTGAGTGTGTTATACCATTGGGAATACGGTGATGTTTTCCAGGGTGGTTAAAACATATCCTATTTAAGCAACGATTGAACAGTTTCATAAGAATGAAAGCAAGTACCGATTCCAGTGTCTTAAGCACTATGATTAGAATGTTTTCAAGAAGAGTTGCTTTCCTAGCCTTAATGCTCTTGATAAGTTTAGTACCATACCGGACCGATATATGAATGCCGCTTATATTGATTACAATCAGGAGGTAGGCAGCTCTGATGCAGCATTTATTTGCGAAGTGTTTTACATTATTAAAACACTAGCAGGACCCGTGTCCCGGCGTTGCCCGGGGAAATATAACAGCCTTATTTTAATTTTTAAGTTAAATAAATAGATTCAGAAAATAAATCATTTCACTGGAAGTAATTTAAGTAATTAAAATAGGATTGATGTTTTACCTTCTGGTGCCAATATGTATAGACATTGTGGAGAGCCTACCCCTGAACATCCTACATAAAACTGCCCATGGCTAAAGCAAGGTGAAGTCAAGTTTAGACTAACCACTGCCATTCATGCGTTTAACACACAGTCTCGTTCCATTACATAGCCTTGGAACATCAACATTCCGGAGTAACATAATTGGGCATCCAGCTTTCAGCTTTAATTTGTGTGTTTGCATACCAAGCTATTCTAATGAATTAAACAATTCTGTAGGGTATTGTACAGCCTGGTCGTCATCGCGAGTAGAATCCACAGAAGTGAAAGTTTGTTTATCACCTGGAATTTCATCAAGCAGTTGTTGATTGATGACCTGTACCATGTCATTTTCAGTAGCTAGAATTGCTCTCTCCGTTAGCCATTCAGGATGCACATAGTTTTCGGCTATATTTGGATAAACTTTGCTACTAAGTTCTGTGAGTGATGAAACAATTGAGCCAATACCTGGAGTAATAACAATCGTGCCATTGTTGGTTGTTGCAAGCTTGCCATCACCTATTTTTAGGAGTAGGGAGGCAAACTCACCAGCCATTGGGTCACTATTGAGATGTACACGCATGTTTGTAAATAACGTTACAGTCTTAGTGTACTTCCACAAATATGACAATTTTATGCAAGCATTAAGCTCGTCAGCGGGACTTCTACGTGGAACAATAGGAAGCGTTTGTCGGAAGTCACCTGATAATAAAAGTTATGCCACCCATAACAACATCACGTTTCTTGAGATCACGCAATGTTTTATCTAGAGCATCGAACGCTTGTTCATGTGCCATTTTACATTCATCCCATACGATCAAGGAACCATTCTGTAAAACTTTAGCTGGATCTGATCCTCTTTCTATTTGACAAATTGGATCAGCATCTTTTGTTAAGGATAATGGCAACTTAAATGTGGAGTGAGCTGTCCTACCACCAGGAGTACCTCTGGGTGCATCAAGGAATATCAGGCCACCTTGCTGATCTTCTACAGTATTAACTATAGTACGAAAAATATGAATTTGCTCATTATTTAGTTTGATTTAGATCGATTAGGTGAGGTAAGACCCAATTTAGTCAGTGTTTTACCATTCATCCTATAAGTCATAGTTTCTATATGTAGTAAAGCCATATTGAAGATGTCGTCTGAAAGTGTTATATCAACTTCAGGCTGTTGATTGCATTTCCTAAGAAGGAAATCTTCAGTAAAAGCTTCTTCAAGTAGTTCATGTGCACTACATGCATGCCTGAATGTAGTCATAACTTGACCATTGATCGTTTTTAGGTCATTAAAGCTCTGTGTACCTCTAACATTGTGTAGAAGCAGTCTCAAACAGGAGCTGTGAAATTGATTTGGATGCACGGTGCATACCCTGCCCAAAACTTCTGTTTTTTTAACGCACGGATAGCCTGGAACTGGCTTACCCTGTAATCGTTGCTTGAAGACCTTAGTTTTTGTGTCCCAGGTATAATAAAGTGGAACTTCTGAGTACAAAAGTGTACATGCAAAAAAATCTGATTGACACAATTTGAAGAAAGCTGTTAGAGTGGTTGAAGTTGGATTTGCAACTCTATCTGCCGCAGTACTTTCAGTAAAGTATATCCGCTGTCCATTTTCTAGATGAACTGATAGGTGAATAACTGGGGGATGATATACATGTATATGAAAGTTAAGTATTCTCCAAATGGTTTCATTGGTTGATATGTAACGTTCCGTTTCGTACTCTTAACTTAATCATGAGCATTACTTTCAATTGTAAAGGTATCTTGATCACTACCTTTATTTACATATTTACAAATGTATTTTATTGATTTCACGCTGTTGCTATATTCAACATTTATATGTGCATCAAAAATATTACAAAGCAGTTTATTATGCGGTTCAACGCATCGGTTGTCTACAGGAACTGTTATGTTGCAATAGGGTAACTGTCGTCTCTAAACCTCCAGCTAAAGGAGATAGTCGTCGATATTGTGGGTAGCCATTTGTATCCGATTGAGTTTCACTCAAGAAGTGTCTGGGATATCTTTTACTGCAGTGTCCATCTTTGAGACAGAGTGAACATCTGTTTATGTATCCACATGGTCCATGAATTATATGGTGCCTAATGATATCATGTAAAAGATGCCACTGGATCCGGAATTTCCACACTGATCACTGAATCTATGTCAGAGGATCTCAATTTTTGTTGCACCTCCATTATGCTCCATCGCCATCTGAAATTGTTGGATATAAAACGGGCAGCACTTTTCACGGCCACCATCGTCCGCCACCAGGCATTTGGTTCATGTGACTCAATCGCAGTCATTTAAAAATAGAGATTATAAATAATCATATAATAGGCAATCCCCCCCTCCCACTACATGTTTTATTTCGGTTTAGTTTTATTTGTTTTACTTTTCGAAATAGTATAATTAACGTTGATGGATTTTCCGCACATTCCTGAGTCTTCTGTCGATTTAAATATATTGTACAATTCGGTGTTTTATGCCCCCCTCTCCCGGATACAATATTTTTCTTTGCGGTTTATTTATATTGTGTTACTTTTCAAAACAGATATACCACATCAACCTATCAATCCCGCCACACCCCACTGCGTGGCATTTGACTCATGTCACTCAATCGCAGTCAATTAAAAAAATAGCGAATAGTCTTCCTTATTGAAAATAATCATATAATCGTCATTTTATTTCTCCCCGACCATCCGAATACAATTGGTAATGCTCTGCAGGTTACATAAAGTATGTGTGTGTTTCAGTGGTGCTCATTTTCCATTTGTCTTTTCAGCCAAAGAAAATGGAATTTCTATACAAAGATAATGTGGGATGCGGTTATTTTAATGGGGCTCTGTAGGCCTCTTTAATTAATCGCTGAGATTTCAATTCCCCCCCCAACATTGGACTAAAATAAATGTAACTATTCTGTTTGTGTATGTTTTGGTAATTTTCTCAAAGTATTTTATGTTGAGGGAACTTTTCACAAGGAAGCACTTGTTAGTGTAATTTATTTATTAATAATTTATAAAAATAATAATATTTATTTTTTATTGTATGAAATAAACTGTATCCAAAATAGTGAACAGTTATTTTTAAAATAAAAAGTTATTTAAATGAATAGCCATTAAAAGAATGGGAAAAATACGCGCGAAGGAAGAAGTAGGTAATGTAATTTGGCTAATCTATAACCTTTTTTTTCCGAACGTATTACGTTGGGTCAAATTCTGTAGAAGTAAAGTTTTTTGTTTTTATTTTAGTAAGTAAAAACGTAATTGTTTTATCTTATTTTAAGTGTAATAATGAGAAAAACGTAAAAGTGTATCTTTTCGGTTCGTTTATGTTTTGTTTATTTTACCAAAGTATTTAACGGTTAGGGAAGTTTTACCAAAGAAGCAATTGTTATAGTATTTTAGTTAGTAATAATTTATAAAAATAATATTTGTGTTTTTTTTTTATTGTACGAATTAAAAGTTTCTCAAAATAGTCAACAGTTATTTTTGGAAATGAACAGTTATCATTTAAGTGAATAGACATTAAAAGAATGGGAAGAATCCGTGCGAAGCAAGAATTAGGGAATGTAATTCGGCTATTCTGTAACCGTGTTTTTTTTCTTAACGTAATCCGTTGTATTTTTTTTCGTAAAGTATTACGGTGGGTCAAAATCTGTAGAAGTAAATTTACTAGTTTTGTTTTAGTAAGGAAAACATAATTTTTTTATATTATTTTTTATAGATGAAATGTAATGTATTTGTTATTATGTAATTGGTGTCGTTTATGTAAACTAATGTGAAAAACGTAAAGAATAAATGTATGTAATCGGTCTGTTTATGTTTGGTTTATTTTCTCTAAGTATTTAACGGTGAGGGAAGTTATGCCAAAAAAGCCATTGTTATTGTATTTTATTTAATAATAATTTATAAAAGTAATAATTGTTTATTTATTGTAGGAATTACAAATTTATCAGAATAGTGAACAGTTATTTTTTAAATGTTAAGGTATAATTTAAATGAATAGGCATTAAAAGAATGGGGGAAATCCGTGTGAAGTAAGAATTAGGGAATTGTAATCGGATAATCTGTAACAGCTTTTTTTTTTCTTAACGTATTCCGTTGGTTCAAATTCTGTAGAATTTTTTTTTTTAAAGTAAGTAAAACGTAATGTTGTTTATGGTAGATGTATAATGTAAATAGCAGAACAGGAACGGCGTATTACCTGAAGTAGTCGTAGGTCGGTAAGGGAAATCGGCATAACTGTTTAAGCGTAGTGAATGTGGCAGGCGTTTCGTGAACTGTATACGCTGTTCGAGGCTGAGAATATAAGATTGCGTAATCGTATATAACGGAAGTGACGTAGGCACATGTATTGAAGGGAGCGTCTGTTATATTTTCTGTGCAACGTATGCTACTGTGTTGTAATGTGAAGACGGACCTAACATAAATAATAAGTTGTAAAATGTGTAAATTATCCGTGTGTAGTTGTACCCGGTGTAGACTGGTAGCGTGGGAGGAGTAACATGTTAGAGAGAAATGTTCTTGCTACTACCTGTATGGTGTCTGTTTTGGGGAGAGTGACTGATGGAGGAACGAAAGTAACAATTTGCCCGTGGTGGATGTAAGACTCTAGAGTTTGCTAAGAACACGCTCGAGCGAATAAAGCTTGATGTTGTAGCGATTGTAGTAACGTATTGAGTTCGAGTTTATTTTCCTATTCGACGCGAAGGTACAGGGGAAAGAACGTCTTTACTTTATATATAAGATGAGCAGATACACATTGGTTTTAGATGATGGAATAAATGTTTTACATCTGTTGAGTACCATATATGATTTTTGACAAAATTCGTTGGATACACGTTATTGTTAAGTCACTCTAAATGGACGGCTTGGGCATAGGTCTTTTTCGCGTTTTTATAACTCTAGTCTAAGTGAGTATGATAAGGTTTAAGCCGGTCTTTATAATTGTTTATATTCATATGTTTATGTTCACATGTCTATTCTTTTTCATTTATCAACATGTTTTAATATGTATTTATGTTTCTATTATGTCTCTGATATGCACCTATATAGTATTTTATTGTATTTATTAGAGGTGCATGTACCCTATGCTCGTTTATATGTATGTAGGGGGAGTGCGTTTTAGTGTATGTCCTTTCATGATTACTTACACGTAGTTAATAATGAAAGGAACCAAACAATGCTTCATGTTTGTCTCATAATAAGAACCTCTAAGTTCCTATTCATAAAAAATAGTGTACTTCACCAGTGTTGAATATAAAACAATCTTTACGAAGATAAAAAGCAAAATATAATGAAACAAAATATTATCTCTAGAATACTTGTTCCGATCTTAATCAAAATGTGTTACATAATGTGATTCTTGACAATTGTTCTTTACTAAGCCAAAGGATTTTAAGAACAAATTAAAATGCAGGGAATATTGTGTAATTCGTGTCTTTTGACGATGAATAAATATAGGCACGTCTCAAATATTTGAATTTAAAAATAAGAGGTCGCGTCCATGTTATTTCACAAAGATTTTAGATATCTAAATTTTCGCTACAGGCTTTTAACCCTCCACTTTTTCCCCTTCTACATAAAACCTATTAAACTAAATGTTTCCTTTATTTAAAACCATTGCGCTCAGAAGCTGCGTTCTAAAAATCATAATGATCGAGTTATTTGTGAAGTTAGATTAGAGTAAACATACACATATTAAAACCTTATTGAAATACATATTTGTGTGCGACCACACTGCTATCCAATCAAATAATAATGTGATACTATTTTGTATTATCAAAAAACTATTCGATAAAATATTAAGTTCGATGTTTTTCACAAAATAGAAAAGTTTCCAGAAACAATTATAATTGATACAATATTAAGTTAGGTCATTGGAATTGAATTTCGGATGGATAATCATGATTGCATTTAAGGAGAAAAGAAAATGAGATAAAGACAGCTACTAACATAAAAAGAGAAACTAATGACATCATTACTTAAAAGTATAAATACATCCAGCAATATGGGCAATCAACTTACAATATAAATCAGTTACTAAAAAGAGAATACATTAGCGAAACAAGAGAAGTAATTGTCAAAAATTATAAACCATGGATGATAGAAGAGGTTGTATATGATCTTAGTAAATATCTCTGGTTATATGTTCACGATCTTACATGAACTGGTCAAGCAAATATAATATAAAATCTATTTAAAAAAGAGGAAACTCTATAACATAATTGATACTGTTGACAACATGTATTATAAATAAATATGGCAAGAAAAAGTATTCAAATATTGAAAATGCAGTGGACATTTAAATACTAAACGAAAATAGTGAATACCACATACAGACATAATGATTACTGCCGCTACTGACTGCACAATACTAAATAATGCAGAGTAATGTTTTATTATTGTTACAATATAAAACTAAATAATAACGTTGAAACATTCTTTTTTATTTTAAAATATATGTCGCAGACAACTATTGTATTGTTAGGAATTATATTATACGTGAGGTAAACAACCGTACGATATCTCTTTCGTATTGCTAGTATTTATCAATTCTACACTCCTGGACTTAAATTTGAATTTAAGAAATGTATGAATATATAGATTATTTGGTCATGGTCTGTTTGGCAAAAATTAAATAAATACACATATATAAACATTCATACTAAAATTGCATCGGTACATTGTAAACGGATTATTTTTCGAGTTTTCGATCATTTCTTGTTTACATTTGCGTGACTAAATATCGGCGAAATGCATGGTTGCCAACAGCTTTATTTCCTTCCATTTACAACCCCCTCGACAGACAAAGTTCTTTTATTTATCTTTCTCTTTCTTGGTAATAACAACTTATGTTTTGCTTTTACTAGTAAAATGATTTTTTTTCTATTCTCTCCGACCTCTACTCTATTGATCGAATCATTTTTACTTTTCTACTTTCCATTTTATTCAGTTTTTTATATCTTTTCATACAACTTTCAGTATTCGCTTTTACAAACGACAACAAAGGCAATGTTTTTCGATCAACGATTAAAAAAGTAGAAAACAGAAATCATTGTCTCCCTTGAGTGTAAGTCTCCACATGTGACCGTCTGCTACCTTACGATCATGGAAAGAAAATTCTATTTTTATCCTTGTAATTTTATATCGCCTTGAGGTGTCTAGAGAAAAGTTAATCCCACTTTAATTAAAAGAGATGTCCACTCGATATTAAACATGATCTTATAAAACACCATATCAATCCGGAAATTCTCATGAATTAGAAAGAAATGTATGTTTGTTTAATAAGGAAATATTTTAATTTTCACAAATTAACTGTTTATATATGTCTATGGGTGCTGAAGTATTGCATTACTATGCATTTGTTTACACTGATATGTACACGAGGTGCTAGTTAGAAGAAAATAAAATTTTGTGAAAACATGCTGTACGAAGAAGCGCCCCATTATTTTAAGATAGTACGTCACGTTTTACAAGAAGAAATTGTTGTCTTGCCTCGACAATCGCACATCGGTGGGGCTGAGGTTGGCGGGCAAATTCAATGCCAGTATTTAACTAATACCGATGTCGCATTGAAGATGAATGCACATGTTTCACACACGAGGTTCTAAACACGCCGGGACTTCGTTTTCTAGGCGTCCTGATTTCATACTGACTGTTAAAAGCTAGAAATTTTTAGAATCTGTGGTTAATATTATCTGAACAGTGATGTCTTATTGAATGTGTACTTTATAGAAAACCACTAGAAGTTTACTGCAAGATTATATTCATCTATTCCTAATGAATGAACGGTAAACTGAAATTTTGTTTTAAATTTATTTAATTGTTATTATTTATGTATACATGAGAAAACATATGTTGGATATACAATATAAATTAATTTACAAAACTTTGATTTCCTGAGATAAAATAACGTATGTATAACCAAAAATGATTCAGCCTGGGTAAGTCCTTGCAATTAATCTAACGGGTAGTTAAGTTTGATTAGAACACCCCTGAATTATGTATATATATATATATATATATATATATATATATATATATATATATATATATATATATATATATATATATATATAATATTTGTTTTGTGTATTATCTATGTACGTATAAGTTTAGTCCGTTATAATCGGGACTCATGAGCATACTAGTCGCGCGATTCAAACCCCCGGGCTCCGAAGATTTTACAACTCAAATCCCGAGAACAGCTCGGCCACCGCTGAATAACAAAATAAACGGTGACACTTTTAACACTTTATTCGGCGGCTTCACGTTATAAGAGCGTTAAACTTAATGAAGGGAACGCTACAATTATATCTAGCTTCGTAATGATGTGTAAATACTACACTTACAGTGCCCATCTAGAGGATTTTTCGAGGGTCTACAAATAATAAATATGTGTTTTGTAAGTATCTATAATATCTATGTAGGTATATGTTTCGTTCTCCTTCTCTCTCTCTCTCTTTCTCTCTCTCTCTCTCTTTCTCTCTCTCTCTCTCTCTCTCTCTCTCTCTCTCTCTCTATATATATATATATATATATATATATATATATATATATATATTTATGTGATGTCAGATTAACAGATCTTCAAAGTGTTTCTTCCACCGAGCTGATATTTATCTACTACATTTGAGAATTCGAGAGCGATTGTTACTCTGCAAAGGAGCTGTGTCTTGTATGCTGCAACCATAGAGAATTCTAGCTGAACTAAATGCATATTTCATGTAGTTTTTATCAATATATAGTGAGATTTCTTTAGAGTAGCTCGTCCACCAGTTGTTTTAATGGCTCTTGTAGATGTTTGTACTTTGGCTTTTAATTCTCTATGTTTTCTCTTCTTTGCTTCAAAGATCGTGTCATTGAGATGTGACGCAAGCGCTTGTCGTGTTTGCTCGATTAGATCTTTTATTTATTTTTCATTGTCGTAAACAAGTCTTGATTCTTATATTTCAACAACCCAATCGACATGCGTTCAAAATGACAGACTTCAGCTTTTGCTAATGTTCTTCAGCACTGGCAGGATGTTGGCCAGGTAGGTGTGTAAGAAGACATTGTGGTAGCGGAAGATGCCGATTCGGATATCGCAGTAATTTTACGTTGAAGTTAAGTGTATTATGTGTGTTGCTTCCTCCACTGCAGCTTGATTCTCATTATTGAGAGAAGTAAACGATGGTATGCCCAGCAGTACTCAGTGAGTGTTTCAGCTTTTGTAATTAGATACTATCTCGTATCACGTGCGCGAACATAAATATAGTCTATAAAATGCCGATGCTTTGATCGCAGGCATTGCAAGTGGTCATGCATTTTATTATTTGTCTTAAAAGCTTGTTAGTAACAATGAAATTGTATTCAGCACATTTTCAAAGTAGTAGTGTTCCATTCGAATTCATTTTACCGTAACCATAGTTTCCAAATTTGAGAATCCCTACGAACCATCCCATTAAAATAACGTAGAAGCATGATTTTATCTAAAATCTGAACGGGGAAAGCTACTGGTCAAGTCAATGTAGAACGCTGTCTAGATTTGTTCATCGGCATCGAGTGTTCGGGCATATGCGCTTATTACTGTGGCGTTAGATTGTCCCCCAGTTTGAACTCTAAGTATCATAAGGCGTCCGGTTATGCCGACAGGTAATCTACTGAGTCTGAACATCTATGTGTCCATTACAGCGAAGCCGTCCCAATATAGTCACGTATTGTCAGGCTTGTAGCACTTCCAGAAAATTGTGTAGACACAACCTTCTATGCGCAAATGTATTTCAGCTGTAAGGCGGGTTTCTGAAAGTGAGGCAATATCGATGTCGCATCTCTAGAGTTCGCGTGCAGCAAAATCGGATTTTATTTCGGGTATAAAATCGTTTCACTCCAGTATGGTACGGCCAGTCCATGCTGCTATTTTAAATTTTACTTCGTTATTTCGACCGCAGTTAAAGTGTAACCCCTGAAAGCGGTGTTCCAGGCAGGTTTAATTGACGAAAAAAATGTTAGAGCACATTTTCTAGTCTCCTCTTATTCGAGCGAGAAAAGATGCAACACCAATAAGCGCACGTGCACACATACACATGAATATGTACATAATTGCCTTAATCACATGGCCATTTTTCATATACGTTGGAATAACATATAACAATATGGAATTGAGAATGTTTAATAACATTACAGATAAGATAACACAAAGAGAAATGCGTGATTAGAATCAAGATACATGAATTTAGAAATTCAAAATGTTGATACAAAACAAAAAGATTAAATACAATTATGAAAAATCATGTTTGAGATTTAAAATTAGTTTTTCATAAGCGTATGAGGGATTGGTTTGTAAAGGCCATTCTTGAATGTATAAATGTGCATCTTTGTATTATGATCGTTCTGTTTAAATTAATGGATGCGTTTACATACATTATTTCACGAGACTATCATTATATGTGTATATATCAAGAAATGTTGTCAGTTACAGGTTAACATGTATGTGCGTTTTTATAATCATTTCATATTTTCTGTCGTTATATATATATATATATATATATATATATGTTTATATATATATATATATATATACATATATATATATATAAGTATATATATATATATATATATATATATATTATTTCATGTATCCACATGGATGTTATAAGGCGATATAGTCTTATACATATATATATATATATATATATATATATATATATATATATATATATATATATATATATATATATATATATATATACAGATATATATATACAGGGTGTTTCAAAAGTCTTGGGAACATTACAAATGCGTATATCTCATGAACTATTCCAGGTAGAAAAATGAAACTGGTGCCATTTTAAAGCTTGCTTAATCAAGTTTTTGGTCATACTAATGATTTTCGTGTTATCTTTCCAGGTGCAGTAATGGCGTTCTCTAAACAAGACAAGGCATTTCGCGTCCTCCAATTTGCAAAGACTGAATCGTGGACATGTGTTCAGCGTGCATTTCGCAGGAAATTTAAAAAAGAAGCCCCTGAAAGGAAATCCATTGTCAGATGGCATGCTAAATTTGTGAAAGATGGGTGTTTGTGCCCAAGTAAGCGAACAGGTCGCCCTTCAACTTCAGAAGATGCAGTTGAGCAAGTTCGGACAGCCGTTCAGCGGAGCCCCCGTAAATCAGTGAGAAGAGCCAGCAGGGAACTTCAGCTTGCTCCAGCAACTGGCTTGCGTGTCTTAAGGAAACGACTGCAAATGGTACCTTACAAGCTCAAGTTGGTCCAAAAGTTGAAGGACACTGATAAGCCACTTCGCCGTGACTTTTGCATTGCAATGCAAGAGAAGTTGGAAGATAACGGCTTTGATGACCGGCTTGTTTTTAGCGATGAGGCGACCTTCCATCTGAATGGCAAAGTTAACAAGCATAACACTCGCATATGGGGTACTGACAATCCTCATGAACTTCTTGAGCACGAGCGAGATTCACCAAAAGTGAACGTGTTTTGTGCAATTTCCAAGAAAGGTGTCTATGGACCGTTCTTCTTTGAAGAGGCAACTATCACTGGTGAATCCTATCTCAACATGCTGGAAGACTGGTTAATGGCTCAGTTGGAACAAGCAGAATCTGATGACTACATTTTTCAACAAGATGGTGCACCACCACACTGGAGTCTTAGAGTAAGGCAGTTTCTTAACACAAGGCTGCCTGGTAGATGGATTGGGAGATCTGGGCGAGGTGATGACGTTCTCATGCCCTGGTATCCTAGGTCTCCAGATCTTACCCCGTGTGACTTTTTCCTTTGGGGCATTGTCAAGCAACAAGTCTATGTGCCGCCCCTTCCAAGAGATATTGACGAACTAAAGACTCGAGTAACGGCAGTTGTGGGTACCATTGACGTCAAGATGCTGGAACGCGTTTGGCAGGAAATGGACGATCGACTAGATGTCTGCCGTGTGACGAATGGTGCTCATATTGAGCAACTTTGAAGATTCCCCACAAAACTTGAAACTTTAACCTTTCCAACGGTAACAACTTCATTTTTCAACTCCTAATAGTTTTTGAGTTATTAAAAATCGTTATGTTCCCAATACTTTTGAAACACCCTGTATATTATTTCATGTATCCACATGGATTTTATGAGGCGATATAGTCTTATATATATATATATATATATATATATATATATATATATATATATATATATATATATATATATGTGTATATATATATATCAATTTAAGTATTTACCGCAACAGCGCTCAATAGGTAAGTAGAGCAAGACTCTGAGTTATGGATATATATTTATAGCAATTAAGCTACAAAGAGGCTTCCGTGTTCTCCCCGGAGGGAATCGTTTGAGTCGACGGAAGCCTCTGTGTAACTTCCTTGGCATGAATATATTAAATACATTTCTCTCCCTTTCTCTGTGTGTGTCTCTCTCTGTCTGTCTGTCTGTCTGTCTGCTGTCTCTCTCTCTCCATGTATATATATATATATATATATATATATATATATATATGTATATATATATATATATATATGTATATATATATATATATATATATATATATATATATATATATATATTTATATATATATATACATATATATATATATATAAATAAATATATACGTGTGTGGAAATATTGATGCATTCATAAGTTTGCATATTTGTATATAAATCGTTTTGCTTATGTTCATCCATATATGTGTGCATGTATGTATCAGGAAATATCTCAGTTGCATGGAAGTATGCATGTGCGGGATTGATCATAGTTATGTTTGTGACATATTGCTTCAATATATCTATATCTATCTATCTATCTATCTTTCTATATACATATATATATATATATATATATATATATATACATATATATTTTTGTGCATACGTATATACGTAGTTACGTTTGTGTGCCTATATTTATGCATTATTATTAAGTTTGATATCGATATGTTCAATGTATGATAATGTGCGTATGCGTGGATATGTGTATATGTGTATACATATAGGGATGCATATGTATATGATATTTGTATATATATGATTTTTGTTTTATGAGTGTATATGCATTGTTTCAATGTTAATACATGTATCTTTTATTTGTTTTTCGTATGATTTATCTTACACACTTTCACGTATGGCTGCACGTCGGGCGAGATATGTACTTGTCCGTAAACAGCGAAGATGAATAGTAAACGTTTAATCGTGAAGGTGATCGTGCTTGAAAACTTCAGGATCTGATTTGACACGTAGCGAGAAATTCCGTAAACGGAGATACAATGATATGCTTGTATATAGGTGTGTACAGTCACGTATGTTTATGGAGATATCGATGTATATATGTTTCTGTGAGCGTTTACGTGTATTTTAAATATTATTATGAAGTAATATATATGTATATAATTAGACATATATGGACAACCTGACAATTATCCCCGGTGATAAAACGCGCGAGCCTCTGTGTAGTTTAATTGCCATAAATATATTTTCCTAACTTACACTACATATATATATATATATATATATATATATATATATATATATATATATATATATGTATAGATAGATATGTAAAGGTGTAAGGCTACCCACATTTGTAAAAAGAGTTTTTCAACATTTATTCATTATGTTGTTATTTTAAAATTTTATAATTTTATATAACGCGGTTCAAGTAAATCCATTTGAAGAAATGTCTTCCGATGTTAATGGGTGTTGTTTCATTTGAGAAAATGTGTTATTTTTTGGCGTTTTTTCGCATGTGTAGGTTCGTATGTGTTTTGACATTTTTATATATTTTTTATTATCTTTTATTAGTTTTTGCTTCTCTTGGTCTAAGTCGTGTGTGTGTGTATTAAGTGCGTGTGAGTGTTGCCTTTATTTTATCGGTCATCTCGATTTATTTAAGTGTTTTAATTTTCGTTTTGATTTTTTTATTGCGCTGTCGTAACATTGACTGTTTTGCCCGTATGTGTGTGTGTAGTTTGTTCTAAATCTTGTACATAGGAGAGCGACATACATACACACCAACACCCCACACCCCAACACACACATACATACATATATGTGCACACATATATACAGGCCTATGATTAGATTATAGATAGAGAGAGGTAGAGCAAGCTTGATAGAGTAACGATCTGTTCAATGCTGGATTGAATTTAAATATGAAGGTTTTTTCTTGTGTTTGTAAGTATGTATAATCTTGGCTTTAGAAAATTTGCATTATTTTTAATTGTCATCCGCTGCATAAGTGCGCATGTTGGGAGACGAATAATTTACGGTTTTCTTTCATTTTAATGTTGCTTTTATGTAAAGTCACTCTATTATTAAATGCTTTGGTGGCACTTATGTGAGATTTTTTGCGGGTGATACATTTTAGCACATAGACAACGTTCTTAGAGGTGCAGTTAAGTTTCTTTTTATTATAAATGTTAGTGTTGGGTTTTAAATGTGCATGGGTTCACCTCTATTATCATGCCACATACCCCCATCTTTTTTGTTGCATTTTGTAACCCCTTGTACTGTGTGTTGGATGCGTTTGGATCAGGTTAAAATTTGCTTGAGTTTTTTTGGTTGGGGTTTTCTTTTTATTATTTTCGTTGGTTGTAATATGTTTTTATGTTTGTTATATTGGATGAGATAGGGTAGGTTTCTTGTTATTCATGTGAATAATTCTGGAGTGTTACTGTTGTGTGTAGAGTCATTAATAAATTACACATCACACTACAAAACATACAGCCAAAAATTAAATTCGCCATGTAAGGACTACAAAAGGAAATACAAGAAGCGAAAGTAAACCCAATCCTTCAATCTCTCTCCTTCTCTCTCTCTGTCTTTCTGTCTGTCTGTCTGTCTCTCTTTCTCTCTCTCTCTCTCTCTCTCTCTCTATATATATATATATATATATATATATATATATATATATATATATATATATATATATATACTCCCTCTCTGTAAATAGAACAGTGTGTTATTCTTATATTCAAGAATTAAAAGTGCCGTGAATAAAACCACGCTTTTAAATCGTTTTTGTTTTTTTATTGTAAAGGGAACATATATGTGCTAGTGTAAACCTGGAAATTTGTCTGATTATAGAGCATGTTGTACTCCACGTTTCTCTTATTAGAGGCTAACACGTTTTGAAAAAAAAGCTGAGTCTACTAATGAGCGAGCATGATCGTGTAATGAAGTAATTATTAATGTAGATATGCAATCTATACGAAAATTATTTTTTTCAATAGGGTTCCAATTTGGGAGAATATATTTGTTCAGAATGAACATAAGCCAATATTATACTGCAAAGGAAATCGTGTTAGTATGATATTCCGGGGATAGATTAGATTTTTAGAAAAAGTTTAGGTAAAGGGAACGACATCTATATCATTCGGAACTTTAGAGTGTGTAATGGTATACTGTGCTTTTAATATGCGCTTTACTTGAAAGTGTATCCTGGGTTCGTAAGTGACAGGAACACTAACCCGACGTCTTGTACACATAAACATAAGAGTAAACCTATCGAATGGGGAAAGATATCAAAGGCGTTGAAAGCTCTTAACGATTAAAAATCTGTGTTTAATGAATACATATCAACAAACAGCAGAAACAACCTACTTAACCGAATAGGTTCCCTACGATCTATTAGTAAGTCTGGGAAGTTTACAGAAATAGAGAATGTTCTAACTTTACAGTATATCTCAAATTATTCAAGGATTATGTGTTTTTGTATCTAATTATATCAGTTTATAATGGATTATAGCTATTCTTAGAAATGAAATGCAAGTATATTTACGCCAAGGAAATTATTTAGAAAAAATTTCAACAAAATGCATACGTGTGTATGATGAATAATACTTTCAAAATTTGTAGATTAAAACTTGAAAGCATTTTAAAATGCGCTAACAAAAAGAAATGCTAGCGTCCCGTACTTAAATCAACAGATCACCGCTCTGTTAACAACAATACGCAGAACTTTTATTTAACTGTACAAGCGTATACTTTTAATTTACATTTCTATCGTATTATCATATAAGCGATCACTTTGATTCCGAATAGATAATACAGATTGTGTTAAATAGCTATTATATAAATAATCATATTTAATAATTTACTAGTAAAAAGCTCAGAAGACATACTTTTTAATAGGAAAATACTCGTCTTCTTAAAAAAAATATAAATCTCAGGTTACTAAAATATAGTGTGTGTATTAACTCGAGCTTGTTTTAGTAAAGTTGTAATTATTTTTTTCCAGCTAACACTAATTATTGCTTTGGCCGCACCATCATCGACTCTCTTCAAAACATACTCTATTTGGGTGGTTGAAAAAGTTTTCCAGCACTGACCCTCTCCTCATCTACACCAGGAAGAAATAAACACTTTTATAAAAAGCATCTATTCTTATTTACTATTTGTCTGCTATATATAAATTACATCATACAAATCATTACGCACGCATTTAATGGATGCTTCCGTTAATTTCGTTTCTTTTTGAGAATATCGGATTACATTAACTCTACCTATTACGTATACATTAATATTAATTCCGGGTGTAAGAGAATGCTATTAACAGACATTGTTCTTTTTCGTATTTCATCATTCAACAAGGCAGCTACATTATGTTTATATACGTCAAGATACTCAACATATGCTGATAAAGTGGGCATTATCTGAATCTTACACCCTTCACCCGCATAATATCCAAATATTTTTTAAAACATCGATTTCTTTCTATGGAAATGCCTCAAAACGTGCGACTGGGAAACCCTTGATCTGGTCTACTTATGGGAAGATCGTATGCCAGCTATCTACTGTTATCGTTTAGATGACCTATTTTTCCTTAAATGTTCTATTCGTGTTCGTGAACGACACGTTAGCAGCGTAGATCAAATACTGAGAGGTTTATGGTTCGCTCGCAGCGGTCTCGCATATTTTGTTTTACATTGTTAAATTCTGCCTACGAAAGAAAGGTGAGTGGTGATTATGACCGGATTTTTAAATACAAGTTTATTATGTAGTAATTTGAAAATAAATCAATGTAATATATAGTACTTTAACTATTGTGAAAATCATTATTACTCTTATTACACACATATTTTATTAGTGATGTGTTGTTCTGTAGTGCTCACAAGCCATACTCATTGTTTTTTTCTTGGAAGTGTAACCAGACTTTGAAGAGTTTGTTTTGTTATTTTAATTCTATTAGAAATAAACTAAATTTACATCTGAGAGACATTACTATCTTTATTTAATGTATACATTTAAAATAATATACTTCAATTGATAATGTATTCTTTTTGAAATAAGTATAAATAAGGTATTATGTTATTACTGCATATAATACTTATACTTTTCAGCAGTGGACTATCTCCTATACCTGTTATTGTTCATTATGCAGCCCCTCATCACAATATACATCATTTATATTCAGTTGTTGAAGTTCTTCTATTGTCCTGCAGTGCTCACTTAAAAATTTACATAAAATTATATAGGTCATTCGAAAACTCGGTACTTTGTTAGATTAGGACCAACGCTGAAATCCACTCGGCATCGATATTTCTCGAGTGTTTACGTAAACAGTCGGTAAGCAAATAAAAATGCAAGAAAATAAGACGACATGTAAATATTTAACTGATTAAAATGCGATTACAACTGATTGAAACGCGAAAGTACTGCAAAGAATGTGCACCATCTATCACTGGGTGCTGGAGTGATTAACCTCTGTCAGGAAGAAGAACACTGATCACAAAAGAAAAAAAAGGCAAAAAGCGTGGAGATTGATGTAAATCGACAAAACGATCCACACTCAGCGATAACTACTCTTGGTGATGCATACGGGTAAAATGAAGATGTTGGATGTCAATAAGTGGTATTTTTTGGAAAATGCTGGATTGGACATCGGTCAAATAAAAAAGGTATGCGGTTCTAAGACATAGCAACCATGTTCAGGCAAAACAACAAAATCACTTTAATACATAACTCTAACCCCCTAACCTCTTAACCTAAACTCTAACAAAACGAGAAATAGTGTTCAGTAAAAGAAAACACTACTCCTAAACAACACGACGCTAGAAATCCTAACCCTTAACTCTAACCTTAACCTTAACGCAAACGACGCCATTTTTACATGATTGCAAACAAAAAATAATTTTAGTAGAAGAAAAAACACTCAACAAATATAATTCATCATCGGTTTATGTTTATTTCGTCGGTAAAAATATGTTTATTTCATACAATTGGACTAAAAGTATAATTTAAATTTTTTCGTTTTAATTGTTTGCTTTAAATGTTCGTTAAGTTTTTGTCTGTACTCGTAAATACAGCCTCCTCTTTCATTTTTTAAACGTAGGTAGGGCAATCGTCTTGGCGTTCGAACTTTCCGGTGGTTTACGTAACCATCTCGAAAGTAACGACGATTGGTCGATTAAAGCGTCGGTCCTTTTTTTAACATAATTCACCCAAAAAATAGCACCTTGCCACTCTAGAGGTAAAAAGCTACTGAGAATTGAAGTGAGCGTTTTGGGGGCTATCCTTTATTTAGAACTGTGCAGCGAGATGCTAGTTCACATTAGTTTTACATTTTTCGTACAGCTGGGGAGACTGGGAGAAGGGAAAAGCGTTCAAGGCCGGTAGCATGATGAAATAAGCTATCGTAGTAGAAGGTTCTCCGGCATCAGTGTATGGATAGGATTAACTGATTGTCGGGTTGGTAGTGTGTTTACGTCGAGGGGAAACCAGACCACGAAGTTCATCGGAGTACATAGCATTGAATTACTTGTAAAACAAGTCCAATGATGGCACCTTGGTTCGATGCGGCAGGGGATTGTGCTTTGTTGATATTGATGGGCGTCTGCGATTAGCCACTTTTTTTAACCTTGTCGAAGAGGGAGAGACTAGTGGATGGTGCACTAGCCCAGATGTGACCACCCTACTCCATGCATGGGCGGATAGTGGTCTCGTAGATATATAGGATACTGTCATGTGTGATATAGTTTCTAGAACAGTATAGGGAGCTAACTTTATTTGCAGCAGTCTTGGACATGTGTTCTATGTATTTGTTTTTATTAATTTTACGTGTGAATGTTAGGCCGAGAAGTTTGAACGTTGGACTCTCAGGTAAAATGTTATTTGCCATGACAATCGGTGGTTGAAGAGGTATATTGTAGTTGATGAGGGAAATAGCTTTGTCTTATCAGCCTTGAATGTTACCATCTATGTATGCCCCTATTCCACTACAGGCTGTAGGACACTTTCTGAAGCTTCGGTTTTTTTATTCAGACATGTGCTCGTCCGTTTTGCTAACATGGCTAGAGAAAAGCGTGGTCTGATCAGGCAATGAACGGCTATTAGACACAATGTAATCAGGGAGGTCGTTTATGAAAATCACGAACAATAAAGGTTCAAGGATCGATCCTTGGAGAACACCTGCATTTACGTCATGTGATATTGAATGAACGGCCATCGTGGACAACCTTGATATTTCGTTTAATTAGAAAGGATCTAATTATATTAAATATTCGTCCAGTTATACCATATAAGTAATTATTATTTTTTGGTAGAAGACCTGCATGCCAGACCTTGTCAAAGGTTTTGGATTTATCAAGCTGTGGTGCCCCAGCTTCACATGTTTTGTCCGATGTATTATATATGCGTTCAGATATTACTGTTAAGATATTCACAGTAGACCGGGCTTACTTATATCCATACTTATGATTAGAAAGAAGTGTAGCATTAACAAGGGACCTGACTATAGCTTAATATATTAAGGATTAAACTATTTAAGCGATGAGCGGCAGTCTACTAATGTGGCAATAATTCTGAAAGTAAGTTCTACCTCAAAAATTCTTGAAGACTTATTCCACAGATGTAATTATCCATCAATAATGGAAGCAAGATTCATCAAGTCATATGCTGTAGAGTTAAGAGAGGATAATAGCCAGTTTGCCAGAGAATGTAAGCAATATTTTATTACATAGATCATGCTAACAAGCTTTCGAATGCCACGTTTTTTATGATGCCCCGAATATGAGATGGAGTACTGACTAAGTTATCAAATGTGGATTGCGTTCGCAATAAGAAATTGTGGGCAGAGTAGTTTGCGGAATCAAAAATCCATATTCTTTTTGACTACTTAAAGCACAATCATATCGTGTGGTATTTTGTAGAGCCTATGACATTTTATCAGACGATTTATAGCTTGTAGATTCGAAGAAAACACTATGACATAATATATTCTAAGACATTACCCAATGTTTTAGGGTAATTCCTTTTAGTAATTAGTAAAGGCTTTTCAGAATTACATTTAATATTTTGTAAGAGAGGGAAAAATAATATTGTTTAGTAAGCGCTTCGATTCGCTGCTCACTCATAACACAAACTATGAGTGGGTATTTCATTGTGTTTTATTGATAACTTGAGAATGATAGAAATATAAAATAAAAACGAGTGTGCATCAAGAGACGAAATAAATTGATGTAACGAAAAATATGTCAACATAAGTATAGGTCATTGCACTCTATCCAACAAAATGTGAATCGTGTATATTTTAGGTAGTAACTTGGAAATGTAATTCCTCAAATGTAAAACATGAGAATACACATTGAGTATGGTGCTATAGAAGAGAATAACACATCATATCATCTGTTATAACATCCCATGTTTTCCAGTAAGTACCAGAATGAAAGACATATGTTCAGTTGAATTTCCTCGTAAATGTTGCACGTTATCATACATTTTGCTACCACATCTGAAACGTCTCTTCGTACACAGTTCGAAACTTCTCTACGTATTGTATATATAACTTTCGCCTAGGCCTCATATTTCTTTCCCTGCAGATTAATTTAATTATTGATAAACTGACGTCCAATGTGTTCAGCAAGTACATCTTTCCATGCGGTGTCTAATTAATAATTGAGTTTGATTTTACCCTGGACAAGTAACTGTCATAACTCGTTTCAAATTACGAAGGGCAGCTCATGTCAGTCAAAGCAGAGAGATAAATATTCGCAAGGCATTCTAGGATATGATTCAGTCCATCAATGTCAGATACTGTCAAGTTCACATCGGCAAGTTTAAGATGTACATATACATGTATATATATATATATATATATATATATATATATATATATATATATATTATATATACATATAATATATATATATATATATATGCATGTGTATATATATATATATATATATATATATATATATATATATATATATATATATATTTCATTCATATTTCTTATTTTAACACTTTACTTTCGTTTCACGTATCATCCAAACTGTAATCGTGTTTTCAGAAAATACTTCGACTTTTTGTAAATTTGAATTGAATCTTTGCATTTGCATTCTACACCTTTTACGAATGCATACTTTTAATTGTACGGCAAAAACTATTGAATGTTGCATAATACTGCAGTAAAATTGGAAGCTAATCCACATCAATTATTTTTTATTTCATAGGCGGCATGTTAAAGGATAGATTGCCATTTTCTCTGTCTGAGATCGGTTCTTATCAAAAGAAGTGGAATATATATATATATATATATATATATATATATATATATATATATATATATATATATATATATATATATATATAACTGCGCTATGTAAAAATTCCCGCTTACTGACATAAATAAGTTTATTTCGCATAATTTCGTATGACTATTCATGCCGGCCTTATAAGTCCCACTGTTGGATGTTGAATTATATAACATCACAGATAGCTTATGTGTTTCAGGGTCGAATCGTACTATACTCCATACTAATTCACGGAAAGAATTTAGCATCTAAGGCATTGACTGTCGCAAGATAACCAATGATTCAATATTATGACAGCGTACGAAATTCGACTTATAGAACGATAACTTTCAGGCTCAACTTTTTCACCAACATTCTTGAACACTTGTAATACAGGTAAACTTGTTTAAAATATAAAATACAGCGAGATATTGGAAAGTATATGTCATAGAATTTGGAAAGTGCAGACGCCAAATCAGCAGATAATGTGTTTATTACAACAGGAATAATATCATAGGGGGCACATTTTTATGATATCTCGCACATATGGAAACGAGTTATGATTAGGTAATTAAGTGTTGCTTCATTTCGCAACGGGATATTTCAGTAAGCGTTGTTTAAGGAGTCAAAAGTTGAGTTTTAGGTGAACCGCTAGGCAAACTTCAGCATTGTGGTTCTATAACAGGATAGTTGTGCATTGCTTATTATTCAGGACAATATTATATATTTTACAGAAATCGCGAGTTCCTAATTTATGTGACTCGTTACCATTTCTTGTCTCATTGGTCTACCCTTCCTTACATTCGGCTATTTCCATCTTAGAATAATTAATTGATGCTATTAATATATGTCTATTTGTAGTAACGGTATGGCGGTAAAGTCGGAACTAATTAATTTGTCTAAAAGCAATACAACCTGCACATACCGACGTTTACTATTGGGGAGTTTTGCCTGCAATAGAATATCCGCGGGGGCATTTGCTTCGATGTCTTATGTGATAAATTAGGTTTCTTTATTGGCGCACAAATCAGTAGGGGGATTGAAAAATGTACTTCATGGAGCGTATTTGATGTGATCTTTGAGTGATTCCCGATCCGCCCGTTTTAAGAAGCACGTCAGTTTAAGTAACGGTTGTTCGGCTTGGGGTTGAGACTTTAGGATGATATCAACCGTTATCATAAACTTATCAGCGTTCTTAATTGGGCTATGAGAATCCGTCATACGAGCCAGTAGCAATGTTGTCAAGGATAGCTTGGGAAGTGAGGCTTGCTAATCCTCGGATTCTATGAGACGGGTCGGTAAAGTAAGTTTCCCAAATAGTTAGTGCAATGGAGAAACTATGCGTGCTATTATCAGCTATTGCTGTATAGCTAGACATTCCAAGCTAATTAATTGAAAGCGCCAGATCCATGTATTCAGATATAATGAGAATGCTGCATTTATGCAATCAGAGACAAAGTCAAGCAGGTTACAATGATTGCCTGAAAGAAGGCGGAAGATAAAGATTAACTAAAACTGTGTTGTAAGGTTTATCTTGAAGGTTTGATCATCTGATTTTTATCTAGGGTGTTACTAATATTAAGTCACAGTCACAGTCTGTGTGTATGTGTTCAGAGTTCTTACGGCAGAGTATAAGGTGCCAAGTCATGCCAAAACGAGTACAGGTTATTGATTAGTGATCGGATAACTAAATGCTTCCGCGTCATCGATTATTTCTTGTTTTAAGTCCTTGTATATTGGTGCATTCATGCTTCAATATAGGAAGTAAATGCGTTGTTCTCATGTGTTCGTGTGATTTGAACCTATTTTTATTGAAGTTAAATATTTAGTTATTTTCATATAGTGTTTTATACATTGTGGATGCTTTATTATTAGCTGTCTTTATACAAATAAGGGTTGTGCCCTATGGAGCGTGCAGATTATTGGTCCATGCGTGATATGGCACTACAGGTCCCTTAATGCCATACACATCTTTTGCCCTCCACCACAATTTATGTTTAATTCTCTCTCTCTCTCTCTCTCTCTCTCTCTCTCTCTCTCTCTCTCTCTCTCTCTCTCTCTCTCTGTATATATATATGTATGTATGTTTATATACATATAGATATAGATATATATATATATGTATATATATATATATATATATATATATATATATATATATATATATAGTAATAGAATACAAAAAAATTGCACTGGGACAGGAGGACACATTTTAAAAGAACAATACATTGTATAAATAAGGAACAATTAAGAAGTAATTTACGATTTAGACGTCGACACATGACTTAATATGAATTCATATTTGCAAACAATATCACAATGCAGAACAAGTTTTACTATTAAAATAAATCCTTAGTATGCTTTCGGACACATCTTTTCTTTTAAGTTGGCTATAACACTGAATTAATATTTTTTTATTAATAATAAAGAACAGAGAGCAGAAGTTAATATGACACCTGAAGAAATAAATGCAATAAAGGCAAAAGTAGAATCACGGAGTACAGTTCCAAAATAGTGTAAATGTATAGGATACATCCAGTTCAAAGGACGGATTTAAAAAATGCTAAGTACGCGAGATGATACAAGTTTAAATATTAAGAACGTCCCCGAGCACAGACACCAGCATACATAGACGGGTTTTCACAACCAATCAGTGGTACGTTATTATAACATGCAATTGCCTAACCACAGCTAGCAACGTATAACAATCAAAGATAACAAAAAAAAACAGCTAATGCTAATATAGAAATAAAAATAACCTGACATCTCTTCCACGGAATAAACAATGGATTGCATCGCTCGATAGTGATGCCTCAGAAAAATACTCTCGAAGTCACAGAAAGAATAGACCAAACGTTGAGAAGGAATACTCAAATGCTGGGAAGATTTATTGCCACGCAAATTCCAGCGATAATGGTAAGGTACAGTTCTGTTGCGATGACGATAATAATTTGCAATGTCCATGAAAATACGTAAGGTATACTGACACCTTGGGAAATGTTTACTCACTCAGATACTAGGGAATACTACCTCTGGAAACCAGTTTGCGTTCAGCGGTAATGACTTGTTTCATAACTTATAGTCAGTAAATACTAGTACTACTACTAGTAGTAGTAGTAAAATAATAATAAAGCTGGTTTACAAAAAACAGATTGGTCTGATGCAAGAATAAGGAATACGTGTTTCCTGCTAACTTAGGTGTGCTGAATTCAAATGTATGTATACTTTTGCTCTATCACCTCTAGTTTTCTAGATTTTTAATAGTCTAATTTTAGTATGTACAGATAATAAATGTGTATATTTCAAGAGTTGCAGCCGCTTATGACAGACACAATAGCATAGATAAAAACACAGATTGAATAAATATACTTCGATGACAGAGTTGCACTATTCATAGTACCACATACAATCAAGAGTATGTTTTCTTAGGAAATCTTGTGTATTTTCCCTCCGGGATATCACGCAAGAGCATCTAGCAAAAGTCTCCAATCATGCCAGGGTTCTATTTGCCTTGATAGTTGCTCTCTATCTTCGTAATGTTTTGGTGGAATATTTTTCCATGCTCATCACTCACTGCTCCAAGGTTTAGCGGGAAGAAGTTGAGGTGGGAATGGAGAACATGAATATTGAGTAACATTCGGCCCGCACATCCTAGTATGTATTTAGCAACTTCTTAATACAGGTTTGCTAATCTGATACGCGTGTGTTACAAAGGAAGCTACTACAGACTGACTTGAATGCTTCCCATGCTCTTAGTTCTTTAAAGTTAAGAAGCTTCTAAAAATCAGTATGCGTCAGCAATTCTCGGATCTTTGGTCTGACACAGATGCCCTTTTTTAGCTTAGCGGCACTAAGACCTGGGAACACAGTAGACAACTGTTGGAGGGCAGCACCATTTTTATCCAACACCTTCAAGAAATTGTTCATCAAACCAAGCTTAATATGAAGAGGAAGAAGAAACACCTTTTTCATGGCAACGCGAGAATTCTCCTTTACGCTGTGTTCGCAAGGAACAACTATGATTCTAGACTCCCAGTCTTTCTGCTTGTATACTTGGGTACATCTCTACTATCCCATAGACTGCGAAAACAACATTATTTTCTGTAGCTCGCTTGCATACCCATAAGAAGACTAATGACCTTAAGGTTCCCACACAGACTCCACTGGTACTCGTTGTACTTAATAGCTTCTAAAAGAAGCTCTATATTGTTGTAGTCGTTTTTTACATAAACAGACTCTGCAATGTGACTGCTGGAATTTTTTTCCCGTTATGCAGAAGCACATCCTTGAGACTTCGCTTAGAAGAGTCTATGAAAAGGCGCCAGTTTGAAGGAGCATATAGCAAACCAAGGTACGTGAACAAGCCAGTCGTGTTTTACAGTAGCACAACATGTTTCATGTCGGAGAAAGAAGCAAGGGATTTGTTCCGATTCCTGAAACTAGTGATGATTATATCTTCCTGGACATGGTTCCACTGTTTAACCCGAGAAGTCCAGAGCTCTGACTGATGTTTTGACAGATACAAATCACGAGTAAGATAATTCAGGTATGCTTTCGTGATCCAGTGTGGCTCGTCGTCACTTGTTCTCGAATATGTAGACTCAATATCTTCCAAAGATCCTCTCTTGATGGCATCTGATGAGTAAATAAGATCCTTATTTACTTGATGGGTGGGTACAGTGAGATAATCTAGATAAGGAACGGGTCTCATAGCAGATGGAAAGTTGGAATATTTGAAGAGACATTAAAATGAAATTATATTAGTTAGACAAAACTAAAAAAAATTGCGTGGCTTCGTGGCTTTCTCCGTACACTGAGGACTGCAAAGTTGAACTCCGCTTTCTTGCCATTAAATCATGCAGGTGGTCGATTGTAGCAGTGTTTACAACAGATGTGTGGAACCGAAGAATTGTCCTGATCACCAATTTCACAATCAAAATAGTGTAAGTAGGCGGTTCTTAGGAGGGGAGTGATTGTTCGACGCTGTGCAGCTGTCGGGATGTCCCCACAGACATAGCAAAACGGATTGGTATTGTTGAGACATCCTCGATGTGTTGACGTGCTTGAAGCAAATAAAGAATCTGAAAATATAACAAAGTAAAATTAAATCATATGCAAGGCAATAAAATGTACATAGGAAAATATAATACTAATATTTAGCTACCCAAAAGTTGTGTAACACGATAGTTGAGGGGCAACCACCTCCTGTGCCGCCTGCGAGACAACCTCATCTAATCACTGCCAGAGCACTAGTCATTGTGGATTGAAACCTGCTGACTTCACCGCCAAATCCGTCTTTATATATAACTATATATGAGGCATAATATTGAGGAAAACGCCTACAAGCACGGATGATGCAGAATATAATAATAAAAATAAATCAAGACATTTTTTTTTGCATTTGAACTTTCATGTATTTACTTTTTCGTTTTGCGATCATATCGCTAGAAAACTAGCTTTGTCAAGCAGAGGGATTTTGTAGAAGTAGTAGCAGTAACTGTTGATAGTTGCCCGTCAATATAGATGGGACGACGCTGTGAATTCTTTTATTTACTGGTCTTTTGTTGTTTTTTTTTAATATGGATAACGTTGTGCAGCGCAGATAAATATAAAAATAGGAAGTTCATATTCTTTCAAAGCATCTTTTAATACATTTAGCATAAAATAGAGGCTAACTTTGACAAGCACATATGATGTAGAATATGCTAATAAAAATAAAAATCAATACATATTTTTCTTCATTTTAACATTCATGTATTTACTTTTTCGTTTTGCGATCATTTCGCTAGAAACCATGCTTTGTCAAGCATATATATATATATATATATATATATATATATATATATATATATATATATATATATATATATATATATATATATATATATATATTTAAACTTCCGACCTATTATATATACTCTAAAGAATTCTAAACAACATGTTTTAGTTTTAATCTCTTCATATTGATTTAAACAAGTTGTTTTTAGCGTAAAACATGTTCACATTTTATTTCGTATCAAACATTTCTTTTGTGTACGTAATAACCCTTTTACTCTGTACAAATATTTTTGTGAATGGGAAAGCAATGTGGCCGCAAGCAATTGAAACATTGAATTAATGTTCGATTCTCAAAACTTTACATAGAAAATTAGAACATTATTTAAATATAAGAAATACATTCTTGATCTGCAATCAACTTTATCCAAGATTTAAGGAAAAAAAAAAATTAAAACGAGGTGTTTTACATTTATTTGTAATAAATACACGCTATTTTCGCAGATTGATAATTGGTAAATTTTCATATTTCACATGATCAGATTTTTCTAGAGTTTTTATTATGTTCATATAGTATGCGTAATCATTAAATATCGTTGAAACGATTGGCACACACACAGACTGTGGTTTATCATTCATAGCAATCAAACTATTACACGTTACTTCATCTGCTTCTTTATTCAAAACATAATTTTCACTTATTTATTTTGTCTATTAATTTTATTCTGTTGTCTTTGTTTTACATTTTTATTTGACTTTAACATATTCTGACGTGTTTTCTTCTTAGCTCGTTTTACATGGTTCGTTTGTTTTGATTCTCTTTCCAAATGATTTTCTTGCGTTTGACTTTTTACTGGCTTTTATTGTTTTTCTGTTTTCTTTCTATCTATATGAGTGTTCTCTTTATCCTTTTTCTCTTCACAATTATTATTTATTTCGGTAATCTTAAGTTGTCTATGTCATATCGTCTTGAATATGTTTATTGGTTTTAGTTATTTTGTTGTTTTTTATTATTCATTCTAAATATTACTTTGTTTTTTAACTCCTTATTTTTTCTGTTCATATTTACATTTTTTAAAGCTATTGCTTTTTTTGGTTGGAAGAATAAATAGTTCCCTTTGCACTCTGTTAAATGCTATTTTATTGGGCGATTCCCAGAAGGGGACCAGCAACAGTCGGGCTTTACAAAAAAAGAAATACTCTGTTTGTATCAGGGTCTGGTAACAATAAATAATAAGACCGAGGACGAGTTTCTCTGCTGAGTCAGGATCCAACGTCTAATAAGTAATAAGACCGAGGACGGATTTCTTTGCTGGGTTAGGATCCAACGTCTAATCTTTATTGGGTCAAAGAACACTTTACCATGGACACCTTCGCGGATGGAAGAACCTGAATATATAGGTGTTATAACTGTCTCAAACCATCGACTTACCTCTTATTCCTGACCCTAAACCTATCCGTCTATCTTCACTGTTGTCGGTCATATTTTCCCTCTAAGGTGTAACCCACAATCACCAATTACCTCTCTTTCCCTCATTATTTAACATTTCTCAGTTTGACTTCATCTTTAATTTTTCTAATTACATTCTGATTCTTTTATTTTTCTTACCGTCTTAGTGACTTTAGTTGACAATTCAATTATTTCTGGCCCTGACTTATTTACATTCATTCCTCGTTCACTATATATATATATTCTCAAAAAGAATTAATTCTATTCTCTATTTTGTCTTTTCTTCCTTCATATTAGTTACAATGATTCCACCTTACTTTAGTGTTAAGCTTTCTTATAAAATACTTTCTTTCCGTTTTCCTTCTCTTTTTTACCCAATTTTCAATGTATTCTCTGTTTATTTTCCCGCTTAATTTATGCCGTTGTCACTTTTCGCTCTTTCATTCAGTTACATTTTTACTCCATTGTTATTTTCATACGTCTTTTTTTCAAATTCTTATTTTACATTGATTTTATTTTATTTCGTGTTGCTTTATTATATTCCAACTTTTGTTTAATTCTTCTCTTTTGACACATCTTCTGCCATTGTAAAGTCAGACAAAAGACGCTAATAATAAGATAATTCAGCTTTTCTCCGCTGAGAATAGGGCCGCTTATGCCCTGCAGCAATTCAACGCTCACAAAAGACCGGCGATAGACAATCACTATCAGAAACAACATCACCACTTTTTTTTCGATCGCCATCATCATGTCCATTCGTAAACATTATCGAACTAACAAATCACTCTTTCATCATCTTTATCGATATTTCCTACTAAAGGAATTATTCCCAATATATTCCAATATAGAAATGGTATGATGTTAATTTCGCAGATTACAATATTCCGCGTTCGTTTCTATACATTAGATTATTTCGTATAACTTTTAACAAGTAGTTCGAATTGCTGCATGTGGAAATTACTTAAAAAGTTTAAAAGCGAGGAAACAAATACAAATATGGCTAAAGAAACAATAGTAATTCGGTTATTTTTCAAGTCACTCGAGTTTACTCCCTAACTGGGTCACACCGTTTCACCATAAGGTGTAATTCTTTTTTCTAACCTTGCCTAACCGGTGAGCAGATGTTTATGACGAACTATTCATTGTATTGTCAATAATGTTCAAGCCGTATGTTGATATCGTCTGCTTCCTTCAATGTGTTTGATGTCGATGGTCTACATTTCTGCAATTTCTGTCTCGGTTGTAGCCTTTCACAGAAAACATTTAAACAATCAACAAGAATTGATTAAACACCGTGTGCAGTCACATCATTGCGATCATTCTTACATCTTACGAAAGTAAAAAATAATTATTTTAAATTTTAAATTAGAAGCCTATTATAGATGTTAAAAGTATAATCGAATTCCATGACTACATAACAATTCTATTATTCACTCTAAAAAAGATGAATCAATTATTTATTAATCATTACATCGAACTTAACTTTTAAAGAAAATAATTATTTTTTAATAAACAAATTATAAAAATGCAAAATTATATTTTATTCTGCTGACGTAGATGTATATCTTGAAAATCAAAGTGACGAGTTTGTTTGATCCCTGAAAATAAGTATTTACGTTGAATTAAATTTAGGTGTGTTTATATACAAATGTTCTGTTGAATTTTAAATAAAACAGTGGCAACATATAGTCCGAAATTTTATATTTTTCGCAACTGCCGACTGTCTCAATGTTATCAATTTTCTTTTGTTTTTTTTAAGACAAACTCTTACGCTGCACTTTAAGACGGCACAACGTTGAATCGGGTCTGACAAATGTTATGAAAATATTACAATGCTATTCATGAGATCGTTTTATTTTTTCGTGAAAACATTTAATAATGCTTTATTATATGATAATATTGCTAATCGAAAAATGGTTTTGCTTGGAGTTTTATTGACGTTGTTAACACTGAAAATCGAGGTTTGTAAGATATACACACACACACACACACATATATATATATATATATATATATATATATATATATATATATATATATATATATATATATATTAAAAAGTACTTCTTCATTGTTAACATTTACGGTGTTTAATTTTCATGAAATCAACAAAAAAGATTAATTTTAAATAATTACGCGTATCACTTTAGAAGATGGGATTTTGGTTAGAGGAACTGACACTTCTTCACTAGTCCTACTAATTAAATAATGGTATTCATTGTTTCGTGACGATTACCCAATAAATACTGAACAGTTCATAATCATTTATTCATTTTCTGAATTTTTGAGCATTGTAAATTGAGGAAGATGTTAAATTCTTTTATTTCTTGTCGACAGGCTATTCATTTTACCCATGATTGTCAACTATTAATAACGACACCATCACTATTTCCGCATGAAAAAATATGCTTACTTACTCCCGCTGCGTTATTGCTAAGTAAACACTCGTTATTTATTGTTTCCCGAATAACATGATACTACCTGTTTATATGTGTCTATTTCACAGTTCTAACACCATACATACTGAGACAATGCACCACATTCTGTAAACTAAATATACTACATAATCATCTCCCAGATAAAAATAGAAATTGGACGTTGGGTTATATTAGGCAATCTTGTGACCCTCACTTCTACTCTATTTTATCAATTTCACGAGAGTACATGAGCGGTGTTAGTGACAAAGAGGGAATACTTTATTTTTCATGGATCGGTTTTTGTGATTTGTAATCTTACGCCAACTGGACATCCATCCACCAAATTAATTCTTATCCTCGAGTCGTGTTGGTCCTAAAACGTTGTGAGACATAGTGTAAAACAATATACACCATGATATATATCACTAGTGCAAGTTTATAAGTAACATTTGAAAGAATAACTCCTCGTCTAATAAGATCATCAGATTCCATTAAAAAATAAATTACACTAAGTCAGCATGATACCATTTTTTATAATCTTTATTTTATTGTTCGCCTTGATCTCCCTGATTTTTCTTTAATTGAATTAGCTACTTACGTGAAGTTTGGCAAATCCATCAATAAAGGTGGCGTTTTGTAAAAGACTGAATTCTAATTTGGCACACATCAGCAACAAATACGCTTCGTAAAACCCGGCCTCCGAATATTTAGAATCAGAGCAAATTAAACATGCGACCAATTATTTTAAGATAGATTTATATTTCACGATAACTGTTCATGTAGAAAAACATAATGTTGTAATATCGTGCTATAAAGCGGATGTACTCTTTTGGTGTACTATTAGAAAAAAAAGTCATATCTATATTAAATTTCAATGAAAAATAATTTGTTTGAAAATAGCCGATGTGATTTGTTTATGAGAGTAGTATGACTAACATAAGTATACAGACCTGCCCAACAATGTGTAGATACACCTACGTTTAATGGGTATATATAACATATTCAAAAAAATAGTTTGTCAATAGTTAACACTAAAACTTATACACCACCATTGTGAGAGACTAAAGCAAGCCTGATGCTCACATTGATTGCTGACTCTTATGTCTGGTTATCGAAATCATCTAAAATTTTATTTCTATTGCTTTCACTTGGATGTCAGTGAGTATCGATAACGTATCTATAGAAATGTCTATATATGAGACTATCTCTGAAGCATTTAGGTTTCAGACGAATAAACTATTAAATTGCATGATGAACATTATATATATTTATTAATAACATCTATTACAAGTTAGTGTAAACTATATATAGTGTTCGATCGTAACTTTTAAGAGAGCTAACATTAATTATTTTATTTGTATGTTATGCATTTGTGCATGCCGTATATATATATATATATATATATATATATATATACATATATATATATATATATATTTAGGCAAACATTATTAAATAACACGGAGATGTTTTGTTTGATGCGACTTTTTTTTAATTTTTAAAATTTTCCGAATTGTCCATCTAATATTTCGGTCAAATTGATGTAAATATGATCCATGGGTTTCTTGTTCCATTCGTTTTTCTTTTTTGCAAGTACTTTCGATTTTAGTGTCTTTACTGTTGTGCTTATTTTTTAATTATAACGGCAAGTAGTTTATATTTGAAAACGCGTCTGTAAAGTTGAAATGTACATGAGAGCGTGATGGCGTTCTACACATACGAGAGATTTTAAAGTGGTACTGTTTACACCGTTAAGAAATTGATGACGTTAAATAAAGTGCATACAATTCAAACGGATAACTACCTAATGGCTAAGAATTTGGTATGTTAATTATTATGCAAGACACTATAAAATGTTGCGACTAGTTTCATAATTGACATTATTAATTGTGGGATGTTTAGTTTTTATGTAGAGGGCTTCGAGTATTTTAATTTTTTGTATATTGGTATCATGGTGTATTATTGTGGTATTGTTAACAGGGATGTTTCTATATTGGGAGGGGGCGCAATTATGTTTTTTTAGGTGTTGGCATATAGAGCTTGTGTCGGAGAGATGTAGGGTGAGTCTTCGGGATAGTGTTGTGGAAGTGAAACCTATGTAAGAATTAGTTGTTTTTATTGTTGTCGGAGATACATTCTCCCATAGGGCATTAGAACTGATATATTACATTGGTTCTTCCTAATGTATTTTGGGTTTGGGAAGTGTTATTTTTAACAACATAGTTTGGTGTTTTCATTTTTTTTTAATATGAAAATAAAACTTCGATGGCATGTCTCACTCGTTCGCGGCAATGTTGTAATTTTCTCAATTTGATTTAATCGGGTCCGTTAATTCTGTGTAGTATATTTTCATTCGTCATGATACTGCTTTACAAGGTAGAAGGGGCTGACGTAGCAGCTTATAAAAGATATACGCTCGTAGGGAGGATATTTTGCTAGATCTATTATATGAAGGATAGTTGTATGTCTGTGTGTGTATGTGACGAGGTGTTTATATTTGTATATCTGCAAAAGGCTCACGAGATACTCGTCAATATATCATAAAGTTGGTATTTTCGTAAACAGCGTGGCCTCGAGCATATCATATCTCAGAATTAGAGAACAATAGTTAGCCTGTCGGTTTGAGTCAAGTTCAAGGAAGAGGAAGCAGGTCAACTCTCCCAGTCTTTACCGTGATACCCGTGTCATCTCTAGAACTAATCCGGGCATGCCGTCATATTGATGTGGAGGGACTGATTTTGATAAATTAATCACGTTTAAAAAGGTGAAGGTACAAGAAATTATACTAATTCGACGCCCACCACCATGAAAAACGCTTCTTGGTGGCGTCTACACATAAGCCTACTATTGAAACCACTTTCCGAAGGACTGTACATTTTAGGCCCCTATGGAAAAAGCTTTTGGAGGGCTTCTAGACATTAGTCAGCCTATGAAGAACGCGTTTCGGGTTACAGTACACATTAGCCATATATGTAAAACGTGTATCGGAGGCTTGTACACATTAGCCGGCCTTATGGACACGTTTTTCAAGTGCGTGCACACATAAGTTTCTATGGAAAACTCTTTTCGGGTGCTTCTGAACCTTGGCCCCGTGTTGATTGCACTTCTGCGTATTAGCCCATCTATAAAAAACGCTTTCATGGTACTTTTGAAAAAGGGTTTTCCGGTTATTCTTACACTTTAGGCCCCCTATTAAAAACACTTTTCGCGTGCTTCAACGCATAACGCCACATATGAAAAACTCTTTCCGAGAAGCGATTTACTCAAAAGCATGACTAATTATGTATAACAACGTAATATACATAAATAATAGATTTATGTGTGTGTATGTATGTATGTGAGTTGTTCCTTATGTCTGCAAAAGGCTCTGGAGATACTCGACCATCCATAACGTTGACATTTTCTAAACTGCTTATCTTTTTGACGAGAAATACCGACGAAATATTAGATAAAAACGAAAATTCCTTCGTGCCGAAACGACACGAAACTTCTCGGGAAAGGGATACAACATTTATTAGTCTTCTCAGTCATCTGTACGTTGTGCGCATGTCAGTTTGCCAAAAAACATGTTAAAATGCCATATTTTCCTATATATTTTGTTCTCTACGTCGATAGAATAACGGTTACGGATAAAAAACCGGCGACCAGGAGGCTGCGCTTAGAAACAAAATGACTCATTATACTTGTTTTAATGATACGTTACATATACATCGAATGGAGGGTTAGAGTGAAGCAGATATGCCACTTTTAATAGTAATATGTTACACGTATTCTCAGAGACGCGGGAAGAGGACATCGAGGAAGATAGGGCGACCGGAATGGAGATATATTTTTCTCCAACGAACAGATAGAGGTGGACGAGGTGAGGAGGCCACCGAGGAAGATACAGTTGTTGTTCAAGGCAACAGGTAGACAGGTAGACAACGCGGATGGGGGGCCGTGAACTGACGGGAAAACAGAATGGAGTTCCCGGGCAACTCAGAGTACCCCTTGCAAGTTTCTTATAAAAAGCAACAATTTATTTATATATCGTGCTTCAGAAGATAAAGTCAAAAACTTTTATAACAGATCGCTGATTTAAAACGGACGGTGTTATGTTATTTTAACTTGATGTTCTGTAACACCATATGTATATATATATATATATATATATATATATATATATATACACACATACATTTATATATATATATATATATATATATATATATATAAATACACACACACACACACACATATATATATATATATATATATATATATATATATATATATATATATATATATATATGTGTGTGTGTGTGTGTGTGTGTGTGTGTGTGTCTGTTTGCTATGGTTTTTTATATGATGAAAATGTGTCTATTGGCCATATATCTGTATATATATTTAAATTAAAAGACACGACTGGGATTTTCTTGTTACTATTTTTATGTGATTCTATTGTTAAGCGTCTTATATTGTGCGAGTGCCATGAATATTTGAAAGAAGGCATTTGAAGCGGGCATAGTGAAATTAATCATACAACTCTTATCCTTGAGAAATAAAATACCTGCACCTCCATGCATTCTTCTTTTATCTGAAGTATAGTGAATTGCTATATAATAGTGATTAATCGTATATATATATATATATATATATATATATATATATATATATATATATATATATATATATATATATATATATATATATATATATATATATAGGCTGGGCACTTTCGAGTAGCTTTAATAACAATCAGTACAAATAGCTATATACACGATCCGAACGACGTTTCGTAGATCACTCTAACTGCCTGGTAAATAGCCGCCGATTTTCGCTATTTACAGTTAAAGTTCCTCTATATTTACTAACTAATTGGCGATGGCCGTTTGGATATGATCCCCGACTACGAATCAGTGGCGATTTGTTTTCGGGGTTCGCGCCTACCGACCGTTGAGAATTAGTTCCTAGACTGAAGATTGCGTTAGCATGAAACATCGATGTATCTACGTATTTAAATAATTAATATATGTATATATATATATATATATCGGTTTCTGACTTTTACCTGTGACGACGCTGTAAATATTATTTCTGGATGTAATTACATTATCTATTGTTAATAAATAGTTTCACATGCTTTACCCCCTCTGTAATTGAATTTAATTTAATTTAATTCATATGAATATAATGATAGTAACAATGAAAGAAATAATAATATAAACAAAACAATCATAACTAATAATAAAGTTAACATAAATTACAATTAAATAGTGAAATAAATATGATAATGGAATACAATCAACTGAAGTACAATAATAACAAATAAAAATGCAATAGACATAAAAGAAAAAATACATTAAAACATAAGCGATAATTATTATTATTAAGATAATTATTAAAATATATCATTATAATATTATTAGAAAAAAATGACACTATGTAATGATCATGTTAAATAGTGACTTAATAGATACTTGAAGTAAACGTCTGTGTGTCAGTTAATCAAAATTGAATTTATTTCTTAAAGGCAGTTGTGATAGTATGATTTTCTATAGACTTACAACATGAGAAATACAAAATAATTTATTTAATTTAAATAAGTAAATAATACAATGTAATATAATTGAATAAAATGGCATAATTAACCTTTATATTTATGATCAAGGAAAGATAAGGTAATATATAAGTATATTATTCAGTATATATATGGATATAGATATGTATATACAGTCGCGTCCAAAACTAAGGGACAAAATTTTAAAACCTAATATTTGTTAGAAATAATAACCGTAAAAAGCTGAAATTTTGACAACCGGTAGTTGTTGTCATCCATAATAACATACTAAAATTTGAACCCTTTGTATAGAATAGAAAAAGAATTATAACAATTATTCATTTATTTCCAAATTTGCAATGTCCAAAAGTAAGGGACATAATTGAGAAAAACGGTGTAAATAGCATGCTACATTCAACTTTTTTTATTTCCTCTACTGAAGAACTCTTATTTAGTCATTTGCAAACGTTGCATCAGTCAACACCATGGCGAAACGTCAAAAACTTGATTACTCTGTGAGACAAGCTATTGTGAAGCTACACAAGAAAAAGCATACCATTAGAGAGATTTCAGAGAAAGTGAAACTTTCCAAGAGTGTTGTAGGCAGCATTGTTAAATCCTACAATGATACTGGCAAAATAGCTAGTGCTTTTAAAACCGGCAGACCCCGCAAAACTTCAGCAAGAGAAGATCGAATAATGCAGCGTATGTCATTAAAGGACCGTTTTAAGTCTTGCACAGAAATTAAAAGGGTTATGAATAGTACCTCATGTGTTAATGTGTCAAGACAGACTGTTTCTAGACGACTGCAAGAAATAGGGCTGTTTAATAGAACGCCAAGGAAGAAACCACTTGTTAGTTCGAAGAATAAGAAGAAGAGATTAGAGTTTGCAAACAGGTATGTAATTTGGACATATGAAAATTGGGCAACAGTATTTTTCAGTGATGAAAGCAAGTTTAATCTATTTGGAAATGACGGAAAAAACTTTGTAAAGAGACGTATTGGTGAAAAATTAAGTACAAAGTGTACTAAGAAAACTGTCAAATTTTAGGGGCGGAAACGTCATGGTATTTGGAATGTTTTCTAGCCAAGGTACAACGCCTCTTGTCCGATTACAAACTCGTGTAAACGCGCAGATGTATAAAAACATTGTTCAAGATCATATTGTGCCAATCATACATAATTCAGGATTCGATAGCGCAATGTTTATGCAAGATAATGCTCCATGTCACAAGGCAAAGGTGGTAATGAGTTACCTTAGCGAGCAAGATTTCGAAATTATGGATTGGCCACCGCAAAGTCCTGACTTAAATCCAATAGAAAATCTTTGGAAGATCTTAGGAGTGAAAGTTAGGGAAAGAAATCCCACTAACACGGAGGATTTGTGGGTGAAGCTTCAAGAAGAATGGTCTAAAATTAGTATCAAGGATTGTCAAGAACTGATCCGTTCTTGTAGTCGAAGATGTGCAGCTGTCATTGAGAGCAAGGGCTCATTTACTAAATATTGATTACACATGTACTTTTATCGTTTTTTTTGGCTGTTTACATTGTTTTTCTCAATTTTGTCCCTTACTTTTGGACATTCCAAATTTGGAAATAAATGAATAATTGTTATAATTCTTTTTCTATTCTATACAAAGGGTTCAAATTTTAGTATGTTATTATGGATGACAACAACTACCGGTTGTCAAAATTTCAGCTTTTTACGGTTATTATTTCTAACAAATATTAGGTTTTAAAATTCTGTCCCTTAGTTTTGGACGCGACTGTATATATATATATATATATATATATATATACATATATATATATATATATATATATGTGTGTGTGTGTGTGTGTGTGTAGTGTAAAACTTTATTATATCATCAGTTATAAACACGAGAACACGTATGTCTTGTTGAAGTGTTGTAAAAATCCTGTTTTAAAATACAGATATTATTTTTAAACAGATACTAAACAAGAAAAACACATTCATTTCATTACATAATAACGAAATAATACACCTATGCGCTACTTAATCTTTCCTGGATCATAAGTATACACATTGGTACCGTTAGTTATATATCTGGACTATCGTGTAATAATTTTTAGCAGATCTCCAAAGATGCGTCTAATGAAATAATTGACTTTCATGAATCTTGGAATCGATCAAATTGCAAAACTTCTCATTATTGTTCGCTTCGCTAAAATAAGTGGTTAAGATTCAACGTATGCTTTAGATCAGCCTTTCATTGTTATATACACTCATATCTATTTAAAAACGAAGTAACACTTGTCCATCATTCACTAAGCGGTAGTTGAAACTGTTTGTGTTCATTTAATCCTAGTATTCCCCATAAGCGTTTTTATTAAACGAATACCATATTCTAATAGTATATCCACTGTGTTTCATAGTGGCTGATTGAAACGTTGCATACGAGGCCGGAATGCTTATTCATCTTTCTACATCAACACAAACAACTATACTGATTGGAAATTTTAAAAATCATGACATTAAAGCGCAATTTCTACTTTGTAAAAGTATTCTCTAAAGTCCAGCTCGTTTTCATTGTGCTAACGGTTAAGGCAACGTTGTAGTAAAGCGCTATAACATCTGATAGTAAGGTTTCTTACAGAATAACCAATATGGGGTAGGTCTAGATCACGTCGTTATTAAGCTGCAATCTTGCTAGTAAGCCCCTGGTTGAAATCAAAGAGGAGTCAATATCAGAATTAGTCCTCCGCTCGTGCACTTTGTCACTCAAGGATGTTTTCTTTATTGAACCGCATGTTTACGGAATGATCATAAGAATTGTTCTTCTATATATATGCAACCAGCATTACTTCCTGTGTTCTGAGCATAACCTTTCACAACTTTGTATGCAACTGCTGATACGCCTGGATAAAGGGGTTCAAAACTACATACTTGCAGCTTTAACGATTAGCTATTGCATACAAAGATCGCTGCATGCAATCCAGACCATTTAGAAGAACAATATGTGTGGCTAGTTAGTAGACGGCTGATTCACTTATTGTTTATTCTTTGTTCATAACTTTAAGAGTGTCTGCGTGTTTGAATGATTTAATAATACAATTATAGCAGCAAGTCTTTCGATTACCGTTTGTTAGTCTACTTATGTTTATTATTGTGGTGTTCCAATACTTAGATTACGATGTACACATATTTGCGTGATTCATCTTTTATTATTACAATCGTCAATTGACTTGACTTTCACTTTCAAGTGCCTATGTCTAGTATGCTAGAAACTTTCCTTCAAAACATAATGAGATCAGTTCATCTAGCTTCCTATACATTTCAGAAAAGGACCAGCATAATACAGAGATTTAATGTGGATACTCATTTTAGTGAACCTCTAGGATATGATTATTTTAAAGAGGAATGATAAATGTCAAATAAGATTAACCGTTCGATACGAACATTTGTGAAGAAATTCTGCAAAAGAATTATACTGTTTAATGTAATTATAAATAACGATGTGTTTTTTTATGTTTTTCTTTTTTTCTTGTAAAACATTAAAATCCGTTGATAACGACATTACTTCGATTTTAAACATATAGTTTCGGTTTAATATATTCGACAGAGCCTTGACAGGCATAACAATGAACTTGATAAATACACTCATGTTTAAATATGAAATATTTAAAAAAAACACTTTGAGTTCATGCTATTAATATAAACCGAGTGTAACTATATATATATATATATATATATATATATATATATATATATATATATATATATATATATGTATATATTTATACATATATATGTGTATATGTACACATATATATGTATATATATATAAATATATATACATACATATATATATATATATGCATATATATATATGTATATATATAATTAATATTGCGTATCAGCTGAAAATTAGATTCATGTTTAGTCGATATTTTCCTACGTTATTAGATTAGTATGTCCAACCTTTAAGTTGTCTTTATTAGGTCTTCATCAGTAAAACAGTCAAACTTGGCAATATTTCATAAGACAAAATTCATCTAACATCGTGTCTGTTACTAAATAGAAAGAGACATATTCCCCCCTGAGAGGATAGATTACAGTCAACTACTGTATAAAGGAAGCTACGATCTCATGAGAAAATATTACATATGTATATATTGTTAGAAGACAACACACATTCTAAAAAAACGTGTCTACACACACCCGACATAAGATGCCATGCATACAAATGTAATACAATATACCTTGCTGCTCGATTGTCAAAGTTGAACAAATCCGACTCTAAATACACAAACTAATTGAGAGTTCTAGAACATAAAACCTTTTACAGCCGACGCAGTGCACATTTTTTTTAATTCCTAAGGATTAGCGATTTTATTAGAAATCAATGAGTACACTTCTTAACGTAATGTCTGAAACATTTAGGATATGACCCTATCACAAAAAAGTACGTGCTTGCAAAATGGGCAGAAAATTAAGCTGAATTTCACAACATAACCAGCCCAGCCATTTCTCTGAAATGTAAGTCCATGTTTTATCAAAGATTTATATAGGTCAAAATATCGCTCTTGCTAATTCGCTCTATAGTTTATTGACTTGAACATTTATATTCATTCTCTAGCCTTGCATACGCGAGCTTTTATACCAGACAACCAATATCATCCACTAGTAAATTAGACCCGTCTATTATATATAAACTACCGTTGAGTTGTTAAAAGTTCATAGACTATAAATACCTCTTATTTGATACTAGTATTTACACACTTAGGAAAACTTTTTTCTCGAAACCGTCAAACGGGAATCTTTATTCTGAACTTGAAAAACGTACAAATTTGACACCACAGAGGTAATTAAATAATGAGACTGCACAAAATACCGTTAACAAACTCCTTCAACTACGGCAGCTAAAAAAGTGTTGCTTTTCTATTTAATGATTTATATGCATGGCATAGTTATATATATATATATATATATATATTGTAAAATATAACGGACAACTTATATTATGATATCCTTTCGTGGACTCTTTCCATTGTCCGAATCAGAATCATAGTTTCGGCCGATTAATATTCCATAGTTTTCATTTCTGTACCAAGTACTTTAATACCTATCCGGGTCTATCTTCAGGAGAATGATGTGAATCAAGTAAATATTATGTTTTCGTTGTATCGATTGTTTTGGCGGGAATTATATAATACGGCCGAAACTATAGTTAGCATCATAGACATTTTAGAATGGGTGGTATTGAAGTTAATTCTGTTTATTACGCCTCTTTTTGTTTTTATTTATAGGGCTTATAATATATCTATATATAGACATATATATATATATATATATATATATATATATATATATATATATATATATATGATGGACTCTCCCGTCGATATTTCGACGTATGAGTGCCCCACCAGGGATTGCCCACGCATGAATTTGAAATTGCAAGGGTTGCGCAATCTCTAACAACCGCTCTTCTGAGTCGGCATTGCTTGATTCCAATAGCAAGTATAATACGAGACGACTGGAAACAATGCCGAGATAAGCAGATAGCACATACAGCACCTAGTATTCCCAAATGGTCACCCATTTTAGTACTGGCCAGGCTCAACCGGTGTGTCAACATGATTGTGATATATATATATATATATATATATATATATATATATATATATATATAGTCTAAAGAAGAGTTGAGTCATTAAAATAAAAAAAAATTTTTTAAATGTAAAATTCAGTTTACATTCCCAGACAAACTAACTAAATCCAAGATATTGCAGACTTAACATTCGTTGGAAAATTAATAAATGAAAAAATATAAGTAGGAAAAAAAGGGGGGTAAATTATCTAAGAGTGAAACAAAAACAGGAGACTTTAAGCGTCTAATATTAACAGGGGGATCATCAGCTGTTTACCATGTAACTGTTTCGGAGATTTAAAAGCAGGACAGTTATAATATTCATGGCTCTCCAATGGTACTGATTACACGACCATTTCCCAAATAATCAAGTGTCGAAATAAGTCAGCTTAAAATATAACTAATATATACATAAATAAATAATAATAATGATAAAATAATAATAATATATTACCGCTATGACTACCGTATCATATAGTAATTTGCATATCAAATAACATTAATTATAAGAATAATAAAAAAATAATAATAATACTATCTAAACATATATATATATATATACATGTATATACATATATATATATATATATATATATATATATATATATACATGTATATATATATATATATATATATATATATATCCAGTAAACCGTTATACTTATACACACATTATAAGTTACATATGTGCATACATATTTCAGTTGTATTCTTTACAGAGAGTCAACATTTTTAGACTAAATCGAGGAACTGAAATGATATCGAACTCTTTCTTATTTAGCATTGGCCGTGTTTAAAATTCAACGGTCAAGCTTAGTATAACATAACATTTTTTACTCGTTGACACTTTCAATTTGTTTCTATTTTTTATTGTTTGGCATGACCTGCGTTTAGACCAAGTTTTATTTAATATTTCTTATCCTTTACATGTTTCTTATATATGTATATATATTAATATATATAAATATATATATATATATAAATATATATATATATTTATATTTGAAGATCCTCGTTAAAAAGTAGAGCACTGTAAATGGTAGTAACAACACAGCGTGACGTCACTTTCTTTATATGCATCATTCTTTCACTTATAGAAGTGGAATACCTGTACGTTTCGTCGCCTCTAAAAGTGTTAACATTATCATTGTTTATAAGCTGTTCAGAACTGTCTAACTATCGGTTAATGACGTTGGATTCGGTTGAAAAATACTTGTAATCCAGGGTTTCGAATCGTGTGACCGTTGGTGAATAGTCGTACTTCTATTCTGATTAGTCTTGATTGTAAAGAGACGAAAGTATACGTCCATAGATAAAATAAACAATAACAAATATTTATATTTTATATATATATATATATATATATATATATATATATATATATACATGTATGTGCATATATATATATGTATATATATATATATATATATATATATATATATAAACTTTATTTAAACATAAAAACACTATACACCCCAATCCAACGTCGCTAAATATATATATATATATAGAGAGAGAGATATATACAGAGAGAGAGAGAGATAGAGAGAGAGAGAGACAGCTACACATATATATATATATATACACATATATAAATATACATATTTATTGATATTAATATACGTATACGTATGTATATGTATATTTTCAGATAAATATGGTGCTACTGCTCATTTTAACGCGTGCTATTTCGTTTGTTATATATATATATATATATATATATATATATATATATATATATATATATACATATATATATATATATATATAACAAACGAAATAGCACGCGTTAAAATGAGCAGTAGCACCATATTTACTTGAAAATATACATATACATACGTATACGTATATTAATATCAATAAATATGTATATTTATATACGTATGTATATGTATATTTTCAGATAAATATGGTGCTACTGCTCATTTTAACGCGTGCTATTTCGTTTGTTATATATATATATATATATATATATATATATATATATATATATATATATATATATACATATATATATATATATATATATATATATATGTGTGTATGTGTAGAATAATGTACACATAAAATATATACATATGCACCTATATACATATGTACATACATAAGGATAGAGAAATGTTTCACACTCGTATGTGCAACATTTTTAGCAATGGTGTATTTCTGATTAGACCCCCAACGATTGTAAAAATAGGAAAGAAAATAATAATAACGCAAACAAAAAGAACCATTTTACTTCATTTAGTTTGTGTACAAAAATATTTTGTTTCTCAACGGATCTACATTAATTCGTTTTTATTGTTTCCTCAGTTTATTTTTTATATTGGGCGAGGTGATATAAATGAGAGAAAATTGGCGTTGATTATATACTATATACCTTGTTTCTCAAATCAGCATAGGATGTGGGATTGATGCACCCCGACCTATTTTCGATTACGACTGTTTTTATTTGATATTCGAAATATTTCAGTTTCCTGTGTATCCATGTTGTTTGTGTAACGGTTATTGGAATAACAAATCACTTAAATATCGAGCAAATTCAGCTGAAAGGGAGGCCATTCTGATCGTTTTTGCTGGCTTTTTTATCATACATTAATGTCGGCTTACAAACAATACATTTGTTGTTTGTCATAACGGACTAGTATTATATATTTTTTTAGATGCAGTCCCTCGTCTCTATAATAGTATTGGTCTATAGGGGAGACTGTCAGCTACAGTGAAGCAGTCGTAATAAAGCAGACAGACAACAGTAGACGATATGACATCCGTATCCAATAGTTGTAATTAGTTCGTAGATGAATCATATTGTGCGATGCTGACAGGTTTACTTTCATCTGATATGGAAGGGTCTGTGACGTCGCGCCTCCTCGTGGGCTATATTGAATGAGGGTATATACCCTGCAGGTTCAAGGTCGCTAAAGGAAAAAAGTGGATTATTTTTCATTGGAATATCATATCAAGGAATAATTCGGATTTACCATGATCGGTTCACTGGGTTTGTTAATAGGGTTATTCCTACTATTACGGACGAAATGTCTCAGAAGAATCGTTTCTAGGTTTCGAAAGCCATGAAGGAAGTCAAGTTTACGCCTAGCTTCTTCGTTGAAATGGAATAAACCTCTCGTGAAGCATGGCATTTGTGGATGCCAATAGGAGCGACCTAATACCGTACAGAGATTAAGGGTGTAGATTTTCCAACTGGGTGATCTTACATGTGAGTTTTCGGCAGCTGGTTGTACGCTTTTCCATAGTATGTCATTATTCAGCTAAAATTGGTTATTACCGTCAGCGTTGTACGGCGTCGTCTGGCTTGAGGCAACTCCGAGTTTATGAAAAAAATGGTCTCAGTTCCGCAGACATTAAAAAGGTTCTACGGTCTATATAAGCTGGAACCATGTAAGCTGGAACCATAACACTGCAAAATAAAGAGTATAATAGATGTATAACTAAGTTAGCTGATCTGTATGGGCAAGGAAATGCACATTTTCCAGATAATAAGAGACATTTAATATCGATGTTTATTTTCTCAAATTATTGAGTGGCTTTTATAAGCGTCCCGGTTTCAGACGCTTATAAAATATAATATATATATATATATGTGTGTGAATTTGTTATTGTTTATTTATCTATGGACGTATACGTTTCGTCTCATTTCAATCAAGACTCATCAGCATAGAAGTACAACTATTCACTACCGGTCACACGATTCGAAACCCTGGATTACAAGTATTTTTCAACCCCAATTCAACGTCGCTAACCGATAGGCCAGTTCTGAACAGCTTATAAACCATAATAAGTTTAACACATTTTAAGGCGGCGAGACATACATGCATTCAACTTCTATATGTGAAGGAATGATGCATATAATGCAAGTGACGTCACGATGTGTTATTACTACCATTTACAGTGCTCTACTTTTTAACAAGGAGCTTCAAATATAAATATTTGTTATTGTTTATTTATATATGGACGTATACGCTTCGTCTCTTTTCAATCAAGACTCGTCAGCATAGAAGTACGACTATTCACTACCGGTCACACGATTCGAAATATATATATATATATATATATATATATATATATATATATATATATATATATATATATATATATATATATATATATATATTAAATTAATCAATTAATTTATAAATCAATGGGTTGTATACATACTTCTATAATTACTTCACAGATTATTTCTAGAGTGCACACAAGTAAGACATGGACGCGCGGTTATGGCTATAAGCAGGGATCAAACCTTCGAGATTAATATTCGTAGACTAGACTTGAATGGTGTTCCCCATTCTTGCACGCTTTCTAATCGCTTATAGTTGTACGTAGATTAATTGTTATGGGTTTGTTTTGACCGATAGTGACCGGTGTTTATTCAGAGTGAGTTTTTATTTTTCGCCACCATAAGCGTTTTGTTTTTTATTATTTAAAGAATATTCAAAATAGGGCATTTTTCTTGTTTTTTATTCGCCATTAATCAGACGATTCATCAATTGTATATATATATATATATATATATATATATATATATATATATATATATATATATATATATATATATATATATATATATATTAAATTAATTAATTAATTCATAAACCTATGGGTTGTATACAGATTTTCATAATTCATTTATAAATTAAATTCTTGCGTTAATAAAAGTTAGACATGGACGCGCGTTTCTGGCTGTATATATATTGTTATGATGCCGTCCCTACGACGAAAATTCAAACTCTTCTATTCTCAATAAATACTGATTGGATAATACCAGTTGCGGATTCGTCCTTGCCAATCAGTCCATCATTTAATATACTGTCTTGAGCATTAAATATACTCTCCCGCGCCTTGCCTCCCCTTTTCGGGGGGGGGGGGTTAGTTCATTGCTTACGTACTGAGGCGAGTTGCCCGATCAATGCCGACGGAGTAGCTCAGGCTTTTTTTCTAGGCTAGAGTAGTCCTCTTCAGGGTGCCGTCTTTACTCTACCCGCACCTTCCGACCTTGTGTCACATATCGCTGTAGTGGGAAGCCATTAAATAATGATATATCTCCATCCGGTTCAGTTATTCATTAACCTCGGTGTATTAAGGTCTTCGGAATAGGGTAATATCAGTCGACGATTCTCTACCGACAATCAATCCGGCAGTAACTAAGCTATTTCAGTTGGCTTTTATCAGTCGGGATGAGTTATTGGTATTGGGTTATCTTAAGATGGTCACACTCCTAGGCCTTGTCTCCTTACTTTAGGGAGGAGAAAGTTTATTGGTTACTGCTTTAGGGATCTTGACCAGTGAATGTCGACGGCGCTGCTCAGGCTGTTTTTGCTAGGTTATAGTTGTCCGTTTTCTAGTGGCGCTTGCTTGACTCTTCCCCACCTTAAGAACGTGTGTTACATAGTTCTGCGATGGGAAGATAATACATAGCTGCAATACCCAGTCTTCGGACTGGGGAACACCTGTCGAAGTTTTGTTCTAAACAGTCGGTCCGGCAGAGATGTTCCACTTCGGTTGCCTTTCATCTGTGAGTCCGAGGTTTGAGTCTTAGGTTTCCTATGAGGTTTACCCTCCGAGGCCTAACATCCCCTCTTGACGGATAATAAGTGTATTACTTACTAACTGAGGCCACCTGCCAGGGGAATGCCGACGAACAGCCCAGGCCATAGTACTTCTTCTTGGGAGGCGCTGGCTTTACTCTCCTTTATCTTCCGACCTCGTGGCACTAATTACGTCAAAGGAAAGGAATTACGTAACTGCACAACCTAAGTCTTCGGACTGGGGTAAACATCTTGAATATTCGTTCTCGACAGTCGGTCCGGAAGGAACTGCGTCATTTCGGTGGCTTTTTATCTGTCGGGTCGAGGGATTGAGTTCTGGGGTGTCCTAGGAAGCGCACCCTCCCAGCCCCTACCTACTCTCTTTGGGGTGTACTAAGTTTATTGCTAACTGTCTTAAACGCCTTGACCGGGGAATCCAGACAGGGGCTGCTTACTCTATTTTTGCTAGGCCAGTGTGTCCCCTTTTACGAGCACTGACTTGACTATCCCCCACTTTCTGACGTTGTGTTACATATTCCGGCTGTGGGAAATAATTACATAGCTGCACAATCCAAGCCAAGTCAGTCTCTCAGCAACTTCGGTTGAGTGAGAAGTTTGGGATGGGGTAATAACAGTCGAGGAGTCGTTCTCGACAATAAATCTGGAAGGAACTTTCCCAGGCTTTGCCTCTAATCTTTACGGTTTAGTAAGTGTATTGCTTATTGATTGAGGCGTCCTGCCCGGGGAATACCGACGGGGATTCCTACGCTAATATTGCTACGCCGGAAGTTTCCTCTTCTAGGGGCGCTGTTTTGACTTTCCCCAACTTTCCGACCTTGTGTCCCATATTCATGCAGTATGGCGCACTTACATAGCTCCACAGCCCAAGTCTACACTGGCAGTCAGGACAGACGGTCCAGTTCGATTGTTACTCTCCTGTAAATACTTCTCTCAAATATACATGTTATACCTAAACCATGTGTCGGTGTTTTCATTTCAACCCTTTAAAAGGGGTCATTACAATTGGTAACCACGTATTGTAACTTACATGAGACCACACCATTACATTTTAAAACGAAATATGTGAGCTTACACGAGCTCCACCACAACATTTAACAACAACTTATTTGAACCTCCACGGGGGCCGACAACAACAATCGTCGACAAGAAATTCGAATCTACACGGGAGCTAACAAACATTCACTAATACCTTTAAAAAGGACCTCACAAAAACTGGTTACAAAGTATTTTAATTTACGCGGTGACGTACATATCGAAAACACACCTTGAAAAGGAACCCACAAAGACCGGCAAGGTGGAATTTCAAGTTTCAAACTTACACCACAAATTGGTTACAGTAAATGATTCGGGAGAAGTTTTTTTTAATAGACGCAACAACCAGCGACACAATTGGTTATGAAAAACTTGAAGAAAATGTGTGGAGAAATGAACTACACATTACCAGATACACCCTAATTCTAACAACTGGCTTATCGGTGTGGAAAAAAGAAGAAAACACACGTAATGCCAACTTATCATTCTCTTAATTAAAGAAAGGTCAGTATTTTTGTTTGTTTGCTATTCCAACACTTTTCTAATATTTCAACAATTATGGAATACATGATGTGTTTTTCTCTCCAAAAGAGAGAAAGTTAACACCAAACAGTATTTTAATTGTTTTTCTTATTAAAGTGCCGACCGATAATTTTACGGCCACGAACTACACGTAACAGTGTACTAAAGAGCGATTTAAAAAAACTTTTTTGCATACACATTTAAAACTAAGATTACGTCTAGCAAACTTAAGAAAAAAAACTTTTTTCATAAGCCGTACTCGAAAGAAAACATTTACTTTCTAAAAAAAACATTTACTTTCTAAAAAAAAACACACTTTACCATATCGACAAATTTAAAGCAACGATTGCAGAATTAGTGAAGTTTCAAATACAACAACAACTCGAACATAAAAATGAGACAGACAAAAGACTACGAAAAACTGAAGAAAGATTACCAAAGCTTCTAGAGAAAAATAAAGCCGACGACAGACTACAAAAACAGAAGACAAACGTCTCGAGCAAAATGAAAAGCTTTTAGAGCAGAAGAAAGAAGCTGACGACAAACAACACAATACAAAAGATAGACGTCTTAAACAATTTAAAAGCTTATATAATAACACAAAAAAAGCTGACGAAACAGTTGAGATGTTAATGCAAACATGATCACTTAGAAGCCAAAGTAATGAAAACGATAATGATTTTTCGCAGAAGGCAGTGGGGTGTGTGATCGACCACTTCACGTATGCCCCTGATGAGGAGCATACTTTTGCTTCGCATTTTAGAAGTTATTAAGACTTTTATGAAATTGATAGCGAAAACTGGGCAGGCTCTAGAAAGGTTAGCCTGTAACTAAAGAAATTAGGCACCACCGAATATACTAAGTTCGTGTGTTCATTTTTCCTACAAAGTTAAGCGATTTAATTATTGCGGAAGCCGCCAAACTTTTAATGGTGCATTTAGCCCATATACTTCGTAATTACACAATCGCTGGAAGTGTTAAAACCTTGTAAAAAATAGGACGAAAATTATTCAACGTTCGCATTAGTAGTAAATAAGCACTCGGACGACTTTAAATTATCCGAACTTAGTACTGATAATTTTAAATGCTTAATCTTGGTTCAAGGATTATCACTAGGAAACTACGTTAAAATTAGGCGTAGAGTTCGAAACAAATAAGGAAATGAACCGAACTCGACACTGCAGAAATTTGCTTAGGACTGTCAATGATTTATTAGAGTTTAGCAGTACTCGAGGGACCTTCAACAGTCGGGCATTGCACACAAACAAAAAGTACGTCAAACATCGAAATTGCGCTCTCACCCATAAACTATGGAGAGCATAAAACGGGATTGGTACGCCTCAAAATACACGCCCCGTCATAAAATGTAAATACAGCTGATCTTTTGTTATCGATGCGGAAGCCTACATTAGGTAACAGCATGGCTTTTTCGTTTTAAAACCTGCCGGATTTGTAAAGAAATTAGGACACAAAAAGTATATATTGTAGAATAATAAAAGGAAATACCACGCGGGCAAAAACTATCAAACATAGCGACATTATTATCAGAAGATATGTTTAGGTTTAAACCTTATATAAAAAAGTAAAACTACAATAGGATTTGGGTTTAGACGTGTGAATTATTTACATGCATACATGGAGACAGTTGGGAAAGCCGACTACATTTAGAACTAATCAAATTGCTAGAACAGAGACTGCTGAAAAATTAAATGTCGAGGGGCAAATAATTACGGACATTACTATTAACAGAACGACGGAGAACGTAAATAACATACATAATAAAAGACACAGGAAATTAATTGGCCGAATGTGTAATTCATGTATTAAAACTATGGGAATTATTAACCAAGCATTATTGCCAGAACAAAATACATCTCAAGACCGGATCAGAAACAGGAAACAAAGATGTTGTTCAAACCATTAAACGTAAGAAATAGACTAAAAATAAATTGCCAGCAGAAATGACAGAAATTACACCACATAAATAAGCAAAATGCACGCTGAAAAAAGCGAATAGGAAACTGAAAAAAATTAAGCCAAATTATTTGAATAACCAGGGAGAGGTTTAAGAGAGTGAATTCAGAGTAGAAATAACTACAAGTACTAAGCTTTCAAATCGACGAGTATTCCGAGGAACTAAAACACATAAAAGATGAGATGCCTTGTCTTGTAGGTTAATGTCGAAGAAAAGGCGACATTTCTTTCAAAATTTAAAGGAGTGCTCAAAAGTGAGAAGTTTAAAATAAAAAAGCTAGCGGATATAAAATATGAATTTCAAAGATGTTATCAGTTCTCTCATAAAAGATACACACGCAAAATTAGGGAACGTTTATCGCAATAAACCGAAAGCATTAAATTGAAGGAGGTTATGGCTACCAAAAACACCACTTTCGACATACATCTTTCTCAAAGAACCCTGAATAGCATCAATATAAAAGGGAAACAATGCCAGAATCCTGAGTAGGGCAGGCTTGGGTGGGTATTATAGTATGCCGTAACTATGACGAACATTTGGGCTTTTCAATTCTCAATTAATTCTGTAAGCATAAGGCTACTCAGTGTTGCACACACCCAGTCTACACTGGCAGCCAGGAGAGACGGTCAACTTCTCTTGTTTCTCTGCTGTATATACTGTTTTACAATATACTTGTTATACCTAAACCCGGTTTCCCTGTTTTCATTCAGGCGCCTAAAAAAGGCCATAAGACACACACAAACACACACACCCCCACACACATATATATATATATATATATATATATATACATGTGTGTGCGTGTATATATATATATATATGTATATTTATACATATGTGTGTATATATATATATGTATATATATACATATATGTGTATATATATATATATATATATATATACATATATATACATATGTGTATATATATGTATATATATACATATATATATACATATGTGTATATATATATATGTATATATATACACATATATATATATGGGTGTGTATATATATAAATATATATATATATATATATATATATATGTGTGTATATATATTATGAAAAAATAACGTGAGACAGTAGTAACCGATTATCTGAGGTAAACTTTACCTTTTATTTTACACTGAGGACTATATTAAACGTTATTTTAATTGATTATGTTATCGTTCTGTATCGTTTTATCAACCATGAAGTATACACATGTTATGCTAGAGCTTTCATAAGTGTTTTTACTTTCATACTTTTTTATAACTACGCCAATTTAGCTGTTATTTATATGAATATAAGTACGAAAACTAATTATATTTTACACGTCTAGTTTTCAAAGTTCATGTACACTTGTTACTAAATAATTTATTTAAGTATATGACTATGTTATTATGATAACTTTTAATTCATCATGGAGTTCAGAGTGTATATATAAATATCCCCTTGCTGATATTTCAGAACAATGCAGTTCTCTTCATTCTGATGTTTCAATGTGTAATTCATGTTTTTTTTTTATTAATATTTGGCCTATGTATATTGTGCTGTATGATTCCAGTGA
>OY744523.1:97766793-97774293 GCA_963556195.1 Sepiola atlantica
TCCGTTTCATTGTTGAACAGACAAAAGGTGTCGTCAACATAACGAAAGTAGATATCTGGTCTATTTGGACCAGATAGGAGCCCTTCTTCATGGAAACCAACAAAAATATTGGCCAATGCTGGTCCTAAGGGAGAGCCCATAGATACACCATCAATTTGCCTGTACATAATGTCGTCAAAACTGAATTCAACGGACATCGTAGCAAATTTCATCAACTCCACGAAAACATTTTCAGGAATAGGAGGAATGGGCAGTTGACCACGATATAAGGCATCAGCACATATATTAATCGTTTCAAGAAGGGGAACACAGGTAAACAGGCTAGATATGTCAAAAGAACACATAAATTTATCAGTATCTGAATAATTTTGCATAAAGTTGGAAAATGAAAAAGTATCTTTAATGCAAAATGTACTATAGTGTTTCAACACTGGTTCCAAAATAGTGGCAAGCCATTTGGCTACCTTGTGTTGGGAAGACCCTATCATCGATAATATTGGTCTTAATGGTACCCCAGTTGTGTGGGTTTTCGGTAAACCATACAAGCGGGGTCGAATAGAACCCGTGGGTCTAATTATTTTAGAAATATTAGTGGGAAGAGCTCCACTCTTTACCCACTTAACTAAACGTTTTTGGAATTTAGTCTCGATAGATACAGTGAAGTCATGTGTATCTACCGGACCTAACTGAATAAATTTAGAGGTGTTTTCAAGAATAGTCGCCATTTTATTGACATAATCAGAATGATTAAGTATAACGACTCCTGAACCTTTATCAGGTTTTGTGATGACCAAAGATTTATTATTGCGAAGTGCTTTGATGGTACGGAAATGTTAACTTCGCCATTTTGATTCACAAAACGAAATAGGTGTACCCGCATACGAATGTGCGAAGTCATTCAACTTTGCCTTAAGATCACTAACCTTAGAGTCGGATGTAGGTTGAAGTCTTGCTAGTTGAGCAAAAAGGACTTCGAATTCAGAATATATTTCTTCACGTTTAGTATTTGTATGAGGAATACAGAAGTCTAAACCATGGGAAAGAATGTTAAGTTCAAGTGGGGACAACTGAGTAGAAGAAATATTAAGGACGTTTTGACTAAAACTCGGGTTCGTCGAACAGCCAAACTTTCTAAAAATTAAATGTTTCAGTTTATTCTGATGTTTTAACGTTAACCTAGAAAGGCTACGTTCGTGAATAACCGCAACATATCGCATAAATCTGATTTTGTCAAAGAACGACAAAGTGCCTATAGATTCCTTCCATGACTCATTGTATTTTTTAGTGAGTCGTGCAATGTCGCAAGAAAGCTTTGACAAAAAATTGGAAATGAAAGCATTTTCAATTTTTTGTCCAGGATGTAATTTTGCCCTCTTAATTCTAAATGAAATAAAAGGGGGACAAACTTTATTACTCAAGCAAGAATGGAGGAAGGTCTCGTTAGCCCGAGCAGTTCTTAATTTACTTTTAATCTGAAGTAGAGAATTTAATCTACTGATTAATTCGGGTTTGTACCTAGTCTTGAAGTATTTAAATATTTTCTTTGTCGTACAAAACTTTAAAATAGCATTGAAGAGACAATATTTATTATTCATAATGAATTTAAGAAATTAAAAAGATGAAAGGGAAGCTGACCGGTTTCGTACCTCGCTCAACAGAGCCAAATATCGAGGTAATGTATAAAAAATATAAAAGATGCTATGAGAATAATAGCGAGGGAAAGGGGGAAAAAAAAAAAGAAAAGAAAGTTCAGTCAAATAGAAACAACATTAAGCCCGAGGAGATTTTCTCTTTGTTTGCAAAGAGAAGGTCTCAAGGACTTAATATAAATTGTTTCTAAGATCTTGAGATGATATCTATATATATATATATATATACATATATAAATGTATATACATATATATGTATATATATATATCTATATATATATATATATATGTATATACATATAAATAATCAATAATAGTTTGCTTGAAGCATTGCTGGGAATAGTAGTAGTATGTTTAAGAATATTGAGGACAATGCTAAGTGTCGCGTAGTTTGTAAGGTGGTAGGAACAAAAATAATAAATCCAAATGCGACCTACTATTTATTCTTCTTTACAGTCCAGTAAGTGTGGTGGGGGATTTTCTCGTCTTGTCCGGATGATTATAAAATATATATATATATATATATATATATATATATATATATATATGTATATATATATATATATATATATATATATGTATATATATATATATATATATATGTATATATATATATATATATATATATGTATATATATATATATATATGTATATATATATATATATATATGTATATATATATATATATGTATATAAATATATATGTATATATATATATATTTATATATGTATATATATATATATATGTATATATATATATATGTATATATATATATATATATATATGTATATATATATATATGTATATATATATATGTATATATATATATGTATATATATATGTATATATCTATATATATATGTGTGTGTATGTGTATATATATATGTATATATATATATATGTATATATATATATATACATATATATATATATGTATATATGTATATATATAAATATGTATGTATATATGTATATATATATGTATATATATATATATATGTATATATATGTATATATATGTATATATGTATATATATATGTATATATATATATATATGTACATGTATATGTATATGTATATATATATATATATGCATATGTATATATATATATATATGTATATATATATGTATATATATGTATGTATGTATATGTATATATATATATGTATGTATGTGTATGTATATATGTATATGTATATATATATGTATATATATATGTATATATATAGGTATATATATGTATGTATATATACATGTATATATACATGTATGTATGTATATATATATATATGCGTGTATATATATATGTGTGTATATATGTATGTATACATATGTGTGTATATATATATATATATATGTTTAGGCAAACATTATTAAATAACACGGAGTGGTTTTGTTTGATGCGACTTTTTGTCATTTTTTCAATTTTCCGAATTGTCCATCTAATGTGTCGGTCAAATTGATATAAATATGATCCATGGCTTTCTTGTTCCATTCTCTTTTCGTTTTTGCAATTACTTTCGATTTGAATCGTCAAATCATTATCAGGCGGTATTAGTTTTAGTGTCTTTACTGTTGGTCTAATTTTTGAATTATAACGGCAAGTAGTTTATATATGAAAACGCGTCTGTAAAGTTGAAATGTACCTAGGAGCGTGATGGCGTTCTACACATACGAGAGATTTAAAGTTTGACTGTTTAAACTGTTAAGAAAATGATGACGTTAAATAAAGTACAAACATTTCAAACGCATAACTACCTAATGGCTAAACAATTGGTAATGTTAATTATTATGCTAGACACTTTAAAATGTTGCGACTAGTGTCATAATTTACTTTATTAATTGTAGGATGTTTAGTGTTTATGTAGAGTGCTTCGAGTATTTTTAATGTTTTGTATATTAGTATCATGGTGTATTATTTTGGTATTGTAAACAAGGATGTTTCTATATTGGGAGTGGGTGCAATTATGTTTTTTTTAGGTGTTGGGTAAATGAAAATATGCTGCCTTAATACACACAATATATATATGTGTATATATATGTGTATATATATTAGTATATATATATATATATATATGCATATATATATGTGTGTATATATATGTGTACATGTACATATATATTTATGTATACACATATATATATATATATGTATATTTTATATATATATATATATATATATATATATATATATATATATATATATTATCGGACAAAAATGTATCATCGAATCAGTAGTAGTAAAAGTGTCAATATTATAAAACGACACATTTATAAAATAATAAAAAATACGATAAAATAAACATTTTTAAATTTGACCAGTTTCCCACCGGTTACACGAACACATATCGTATTACCATGACATATTAAGCATCTTAAAACACAGCGGCCGAATTGTGAACTTGCATTTCTGTGCGTTCATAGGACAGGAGGTGATCATCTGTATGTTGTCTACGTTTGAAGTTGGTGTACGATTTCGATACGATAAGTCGTGACATGTTCTCACTTGCATCGACGCAACAAAAAGGATGGTTCTTCTAAACTAAATCACAACTGAAGTTTTTAAAGTTTCTCATCATGAAGCCTCACATCTAAAATACATTTGTGGGTGCTGTCGTTTTTAAATAGGTATTTTGCCTTTACATTCCGGCGCCTGTAGTATGGGTCTATCCACTTCAATAAAGATACATGGTCGTGATTTCTACAGGAGTTTGAGGATTCAATACGTTTACTACATACAAGACAACAGCAGACAAAATCATGTGGTGATTGCCTCTTAATCGCATAATACCATGTTTAATGTTGTGATATGTCGGGTTAGTTGTAATTTGTTTAATTGCAGTCATAGTGTTATATATGATTTTATTTTCAAACATTAAACTTCCATTTGAAGTCAGAGTTTTAACGTATTCTAGTATATAAGTATAGCTCAGAAATATATACTTTAATAAAATAATACAGTAATCGAAAAAAAAATTCAACAAGTTTTGTTGATTATAAGCATAAGCATACCCTACCTTATTTTCATTTCCTTGATACATCTTTCTCATCGTCATAAACAAGGTATCAAATTGTACGTTACTCTGATCTCAATGACTTTGTCCGAATGATAATTCTCGAGATGCGCACTTTATTTTTTTTCATTATCTCCTGGGAACGCTTACAGACAGTTGATAGTTGATACGTTTCAATTTGATTACTTATTGATGAAAAAAGTAGAATTAAAGAATAAAAGTGAAAAAAATAATACAAAGCGAATAAAGAATGAAATATCTACGTTTGAAGCACTCTGATATATGTTTTCATCATTTGAGTGTCAATCTGAAACCTTTCGGGAATTTGACATTTTTTATTCATACACATTTCGGTCGCTTAAGATAACATATTCTATTGTTCGTCCCATATAATTTACGAGCAAACGCATACACACACCTATAAAGACGCATAGACATTAAACTATATACACACATATCTATCTATCTATCTATCTATCTATCTATCTATCTATCTATCTATCTATCTCTATATATATATATGTATATATATATATATATATATAGAGAGAGAGAGAGAGAGAAAGAGAGAGGCAGACAGCATGCTAGAAAAAGAGACCGATAGACACAGAGTGATGTCTCACCCTAAATCTCCAACAACCGTACACTAAGTTGTGTACCTCCGGGAGCTATTAATCATAGGTTACTTCTGCTGTATTACACATTTTATTTAAATTTTTACAATTATCATGCAGCTGTTAGAAAACAAAATCTAGATATTAATCACAACCTTATAAAAGTAATATCTCCTTTATTCGCTGTATGGGAATTAACGAATCACATAGTTCATTTGATATACTTGGATTTACAGAGTTGCCAGTGTAAGCTTCTATAAGTACAACATTAATCAGGTCAACGAGCACCGACTGGTGGTTTGCTAGTTTCTTATTCTGAACCATAAATACACTTTATTTATCTAAAATAACAGCATCGAAGATATCGTTCCTACTATGTCCTGTTATTTTCTCAACCTGATCGACTATGTAAAAGAAAAAAACACAAACATTTTGATTAGCAACAAAAATAAAATATTTGATGTCTTCTCTGTGTTAAAATGAACTGACATCTAAGAAAATCCACATATCTTTATAGCGATTAAGAGAAACACTACGGCAATGCCCATAGTTGTGGGAGCGTTAGATACTTCTGTAAATATTTAATGAAAAATACTAGGGAAAGTGTAATAAAATGTAAGATGTTTACTACATGATAAATATGGCATCATGTAAACAGCTGAAACATCTTAGAATACGGGGCAGACCTTCTTAGTTTGCTTATACCGACAAACAACAAATAATATGAAATAGAATAGACCAGCGGAAACACTGGGTTGGAAGAAAGAGTTCTGGACTCCTGAGGAGGCTTGTAAGAATTGATATTCTATAAGCCAACGTTTTCTTGACTATCGTCGATTATTATGACAATTCTTTCGTCCTATGCACTATTTACGCAGAGTGCAGTGTACCTTACTGGCTTACATTATTTTATGACACAGGTTTCAATTAGTGTTCTTTACTACTAAATGATTTACTTTCATTTGACTTGTTTTATTCTTCCCATGTATCTGTCATAATCATCTTTCTATGTATGATCCTGTATGCTTCGAGAATTCCCACACATTAATGTTTTTAATTTCCTCAATTGCTCTTACCGCGCTCAATTGTTTGCTTTCCTCATCTAAAGTAGTCAACATGTACTTACTCCAAAGTTCAATCTTATAACTTGACTAACGTTTTTAATTGGGTTGCTTATCGATTCTTGCCTTTGTTACTGCCCAACAGATGTGTATCATATATATATACATGACGTTTATTTTTTTTCCTTTGTGTCTATAAATTGATACGCACATTGCATCTGCTGGGTATATCGGAGACGTGAATCTTAGTCACGAGGAAGAGGTATGAGAAATTCGGGGAAAATGATTCTCGGTTTTCTGTCAGATGTTATCCTCAAGCCCCAAATTCAATATCCATATTTCAATTTTTTGCCACTGAGAAGTGACAATTTCATCTGTTTTTGTGTACATCTTTGAGTGTTCAGCAACACATTTCGTAATGAGCGTGTCCTAAGTTTTCTTGCAGCTGAATAATGCAGTGGCTACATTGTTTTCTGATTTTTTATTATGTTATTATATGTTAATCAAAGTAAAGCTTGTCAGCTTTTTAATTTTAATTTTTTAAAGGCCTTAATTTTTGAAATGTAAAATTTTGTTTCTTCTTCTTCTCTTTCTCTATCCCTCCACTTCATTCTCTCCAAATATGATCTGATGGTTAAGATCGGATTCTAACTCTGCCTGATAAGATCTCAGTTTATAGTAACTGTTGATCGATAACGTCGACATGCCAGTGTCGCAGATTTTGTACATGTCTGTGTAAATAAAATTATCATATATATATATATATATATATAAATGTGATATTTAGAAGGAAATACAATGCAGAGGTGTGACGGATAGACACAAGTTGGAGAAAATAAGACATACAATGGTGGATCAAATGAATTAGTTTCAACCTTAATACAATGTATACATACACATATATATATATGTATTATTATTATTTATTTATTTTTTTGTTGTTGTTTTTTTCCCTTTAAAACACATATATATCTGTCTATCTAAACAATGTTACAATGTTATGTAATACCTGCATACAGATGGTCTGGTGGAAATTCCGTATGATATAATTTTTTTTTTTTAAATTTTCCGGAACTCTTGCCTTCTTCAGAAACGTGTTCAACTCCAGTTCAAGCGTGAATATGCACCAGACCATTTTGATGCAGGTATTACATACCAT
>OY744523.1:97781793-97784293 GCA_963556195.1 Sepiola atlantica
TTGGCCCGGCTGTAACAACAGAAGCCGGTAGGAGTAAAAAAAAAATACAAATCCGATGACATCAGGATATATTACACACCGAGGATGCCAAGGTTTTGGCGAAATATCTGTATCACTTTAAACTAACAAACAAAAATGCGAGTTTATAATAAAAAAAAGGAAAAAAAATCCGTTTCGATTTATTATTTTTATTTTTCATAAAAAAAAATTGATATCGCATCTTTATGCTTCAAAAGGTATTTATTTTACCTATTCCTTCTTAAATGTAACAATAGATGCTTTTAAGAAAAAATATGAACCAAAAAACACTTATATATATATATATATATTTATATATATATATATATATATATATATATATATATATATATATATATATATATATATATATATATATGTATATATATATTTATATATAAATATATTTGTATATATATATGTATATATGTATATATATATATATATTTATATATATTTATATATATATATATATTTATATATGTATATTAAAATATATTTATATATATATATATATTTATATATGGTAATTTATATATATATTTATATATATATATATATGAATATATACATATATATATTTATATATATATAATTTATATATATATTTATATATATATATATTTTTATATATATATATTTATATATATATATATATTTATATATATATATTTATATATATATATATATTTATATATATACAATTATATATATATATTTATATATATATATATTTATATATATACATGTATATATTTATATATATATATATGTGTATACTTATATGTATATATATACATACATATACATACATATATACATTTATATTTGTATATATATATATATATATATATATACATATATATACATATAGGTATATATTTATATATATATATATACATACATATAAATACATATATATATTTATATTTGTATATATATATACATATATATATATACATATATGTATATATTTATATATATATATATATATACATATATATATTTATATTTATATATATATACACATATATATATACATATATGTATATATTTATATATATATACATATATATATATATATTTATATTTGTATATATATACATATATATACATATACAGGGTGTTTCAAAAGTCTTGGGAACATTACAAATGCGTATATCTCATGAACTATTCCAGGTAGAAAAATGAAACTGGTGCCATTTTAAAGCTTGCTCAATCAAGTTGTTGGTCATACTAATGATTTTCGTGTTATCTTTCCAGGTGCAGTAACGGCGTTCTCTAAACAAGACAAGGCATTTTGCGTCCTCCAATTTGCAAAGACTGAATCGTGGACATGTGTTCAGCGTGCATTTCGCATGAAAATTTAAAAAAGAAGCCACTGAAAGGAAATCCATTGTCAGATGGCATGCTAAATTTGTGAAAGATGGGTGTTTGTGCCCAAGTAAGCGAACAGGTCGCCCTTCAACTTCAGAAGATGCAGTTGAGCAAGTTCGGGCAGCCTTTCAGCGGAGCCCCCGTAAATCAGTGAGAAGAGCCAGCAGGGAACTTCAGCTTGCTCCAGCAACTGTCTGGCGTGTCTTAAGGAAACGACTGCAAATGTTACCAAGCTCAAGTTGGTCCAAAAGTTGAAGGACACTGATAAGCCACTTCGCCGTGACTTTTGCATTGCAATGCAAGAGAAGTTGGAAGATAACGGCTTTGATGACCGGCTTGTATTTAGCGATGAGGCGACCTTCCATCTGAATGGCAAAGTTAACAAGCATAACACTCGCATATGGGGTACTGAGAACTCTCATGAACTTCTTGAGCACGAGCGAGATTCACCAAAAGTGAACGTGTTTTGTGCAATTTCCAAGAAAGGTGTCTATGGACCGTTCTTCTTTGAAGAGGCAACTATCACTGGTGAATCCTATCTCAACATGCTGGAAGACTGGTTAATGGCTCAGTTGGAACCAGCAGAATCTGACGACTTCATTTTTCAACAAGATGGTGCACCACCACACTGGAGTCTTAGAGTAAGGCAGTTTCTTAACATTAGGCTGCCTGGTAGATGGATTGGGAGATCTGGGCGAGGTGATGACGTTCTCAGGCCCTGGCCTCCTAGGTCTCCAGATCTTACCCCGTGTGACTTTTTCCTTTGGGGCTTTGTCAAGCAACAAGTCTATGTGCCGCCCCTTCCAAGAGATATTGACGAACTAAAGGCTCGAGTAACACCAGTTGTGGGAACCATTGACGTCAAGATGCTGGAACGCGTTTGGCAGGAAATGGACTATCGACTAGATGTCTGCTGTGTGACGAATGGTGCTCATATTGATCAACTTTGAAGATTCCTCACAAAACTTGAAACTTCACCCTTTCCAACAGTACCAATTTCATTTTTCAACTCCTAATAGTTTTTGAGTTATTAAAAATCGTTATGTTCCCAAGACCTTTGAAACACCCTGTATATATATATATATATATATATATATATATATAT
>OY744523.1:97789293-97851793 GCA_963556195.1 Sepiola atlantica
TAGAATTAACTAGTTAGCTTTTCTAATATAAAATTATATAATCATATTTTTTTCAAATGAAAACTGAGTGAACTAATATGGTCTTACATTGAAACACCACCTTTGTGCCCAACTAATGCACATTAACAAGCATATAATTAATTACAAATTATACATCACAAAGATTACAGTCAGATCCAAGGAAGAATCTATTAAATTATCTATCGTGTCCTAGCTGAATTTTGGTGAAAATTCGATCGTAGCATTACACACAACTTTATACCGCAACCTGTCAATGAAAATATGTAATATAGATTTACTAAACCTATCAGCCTCACACAAAAAATATGATTTGAACAATTTAAGAACTTATATATTAAGAATATGATGAAATATGGCTTGTATTGCTTTTCCTAATCAACATAAACGACTTAATAAAATAGATAAAATATGCGTAGGCATTTAAAAAAGTTCACCCTAGCTAATGATAGTAATAAACTAGGTGAATCACTGTAACACCTCATAAATGAATTAGCTTATCCAATGAAGTATACACCTGATGTTACTTAGATTTCAAAACAGGGGCTCTGTATTTAAGCTGATAAACAATAATGTTGTTTTCATGAATCAAAAAAATTGAGAGGTATGAAATTTAGTAATTTAATAATACTAGACTATAGAAATAATTACACTATTAATTAACTACGGAGTTAATAATATAAATCTTGTTTTTGCTAATTTAGTACGCAGAAATATGTTTTTATACTTCAAGTTTCAGATTTACACAGAGACTAGCAACCTGAGGAATGATATATCTTTGTTGCATGCCCACTTTGTGACATTTTTGTAAATGTTCATGGTTGGTAAAATTATATTTTATGATTTCTAAAAATATGAAGTTCTGAATTCTTTAGAAATGTTATAATTTAAATGTATTTATATATAGTCTAAAGAAGCTTTGAGTTATTTTAAACAAAAAGACAAAAAAAAGAAAAATGCAGTTTAAATTCCCAAAGAAACTAACTAAATCCAAAATAGTGTAGACTTAACATTTGTTGGAAAATTCATAAATAAATAATATATAATAGTAAGTAAATAAAATAAAAAGGGGGATTAAGTATCTAACAGTGAAACAAAAGCAGGAGACCTTAACGTAAGCATCTAATATTAACACGGGGATCTTCAGCTGTTTACCATATATATATATATATATATATAAATGTTAACTATATATATAATCCAAGATACATACAGTCTTATTTATTCAGAAGAACTATTGAATGTGTAATAAGTAAATGTGTGTTTACTTTTTGCAAATTGTTTTCCTATAATATATATATATATATATATATATATATATATATATATATATATATATATATGTATGTATGGGCGGATTGTCTTCCCTCCATTGGTGGCTTACAGGAAGGTGTCGTTTAATCATCGGTTGGGCTTGATTTGCATGTATTCGAGTACACATGCTGTCTGGACGAGACTAAGAGAACCTCAAATGTGTACGTGCTGCGGGTAGATATAGATATATGTTTCTCGGTCATAATGACAGGATTGGAAGAGCCTTACCACACTTATTCCAATAGTACCGTCTTTGTAAACGTTCAGTTATTGTCTTTGCTGGGTAATTTTATTATGTCTCATTTCTTTGGAACAATTAAATATCTAGTTTATCTTACAGCCCTGAGAAAATGTTCTAACATTTAAATACTTGTTAACTCGCGTATGGTGGCCTAATATATATATATATATATACATATATATATATATATATATATATATACATACCTTCCACGAATATGCGTATCAATCCAGCGAAAGTCAAGCGAAATAGTATGTAGATACTATATGCACCTTTGGTTTCAGATTAAGCAAGCCTTTAGTGATACGTCAGCTATGAGCTCAATGCAAAGCCTTTTTAAAAAGTAACCAATTAACTATGTTCAAGTAGATGACAATGTTTATGAAAACATTTAGAAATGTATTGTGAACAACGCGGCTACGTTGTATAGTTTATAGATTCGACTAATTGATAGTCATCGGTTCGATCTCGGCTTGGGCGGTTGTTTGTCTTGCCACACTATAATAGTGGTAATACAGTGAAAAATGTGTCTTTTGATGACTATATAACGCCGCTTCCTCAGGTTGCGTATTGTCGTTAGTGATATCGCCATCTACTAATATTAGCGCAATGCAAAACGCTTTGTAAATAAATTAATGCAGAACCGTCTAGTGGTTTTAAATGTTTAATGAAATCATTGGGATACATCATGTCAACAGCGCCTGTCTTGTATTCAAGTGTTTTACATCGCTGACTATAACGACATGATCGTAGGTTCGATCTCGGCTTGGAGTGTGTACTAGTCTGCCCGCACTTAAGAGCTGTGATGCAGTGAAACAGTATGTGTGTGGCATACAATATCTCACTCTCTACATATATATATATATATATATATATAAATATATGTGTGCGTGTATTTAAATATTTATTTGTGTATTGTATTACAGTAATTTAAAACAAAATATTCCCGTCGCTTACGAATCAATGAGTGTTCAACACGTGATTGACATCATTAATGTACGTTCTTGATGGAAAAGGTTGACACACGTTTGCAACATCTCGTCCAACACTTTATTTATTTATTAGTCTCCTGTTTTCTTATTAATGGTGTAATTCAGCATATTTAACATAATGTAGTTGAGATTACGTCACGGAAAACCCACATCGCCGACAAAAAAAAGCACACCACCAATTATTACGCCAGCTTAGGATATTATGATGATTTTGACGGTCAGGTTTCAAGACACCATACTATTATTACATTAGTGTATATATAATAAGTAAATTAATACAAACAAAATAATGATTAGGATAAATGCTGCGACGCGTGAATCTTTATTTCCGAACCAGAACTCACAACAATTGCTGATAACTATCAACAAGACGCGATCATGTGTTTATCACTGTTCATCACTCGTTAATTTTAAATCGACCTTGTCATGTCGTTCAAAACGTCTTTAATACGATATATAAATTTCTTTTTTATATAATTTGTTTTTTTACAACTGCTCTATCTATGATATATATATATATATATATATATATATATATATATATATATATATATATATATATATATATATACATATATGGAGATTTAGGTACTTGAGTAAGAGCGTGTTACACTTTGTGCGATATGAGTATGTTAAAATATGAAAACCTTCTACAGCAGTAACTATGTTTTTATGAACGTCTTATAAAATTACCCTTCATTATATTTATGGAAAACAACAATATGTTCTTTCTGTTATATTATAAAACATTTAACTTATTCATCTACCATGTTTGTATAGTAATATAGTTTATTTCTTTCCACTAGTAAAACATTCGAATGTTGTTGATTATAAGAAATACGTGCATTTACTGAGTACTTCACGTTGTTAATGTAAATAAATTAAACGTTTTAATAACAATTTTGACGTGTCTACATCATATAATAAATGCATTGGGTTTATTTTGGAATAGTTTACAGTGTAACACGGATAGCCTACTAACTCGAAGAGATGATATTGTGTATGTGTCGTAACCAATGCTGCTTTAAACGGGCACTGGCTCGTGTATTTCTTGAGTTTCCATCCATTTAGACGTACATTGCCTTACATATAACAACAGTGCGAGTTTAAATAACATCGAGTTGTAATAATTGAACTCCGTTCCCGCTTCCTGTTACCCGACTTTTCCGTCATGCATGACCTTCAAACGAATGTGAACAAGCGCCTCGCTGCACAGCTCAAACTTTAGGATCACCCCCTAAACTTCCAACCACATTTTCAGTAGCCCCTTACGTCTATAGTGGCATCTTGTCTCATTTAGGGTGAACTAAGTTATAAAATACCCCATACTACGCTAGAATAAACTGAATAAGCACCTGAGGCTCACGGTCACAGGCCCTCGTTCAATTGTCTCTCGTTATATACAAGACGAATTGTGTGTTTAACTTTTTGTTAACATTATTTACAGAAATGCACATTTAATAACAAAGATATATTAAGAATCCGGTACGTAATTTCTTTTAAAGTATATACATGCTATCTTAATGTGACTATATATAAACTATTAAAACACTGAGAATATACTTTATATGTACTTAATCGGGTGAAATAATTATAGGAACGGAAAACAATGAAATAAAGGGTGAGACTTAAACTTGATGTAAATAATAAAAAGCAATAGACACAGGTGAGACAGGGAAAGAGGTAAACAATAAAGAAGACCGGAAAAATGGAAAAAAAAAGTATAAGGAATGGGGGAGAGGTGGGGAAAACAAAGAGAGATAGTATATCATGGCATTAAGATGTGTTTTAATATCCTTATGTTATACTCATCTAGTATGTACATAATTGTCATGGACATTTGATTTAGTTCATGGTATGTATCATACACTTGGTATATTACTTATAGAATATATCATCTCCGCGTTTCGAAGGTTTATCTGTGTTCTTATAAAATTCGAATTTCATATGCGTTGAGATTTATCATTTTCCACTAACTTCTCGGCAATTGATTAAGCTGTAAAAATGAATGGGTCCAAAGTGTCTATCTTTGAAATCGTCTCGGCTCGTAACTAGCGCATTTACAGGATAGTTTGTGTGACGTAAAAACACATCCATTTCATAAATGCATTCTTCCGGGAATTAAGTGACAAACAGATCCATAGCATCATATAAATACATGCATATTATTAATCTCTGTCCTGTGTGTCTTCGTTATTCTGTTTCGATTTTAGCTCACCTCCCACCACATTTTGACAACAAATAACAAGATTTTCAAATCTCGCAAACAAGAAATGACCACTTAACAACATATGGACGCTACAGAGAAGAGTATCATTTGTGAAATAATGATACAATATGTAAGTGTTTACTCATAACATCCTATTACTCTCCATTTCAAAAAGTTTCAAATACTCTCATATACAAAATATCATCACCACAGCAGTGGGAACAAAATAAATGAAAACAGGGGCATAACCCTCAGTGTCTTAAACATATATTACTCGCATGGAAGTTTATTATCGTACATTAATAGTTACTAAAACTTCAATGTTTCAACGAAACTTCACTCCCCAATTCTCAACTTTATATATATATATATATATATATATATATATATATATATATATATATATATATATATATATATATATATATATATATACACATGTAAATACACATACATACATATATATATATATATATATATATATATATATATATATATATATATATATAGATAGATAGATAGATAGATAGATAGATAGATAGATAGATAGATAACAGAAAGAAGAGAGATAAATATGTACGTATGGCAAAACTATTTCAACTTCGATTGCAAAATTCAAGGTTTCTCGGTAAAACATATTTATGTTTCTTTGCTTAAACAAAGGAGTTTTAAAATTAAAATCTTATCATCAGAAGAATAACATAGATAGATAAGTTGGCAGTGGAAAAGCCAAACTTCAAAATTTGAAAAAAATATGAAGTTATTAAGAGTAAGTGTGTGCGTGTTATATATATATATATATATATATATATATATATATATATATATATATATATATATATATTCTGAAGAAGCTTTGAGACATTAAACACAAAGAAAGAAAACGCAGTGTAATTCCCGGGGATATTGACTAAATCCAACATATCGCAGACTTAGCACTCGCATAAGCTTACTTACCGCTGGACAAAAGGGGATAATATGTATCATATATTTGTAGATATATTCTCGTATATAAATGTCGTGTATATATACATATACACGACATTTATATATATATATATATATATATATATATATATATATATATATATATATATATATATGTACATACATATACACACAGACACACACATACACACACACACACATATATATATATATATATATATATATATATATATATATATATATATATATATAGTATATATATATCAGCGTATAATCTATTTAATGTTTGAGGCTTATGCGGGTAAATACAATATACAATTACCTATTAATGCCTCTTATCATTAGATCTGACGATGTGAAAATCTTTCAAATCAATAACTCGTACTATGAAGATTTGACTTGACATCAGTTAAGAGATATGCGTATAGATTAGTAATTGTAGAATGAGCACATCAGTGTCCCTAGTTGAACTAAGTAAAAGTCAGTTAATTTTGGGAATCCCTCTGAGAAATTGATTGATCCACCAATCATAAGTCTCGGACTGCTAATTATTAATTTAGAAACCATAATGCCTTCACGAAATCCTGTCGGTACGAAATGATATTCAACAATGCAGCTGCATATTAAGTACAAACATACAGAACCACAGTGCATGTTCAAATACATGCACCAACGAACAGGATTCACATGTGTTTTCCATCGAAACTCTTATCGTTATGGATCGCATTCTATTTGCTAGATCGAAAACTATTTTATTTAATAATCATTTCTCTTACTCTATTATTATACTAAATATCCGCCAGCCCCATTGCTAAAACGGATATAAGTGTTATGAAATACTCGTTCTAAGTGATAGTGTTCTTAAAGTTTAAGGTGTTCTACTCGTACTTAAAATAAAATCACGATCTTGGCTGATTAACGAGATATAGCTACATACATGGCTTGAGTAGAATGTTATGTTCGATGCATCGTTCGGATTCGTGAGTTCGAAATAAAGATCCCCGAATTTGATATATAGAGATCCGAGATGTACGAGATGCTCCTGAAGATGGTCGGCGGTTATACCCATATACACTTTGTAATAATTACATCCAACCTGATAATAATACACATATAGTTTTTGAACATTCTTTCTCAGGCATTTTTCTGATATATCTAAACCACATAAAATACATGCTAAAATATTTCATGATATTATGATTGAGATATATTGGAAAACACCTTCCATTTAAATTGTTCTAATTAGGGGTTAGTTGGAAATACTCAATCTAGTGACTATTCTCTCAATTACTTTCGATTTACCTTGGTGATCATCTCTCAATGTAAAATACATATCCCTGTTGGACTCGCATACACTTAATGACTATAAAAGTGTAAAGATTTGGGAATGTATTTGCTTTTGTACATTTAGTGTCTAGTGTATATGAATTTTTATCTTAACCCTATTAAGGGCATATGATTTCAGTGTACTGCCATTTTTCATGGAATGTAACTACTTTGTAAAGGCTATGCCTCAATACAATGGTCGCCCCATTTCACCGCTACTTTCTAATTTTGCCTTTTTGCGAAAGCTGTATTTTCCCTCCCATTCCTCTTACGTTACCCAGGGCAATAGTATGACATATTTCTTTAAAAAAAAACACCTCTGTCTGCGCCTTCTATATCGTTACTAATCTCAACCCCGGTATTCCCCCAGTGCAGACAATATATAAGTACTTAATGCCGCCTGGGTGCAGATACTATATAAGTACTTATCGCCGCCCTGTTCAGAAACTGAATACCGTACCTATCGCCACCCCGGTACGAATGCTAAATACGTACCTATCGCCGCCCCGATGCGAATGCTAAATACGTACCATCGCCGCCCCGGTGCCAATGCTAAATACGTACCTAGTGTCGCCTGGGTGTGCAAACTACATGAGTACCTATCGCCGCCGTAGTGCAAATACTTAATATGCACATATCGCCGCCCAGGTGCGAATGCTAAATACGTATCTATGGCCGTCCTGGTGCGCGTGCTATACACGTACCGATCGCCGCCTCGGAGCGAATGCTAATTACTTTTCTCCTCGACCACGCTGAGTACTCTCCTCCTTTTCATCTGCACACTCTTAACGTAGCCTTCCTATGATGTCATTGATACATCCGGACAGAAGTTATGGTATGACCTGATGCAACCAGACATAATTTATGGCAAGACCGGGTAATCCGGCAATAGATTATGGGACGTTTTCAGTGACTAAGCATTTTTATCGGATTAGTACATGAATATGTTGGATAATAAGGTTTAAGAGAATTTTCTGGAAAACTAAGTTATATGGTAAACTGAAATTTAAATGCCATCAACTAGACCCTAGAAACTCTATCTCTGCCAAAAATCAGCTTAATCCATCAAATAGTTGATGAGATACAGGGTGGAACATACGTACGTACGTACACACGGATAACACAGAATCATGCCTGACCTTTCTGGATCTCTGGGGTGCCTTGACTAATGATGCTGACATTCTACACACTTATAGAACTTATCAAAAAACAATTTCGTTCAAAGTTTTAACTAATTTGGTTCATTGGTTTTTGAGTTATGATTGATCAAAAAAATGAGATTTCTAGCATAGACAGATTTTGAAGTCTATTAAGGGATAAAGCGCTATCGCGCCTCCCTTGATTGACTATAACTGGTCTCATGTTTCCGAAGTTTTAAATTGAGACTAATAAACGTTTATTATTTAGATTATTCAGATTACTAGTTTTCACATATTTAGGTTTGGGACCAATGCTATCTCCAGTATTTATGTCGGCTCTTTTGAACTTGCGACATTTTTATTGGAAATTTGTTTGGAAATGTCTATGTCGATTTAGATTAGGAATTTCTATCAAGGTTCCTGAGTTGGATATACAGATTTCCAACTTTGACTAGTACGTTCAAACGTTGAAAAAGTTCTAGTTGGACATCGGTCCGAATGATGTCAATATAACACCGTTATGATATTAGTAGTCCGAACAATACACATGATTTCTCTAACCGAATTGTTCTCCGTAACATATATAATTAATCTATAATACTGCTATATTTATTTTTATTTAATAGTGTTCAAAATGATGAAGGCATTTAAATAATTGCCTGCTTTAGATGCATTATGATTATTAAATATCACATTCTTCACAGATTCCATTCAGTAATGGAATATATGAACACATAGCTACCTTCCCGTTAATTAATTTACGTAGATATATTTTTATATATATTATAATGAATATAATGCATACAATAACAGAGAAACCCATCAACAGAGTGAAATTAATTCAGTCGAAATTCTTATGTATTTGCCTCGAAATGTCACAACTGTAAAATGCATACGCATGATTGTAACTGACGAGTTGAAGCATATGATGATTGATGCAGCAAGATACATTAGTTGTAAATATATATATGATCGAAATATATGAAGGTACGAAAAAATGAGAAATTAACTCTGGATGTATTTATTATTACTACTACTTCTACTACTATTACTGCTACTGCTATTTTTTCTCCGAGTACTACTACTGCACATAATAATACTTGTAAACGTAGCTAATTGAAACAACTAAGGTTCGAGGGGAGCATGGCCCAAACCTTAATTGAACGCACAGGGAGTACTTTAATTAGGAGAATACATGTTTTCATTAAAAATACATGGAATTTCAAAGATTATTATCAGCGAGAAATTAATAGTATATGGCTGCTACGTGTACTGATTTACAACGCTAATCGAAAGGTACTGACAATACTGTAAATTAGCACAACCTCGTTGTGACAGACTACGAGGGGCACGACCTCTATTCGTCACTAAGCCATTACGGCTAATGACTAGAGTGAGAACGTGTAACGGGTACAAATAATAACAATATATGTTTATGATGAAGTGCAATTCTTGAACTAAGTTTTATGAAATGTATGTCATTATCCAAACAGAGTGTTTGTGTGATTACAAGTGTAGGTTTAATGTAAATGATTTGTAATTCCAACCCGTACTGTAGAGCAGAATCGAAAGAGATCAAATGAAGGTGTTTGTAAAATATACAATTGTGGGTCATTTTTAGCATTCTTTAGTGGAACAAAATAGAGTGTTCTCGAAAATTAGGTCTAGGTCACTTTTTGCATTAATTAGCAAGTAATGTAATAATTCTGAGATAAGTCGTAGGCCACAGACTAAGAAACAGTGAAAAACACCCCAGAGAAAAAATGAATAACATTATGTTGACATTATTTGAATTATGTTAGAAATAAACTCTACTGAATCAAGGTTGTCAAGAAGTGTTTTAAAGTACATTTCTCTAGCGTTATTTTTAGTGTTAACAAAACCGTTTTTTTACAAATTTGTTTTTAGTTACAGTAGCGTTCGTCATTAACTTCTGAATTGAACAAAATTGCTATAAATGTATAATTACTCTATTTAAAGTCATTTTGTTTTTAATAGAAAATATCTGCTATTACATTCAATAGCTTCAAAAACTATTATCATTTTTTATCAATGAATGAATTTTTCTAATAATGTTGAAGTCGAAAGTGAGCTTCTATACGCTAGTAAACATTTTTAAACATAGTTTACCCCAAACAAGGCAATACGCTACTGTAGACGAGGGGGCTACTGGGAATTAGCGGGTAAGTTTAGGGAGCCATCCTTAGTTGGGAGCTTTGCAGCGAGATATATGTTTACATTAGTTTTAAATGCCTGCATGTCGGTACATTCGTGGAAATATGGAGCAGGGAGGGAGCTCCACAGCCCGGCAGCATAAGGAAATAAGCTATTAGAGTAGAAGGCTCTCTGGCATCTGGAGACTTCAACACTGATGGATGGGATTAAGCTGATTTTCGTGTTAGTCTAGTGTATTTAAGTTGAGGGGCCACTATAGCAGAAAATTCATCGGAGGACTATCTATGGAAGTACTTCTAAAGCATGCACGAAGATATACAATTCAGTTGGCGATTCTTTTTTTACCTTGTCTTCGAAGAAGAGACCAGTGTATGGAGCATCATCCCAGATGTGGCAACAATATTCCATGTATGGCGAAATGGTTACTTTGTAGAGATATAAAATAATGTCATGTGTGAGAAGTTTACTATCACGGTAGAGGGAGACCATATTCTTTGCAGCAGCCCTGGCAATGTCTTCAATATATTTGTTTAAACACATGTTACCTGTGAATGTTAGGCTGAGGAGTTTCAATGTTATCACTTAGGTAGGATGTTATTTCCATGTCAATCTGTGATTGAGGAGGTTTCTTATTATTGATTGATTGTAAGGAGGTTTGTATTCGCGAACTTAATAGTTACCATCCATCTATGGCCCCATTCCACTACAGACTGGAGGTCATTTTCTACGGATTCCGCCATTTCCTCGGATATGTGCGCGTCTGTTTTGTCCACACGACAAGAGTAGATCGTGGGGTCGTCAGCAAATATACCTTTCTCAGACTCAATATCATTAGGGAGGTCGTTTATAAAAATAAGGAACTGTAAAGGTCCAATGATCCATCCCTGGGACGCACTACCATTTATGTCATGCTTAAGAATAGCTTTCACATTTTAAAGGGTCTATCCATCAATTTATTTCGACTATTAATAAAATATTAAAATGTGTGTCTCGTTCTAAATAACGAGGCATCCCCAGGTTTCGTGTTATGCTGAGATCACTACGGCGGCAGGTTATTATACACTACCGTGAAAATACATGTATGCTTTTCATTCAGTATATGTGCATCTAGAAAAGCGGTCATATTTGAGACCTCATTTTCAAAAGTATAATTCATTCTCTCAAAATAAGGATGTCATTTCTGCTTGTTTTTAATTCAATGAATCCTCCCAACAACAAGTGAAGTTTATCGTAAATATTCTAAGCGCTCCTTCTATGTATTCTAAGTTAAAAATCAGTTAGTCCATACGCAAACATCAAATACTTAATGTTACAACGAATAAGTACTGTTGTCTATGTTTTTTCTTCATAATGCGTTCTACTCCAGTCAACTATACTTTCAAAATTCTACATATTGTGTAATTTCTGAATAACAGCCACAAGAATGTGGTGGAAGATTAATACACTCATGTTGAGCAGTTTCGTATTGAAAGATTGGAGAAATAATGGCAATTGCATATTACAACAATTTATAATTTGGCATGTACAATGAACAAGTACAAAGAAATAAAGAAAGTGGAAGTAGAACTTTGAAAAAAGGCAGGAGAAGTACAAAAAAATAAAACAAAAGTACCAACACAGGCACGAGAAAAAAAGCAACGTAATAAAGCAGAATACAAAACAAAAACAAAATCATGACAAATGTTGACCAAACGAAAAGTAAATAGAAAATAGTAGGGCATTTTTGTAGAGATAATGCGACAGGAAAACATAATTCGAATGATACACATATGAATAAAATACACGTGTAAGTATTTTATTGAATACAATTTGAAATATCATTTTAATCGAATAATGGTTTGATAATCGGATTTTATTAGTATTAATATGGCTTAGTTCAATATTTACAGGCTCATACTATAAGCTTGCGTTGCTCTATCGGGGCCACCGCATAACTCCACACACAGCAATTTCAAATGTTTGAATTCATACATCATCTTTCAAGCTCTGGAATGAATAGTAGGGTAATCGCGACTTTCAGGAATATGTTATACAACTACTCTCAAAGTAAAAAAAAGCAAACATTAAAACCTTAATTATAATCTGATTATCCTGACATGGTTTCTGGTCATTCTTTATTCTTCCTTATAACTAGAATTAAACTATGCCGATTTAAAATAAGTGGGGCTGGGATCGCGCAACCTATGCAATACTGTAGACTTAAATTACAGTGTGTATCTATTATGGCTCAAGGGTGAACATATACCTATATATTTATTTGTGTGCAGCTGTTGCGTTTACTATAATGACATTATAGTAAACGCAAGAAATAACCCAGATCTGAAACGAATGAAACATTAATGGATAATGCTCAAAAGACTATTCATGAAATACTATCAATGAAACACTAAAGATGTGTACTAAGTCATCACATACGTTCGGCTCTTAGTGTCAGGGGAAACAATGAAAAATGAAAGTAATATTACATTTAAGATGTTTTGCAACACTGTATAAAGCTCATTACAATTGTGTCGTTCCCCCCCAAAATATTATTGTTTAAATACACGGAAGAGGCCAAATATTATTTGAAAATGTATCAATGCAAATACAACAAATACAACTTTCTTAATTTACATTCTTATTTTTACGAATAAGTAAATATATATAATTGTGCATGAATTAAAAGAGGTGGTAGTCTAACTGATTTACGTTGGAAATAAGGTACGTTACACCTTTAATATTTACAGTTTTAAAAATGGTGGTGGATACAACGACAATATATTGTAGAGATTTGTTATCAGAGAAAATGAAATTTAATATAAGAATGGCTGTCTGGTTTCGTGATCGACTCTGTAATTTATAATGTCTATGATATGTACAGGAAAACGTTACTCCTAAGGTAAACATTATCTCATATGATTGCTACTTTCATCATAAAGAATGGCTGATTAATTTAGGAAATAACAATAATTGATAAGATTTAGTTTTGGGAACTGTTATTAAAACCGAAAGAAGCACACATTGTAACCGCGGTCTGATTTCGTCAACCTTTAGGACCTATTTTTGTGTAAATCTTTGCATAGAACCTTTAAGCGACATGATATCTACACCTCCCAGAGTATTGTTGAGACTATGTCTGGAATACCCACTCTGGGACTTTGATAAACGAACTTAAGTGTATTGTAAATGCGCAACATTGATAGAAAATATCAGTAAGATGTTCCAAATTCGCATAGCACATAAGCACTTATCGATTGTTACGTTTAATTTTCTTTTTGATTCCTTCTGTGTTTTCGCATGCTATGTTGTCTTATCAGAGAACACCATGTTTGCACAGGATAAACGTCGTCTGAATTATCAACAATAGGAAAACAGACGAAAAAAAGATCAGTCATGTCGTTATTGGTTACAAAAGAGAGAACCATTTATTACTTCACAGTCATCTCATCGGCTGTCAGATAAGAGTGGGTAATTTTTAAAGAATAATCAGCTTCTCTACGTTATTCCACAATGCTGCTCTTCAAACCAACATTCTAAAGCCACTAAGCCGGAAGTAACACGTGCTTATATAAATCGTATAGTCACATTTTAGCTGCATCCAAAATCGACAGTCTATGAACGCATTGGTAAAGTTTAGTCGCACACAAATTAGAACGAAAGATATCCTTCCAGACGCATTAGATCTAAATGTTATTATTTCACATGAAATACGGATTAACTAACATAAAGTAAATCCTTGACACTTGTGAGGATTTAGACGAAAACCTTACAAATAAATCATCTGATAAACATTGGTTTAAAAGCAAATTAGTTATGAACTATTTTTTAAAGATTTTTTGGGAAATTGTTTTTTTAACCACATGATGTTATTAAGGCCAACATCGATGATGCGCTTTATATGTTCTTCAAAAAATTGGACATTTTTAGCAATCAATTCGTTTCAATGGCATCTTCATCTGAATAAATAAATAAAGCAAGTAATAGAAATAAAAAATAATGTCTTTTGCTTTTTGGCAAAGACAAGTGTGCAGATAGATGTTACACTCTGTAAACCGTTATCGTGTTGGTATGCGGCGTTAATTCCGCCGATTTGAGGTAATGCCCGGTGCAGTTCTACGAGATGCCCTATACCAAGATGTCTTTTTTACACCCTTTCGAAAGCGGTTGATATATTGCTAATCGTCTAAGGCGCCCCTACCGGAGAATGCTGACGCAGCTGCTTACGTATTTTTATAGTCAAGAGTGCTCTTCCTCCAGTGGGGCGGGCTTGTCAATCCTACTTTCACGACTTTGTGTAAAATCTTACCGTTGTGTGTGGTAGATAAATACAAAAAAAAAAAATAATGAAAACAAGTAATTAAATTACTTTACATGCTTTAATAAACTTGTTCGTATGTCGCCTCTTTGCACAGCTATTATGAAAATCGGTAATCTAAATATAAATTTCGTGAAAATTTTAATAAAAATCTTACATCTATATCATACTCAATTGTGACAAGGTTTCATACTAAAATAAGGATAATGTTATGACTGTAATATGTGACATTTTAAATAATTGTATTCATAATTTAGAATTCAAAACTTCCCACATTCAAATATTTTCTCAGATCATAACAAAAAGTTTAAGTTGTTAGAAAAATAATATTCAATCATTTTGAAAAAAATACTGTAAAAATTTGATTCTGAGGAGCGTTTTAACAATCAAAAGTATACATTCTTATTACATGTTATATTATTAAAACGGCCGTTTCCACCGCTAAACTGATGTAAAATGGTACAATAAGCTTAATATACAGTATATATATATATATATATATATATATATATATATATATATATATATATATATGTGTGTGTGTGTGGAGAGAGTAATAAAAGAATATATATATATATATATATATATATATATATATACTTATGTAGTTTATATATATATGTATGTATATATATATATACTTTAAATGTATATAGACATATATATATACATATATACTTTATATATATATATGTATGTATATATATATATACTTTATATATATATATAGACATATATATACTTTATATATATAGACACATATATATACTTTATATAGACATATATATATATATATATACTTTATATATATATATATAGAGAGAGAGAGAGAGACGCATATATATACATTACATATAGACGCATATATATGTATATATACATTATATATATAGGCGCATATATATATATATATATACATTATGTATATCGATGCATATATATATGCATTAGATATAGATGCCCACACACATATATATATATATATATATATATATATATATATATATATAAATTTATATATATATATATATATATGTATATATATATATATACATCATATATATAGACGCATATATATATATATATATATATATATATATATATATATGTATATATATATATATATATATATATACGGTTAGTGGGAGAAAACCCTATCGGAATGCTTGATTATTGAAAAAAACTAGAAAAAAGAGTGTCATTTAAACGTATTTATGTAGTATAGAAGATCAGAACTACATCAGTACACTCGATTGTAGATACACACAAGTGAGCCCTATACTTGATCTTTTTTACCTGACACTTTTGATCTTTTGTTTAGTCCTTTTTACCTTGAACATTGCGGGTTGCTTTTTTTTTCGAATATTTTAGGATATTTAGATAATTTGCTTGATTTTCACTGTGATGTTATTTTACTTACTCTGAATTTCTATCCGTTACTTCGGCCGATATTTACGTTGTGATTAAGTCAAAAAGTGTTCTCTTTGAATTGTGAATCTAAGTGTAAGTCATGCTGACGTCCGATTCACTTCTGTGCACATCTGGCGTCGTATCATTTACGAATAAATCCTCAAATAGCAAATTAAAAAAATTACAAAATTCCCTTAAATTAAAAAATGAAACAAAACACATCGCTGAAACGGTAAAAAAAAGGGAGAAAATAATAATTGGAATACCATAATGGGCGTTAATTGCCTACGGTAACCCATGGAAAAGAACTTTGCGTTAATTTAACAAAGATCAGTTTATTTAAAAATAAATTCTGTCATTATACATGGTACTTGCATACTTTACACTATTTTTAATTATTTTATTTTTTAAAATTATATTTCAATATATATATTATATATCTATTCTATTCATTATTTATTTCAAATTTGCTAAATTGGTATTTTTATTATAAACCCAAGTACATCCGTTAATAAAGATTTATCCCCCTTACAATGTACAATGTATTTGTTCTCAAGAAAAACTAACACTGACTGAGTTTATGTTACTTATTGCTGGGTACGTTTTATGTAATTTATGCTAGTGACCCCTATTATAAATTCCCGATTATGATTTCCCCTATTTCCTTTTTTCGGTGGTGATTTTTATTAATTTTTAATTATTAATCGTCGGATATACTCAGTTTTGATTTAATATTTTATTTACAGCCGCCAGAGATGAACAGAAGGCAATCAGATATCAGCATAAACTCAGCATCAATTTACAAGGTGAAATCTCTTATCAACGACGCAAATATCGGCCGAATTTGCAGGTAAAAATGCCGAATTAGTAAAAATTTAAAAAAATAGAATAATGCAGAGGATCGAAATATCCTTGAAATATCAGACAACGCACCATTTTCTGGAGATACAGCTATGAATTGATGCTAAACAAATTAAGGTAACATATACCAATTAAAGGTTCCCTTGTTTGGATTTTAAACCGACGGTACCGATGTTGTTCTAATTTTCATTAACACATTTATTATTCATTAATAGTGATTAATATATATATATATATATATATATATATATATATATATATATATAATATTTATGTATATGATATAATATAAGATGTATATATATATATATATATATATATATATATATATATATATATATATATAATGGAATAATAAAATGTTTTTCGAGGACAATCAAAATCGATCCTAGTGTGTGCCATCATCCTTATGTACCCATAGCTGTTTGAGTGTACGTAATCCATAATGTGAAGAAAATTTACGAACATCACTCTGACAATTTATATAAACAATAGGTATACAGACAATCCACCAAGGACTCTATTTTAACTCAACCCCTGAATAATTACTCAGCTTTCTTTTTATTTCCTCTGTCCCCGCCACGTTCTTTTATTATCCCCGTTCTATTCACAAAATGACAACAACAAAAAACTTGAACCAAAGTATGTGTACTAAATTGATATCTTTATTCCCAGGTTGTTTGATCACGTCAACTGTGTATCTACTAAAAGAGGGGAAATCTTACTCTGACACTAAATTGGTTTCCCTCCCTCTTTCTATAGAATTTACGTATCGCGCACTGGACGGGGATTTGTGTCTAAGAGAAGAATCTGCCATTAATAAATCCTCATAAAATGTCGGAACAGACAGGCGACCAGACAGTTACAGCCGGACCAGTTATATGGCAGAAGCTCTTTTAAATGCTCCTCTTGTCAGTACAAAATTCATCCATCATTCTTGTTATCTAATCTATTTTTTTTCAAAGAGAGGAGGCACATTATTATTTTCACTTAATTGCGTCGAGTCTTGATCTTAATTTTCCACTCAAAAATGTGTTCTCATAAACGTGCTGTAACTACACGGCGTTGTCCGGGGCACATTGAAAAATGTTAATTTTAAATTTTTATTTGTTTACACATTGTAAACTTTAAGGGATTCAACACCTATTATATATTCAAAGGTCAATCCTTTGTTTATTGAAATGTGCAGCAAGTATTTACATGTTTGTATCAGGGGTCTGGACCGGGCAGAGCTACATTTAACATACATTTAAACTAAGTACGTAATCATATTTCAAATACAAAAATTACAAATTAAAAAACGCTAATCAGAAACAATGCAATCTGCGTCCGAACTGTTCAATCCGACGGTAAATCTAAACAAGAAATATCGTTGTGTACGTGTATCTTCTGCCTAATGTCTCCTATTATAATAACATGTTCTAGTTTTTAATTCTGAAAGCTAGCATAATGTCTGTCATCATTCTACTAGCAATAAACCCACCTTATCAACACGCAACGTTTTGCGACATTGGGACTGGCCATTTTGATATTTTGCGACTGCTTTGTAAAACCAAATAAGGCACCTATTCGGTATAAGAGAGACTTCGCAGGGGAATACTCGCTATATATATATATATATATATATATATATATATATATATATATATATATATATATATATACACATATATATATATATATACACACACACATATATATATATATATATATATATATATATATATATATATATATATATATATATATATATATATATATATATATAGGGAATGAAAACAAAAACAAGATATATATTTTTTATATATGTATATATATTCATCAACGTTTTGTCTTCATAATAAGACTTCTCGGGATGATAATTTGGAGAAAAATGTCATGCAAGTACATCGAACTCGTGGGTTGACATGATGAAATGAAAACGTTTAAGTAGTAGCCGTAGCTCCTGTGAGCGCTGAATAAGAGTAGTAGCCATGCCTACTATTTTTCTTCTATCAGTCCATCATGTCAACCCAAAACTTCGATGTACTTTCATGACATTTTCTTCAAATTATCATCCTTAGGAAGTCTTACAATAAAGACGAAACGTTGATGCATGTATAAAAAGTATGTATACAACAACTATTATTTTAATACTTAAATGGGATCTGATATAACGGACGAAAAGTGTAATATTATTTTCATTAATACTTACAAAAGTATTTCTTAAGGCTTACCATTTATATATATATATATATATATATATATATATATATATATATATATGTTAACATTTCGAAATTATAATAACTGTTTTAGATATAACATCATACTTTAATACCGGCATATGCTCCTTATTTGACAAACACCTTCAAATATTGCACTACGTACAGTATAATGCGTATCATCCATACTACTAAAAAGGCAACCAATTCCGATATTAGCTGCTTACTTTCAGATAATTCTAATTCTATAAACAAAACTACTACTTTCTACAATAAGACACTCTCTGATCCAGATTATAAGACAAATGTAGTTAATGGATGATGTGAAAACCTTAGAAAATTAATTATTATATACATTTATGATATAAATAATAAAATAACATTAATAACCTGCTTACAATAAAAATCAACTTGGAAATAAGACCTCAACTTGTAATAAGGTCGTTTATTAATGGAGAAAAATATCAAAATAACATCAATGATAAATGAACTAGTATTGTAGAAAATATGGCATTATATTTATCCCCATACTTCCTAATTGTGTAATGAAATATTCCCAGAGGATTCTATGAAAAAAAAATGTCTTTTTAATTTATATGCTACACAATGCCATAGACATGTGTTGCATTAAAATAAAACAAGGTATTTATTGTAAACTGTACTTTTTCAAAAACAACACATATTCATAGCTAATTAAAAAACGAAATACTTTTAGAACCTAACGTTGCAATGTAATAGTGAAAAGTGTAAACACATAGTCGATAGTCTTGTTGTCATAAAATTATTCATAGTGGTTTATTTTGCTGGTGTCGTATATAATATAATATATGATCAGTAATTAAATATTGGAAAAATAATTATAGCCAGAACTTTTCTAATAACACTAATTATAATGATAGTATCAATGTGGATGCTATCAATGTTTTACCCTTAACAACCTGAAATGGTAAACAGTAAAAACATTCATGCCACATAAACAAAAAGAAAACAATTTTTATATGATGAAATAAATATTATTAATAAAACTACTACTCATCATAAGAATAATTACAATATAATTCATACTTATTATAACAAATACTACTAGTAAATAGGTATTAGTAGAACAAACTAATCATACTAATACAAATACATATAGATTCGAGAATAAAATATAAAACAATAAACATTGATCATTATATATTTTATAGTCCCTTAATGATATGACGGGCTGTTTTAGAGTACAAGAATGAGGCTTCCAAATTCAATGTGTCATTCAATGTCTGCTTAACTGGTTCGTTAAATAATGTCTGACATCGTACTGGTTATAAACGCTTCTGAAGACATTAATATCCCTGAATAATTTTTTTCACCATGTTTTTTTAATGACCGGGCCGAAGACAAAGTTTAACAGTTGACTTAGTTTTGATGTTGTAATTGTTTGACCGGCAGAACGATCAACATCTACACTGATGATTCCTGGAAAATGCTATTATATATATATATATATATATATATATATATATATATATATATATATATATATATATATATGGGGGATGAAAAAAAAACAAGAGATATTTTTTATATATGTATATATATTAATCAACGTTTTGTCTTTATTATAAGACTTCTCGGGATGATAATTTGAAGAAAAATGTCATGCAAGTACATCGAAATCGTGGGTTGATATGATGAAATGACAGCGTTTAAGTAGTAGCCGTAGCTCCTGTGAGCGCTGAAAAAGAGTAGTAGCCATGCCTACTATTTTTCTTCTATCACTCCATTATGTCAACCCAAACTCCCGATGTACTTGCATGACATTTTATTAGAATTATCATCCTGAGGAAGTCTTACAATAAAGACGAAACGTTGATTCATATATAAAAAAAGATATCTTGGTTTTTCATTTTTGATTTTACTTTATGTCGGATTACTCTTATTCTTTTCTTTCTCATATATATAATATATATGTATATATGTATATATATATATATATATATGTATATATATATATATATATATACATATATATATACATATATATATGTATATATATATATATATATATATATATATATATATAAGTATGCATATGCAAAATATAATTTTAATACTTAAAATGGATCTGATATAACGGACGCCAAGTGTAATATTATTTTCATTAATACTTACAAATGTATATCTTAAGGCTTACAATTTATATATATATATATATATATATATATATATATATATATATATATATATATGTATATATATTAACATTTTGAAATTATAATAACTGTCTTAGATATAACATCATACCTTAATACCGGCATATGCGCCCTATTCGACAAACACCTTCAAATATTGCACTACGTACAGTATAATGCGAATCATCCATACTACTAAAAGGGCAAACATCTCCGATATTATCTCCTTATTTTAAGCTAATTATATTTCTATAAACAAAACTACTACTTTCTACAATAAGGCACTCTTTGATCCAGATTATAAGACAAATGTAGTTAATGGATGATGTGAAAACCTTTGAAAATTAATTATCATATACATTTATGATATGAATAATAAAATAACATTAATAACATGCTTACAATAAAAATCAACTTGGAAATAGGACCTCAACTTGTAATAAGGTCGTTTATTAATGGAGAAAAATATCAACATAACATCACCTATAAATAAATAAGTATTTTAGAAAATGTTGTGAAGTTGTTCCACAGTAAATAATAAATAAAGGAAGTCAAGTCGTGGGTTGGTTTAACAAGTATATTAACAAAGTAAGAAACTGACTAGCTCTTTGCTAGACAGTTACAAGACTGTGCTTAGTCTTCAGTGTCTCTGGTGACTTGCACTATTTTTCGTGACAACCGGTGTAGTTTCTCCTGTGTGAGAACGGCCGGTGTAACACCCCCCTTTGAAAATGTCCCCTTTAGGGGATTAATAACATTTTTGTTTGGGAATCACCATCATCAACTCAGTCGATTTCCGTTTTCTATTTGATCTCCTAATCTCAGGAGCAGTCTCTTGTATGGGCACATGAAAAGTATCAAACACTGCATCCATTATGTCCTCCTCGGGCGATCTGGTCACCTCACTGTTCGAATATCTTTTCCGGATTTGGTTAGTGTAACGTTTGTGCACGAAATCTGGTCCCTTAATCATATAGACCATGTTGCCTATTTGTTTATTCACAGTGCCGGACTCCCAGAAAGTCCTATTGTTTCTGTAGATCTTATAAATAACTTTTTCGCCAACTTTATACCGTTTTTTTGTTATCGTTCTTTTTATATTTGCCCTATCCTGGTTTGGTAACAACTTGTGGAAAATCGATCTAACCTTGCGTCTGAACATAACCTCAGCAAGTACCTTCGACGTTTCGATGTTTGCATTCGGAGTGACTATGTAAACCTGCAGAAACTGTTGGATTGACTTATCCGTTGGTGATCCACTAGCTTTATCAAGAGCTCTCTTGAATGTGTCAACGAATCTCTCCGCCGGTCCATTGCTTCTTGGATGGCATTGAGGGATTGTTATATGCTCGATGAGATGATCCTCGCAAAGGTGTTTAAATTCGGTAGACGTGAATTGAGTACCATTGTCGGTGACAATGCAGTCTACAATTCCAAACCTAGCGAATAGTTCGTATAGGAAGTTGATAGCTGCCTCGGATGTGGGGTTTTTGCATTTTAGTACTTCCGGCCACTGAGCAAGGCTGTCTACAACAATGAGATAGTAGAACCCATCCAGTGGTCCCGCAAAATCTAATTGAATTCTAGAGCAAGGTCGGTCCGGTTTAGTCCACGATCCGAATTGAGTTGGAGAAGCTTTCGTAGCTAAGGCGCATCCTCTACACTCCCTGACTTTTTCTTCGATATGTTTATCCATGTTTGGCCAGTAAACGAAAGAGCGCATAAGGTTTTTCATTCTCGATATGCCTGGATGTCCTACATGGAATTTCTTGAGCATTCTTTTCTGTAATGTCATAGGAATTACAACCCTGTCGCTATATAACCGGACGTTGTCACACATTGAATAAATTCCATCATCTAGTTGGCTATTGTTGTTTTTTCTTTCGTGCTTATGATAAATTCATCCACCTCTGCCTTACTCTTAATCTCATCAAGCGTTACTGGAAGTTCTCTTATTGTGTCACATAACGTATTTTTTACGTTAGCTTCCGCTTGAATGGCTGCTATCACCATATCCTCCAATGGTTCTGTCTGCTTAGGTATCAACCTTGATAACCCGTCTGCATGACCAAATTTCTTAGATGGTACATACTCCATTTGAAAATTGTAGTTAAGAAGAATGGTACCCCATCTTTGGAGTCTATTCGCAGTGTGTTGTGGTAGTCCCTTTTTCGATCCGAAAATCGTTAATACGGGTTTGTGGTCTGTTTGTAACAGAAATTGTCTACCGTGCAGGAAACGATGAAATTTCTTTACCGCAAATATAATGCTTAGAGCCTCTTTCTCAATTTAAGAGTATTTTTTTTCGGCTGGTAGAAGTGCTCGCGATGCATGGGCTATGGGTTTTAATTTTCCATCATCCATTTTGTGCAATATGCATGTTCCTATACTATAGTTGCTGGCATCGCTTGCAAATACAATATCGCGCTTGGGATTATAATGTGCCAGAAACAAGTCAGACGTTAAGATATCTTTAATTTTCTGAAACGCTTCTTCGCACTCTTGCGTCCAGACCCATTTTTGGTCCTTCTTTAACAGTTCCTTTTAGGGTGATCTTAGTTTATGCATGTTTGGTACGAACACATTGTAGTAATTCGCCAACCCTAAAACACTTTGTAGAGACGCAATATTTTCAGGAGCAGGCATGTTCCGTATCGCCATTGCCCTATCTGGGGCTGGCTTTCTTCCTTGCTCATCGATGATTTGTCCTAAGTATTTTATTTTTTCCATGAAAAAAGTACATTTCTCATCTTTGATTTTAAACCCATAATCCTGGATTTTTTTTGAATACTTTGTTTACATGAGTCTTGTGTTGTTCTTTGCTAACGCTGTTTATTAACACATCGTCGAGGTACCCTACTGCGAAATCCATCCCATTTAACATTATGTCCATAATTTGTTGAAAAATCGCAGGGGCGACGTTTACCCCAAAAGGAAGTCGGTTAAATTTGTATAATTCCTTATGGTTATTGATGCATAGCAGTTTTGAACACTCTTCATCGACAGGTATTGTAAGATAAGCATCGCTGAGGTCGATTTTAGAAAAATGTTTTTCATCCACTCAGTTTCGCAAATATTTCTTCAGGGCTTGAAAGAGGGTAATGGTGATCTTTTAATGCCTTGTTCAAGCCTGTGGAAAAAGAACAAGGAGATTCGGGTTTGTGCCGATTTTTCGGCACACACCCGAATCTCCTTGTTCAGTTTCTTAACATAAACTGTAGGTGAAGCCCACTCACTGTGATCAATTTTTGAAATGACAGCAATGTTCTCGAGTCTTTCTAATTCACCGTCTATTTGCTCTATAGCGGCGTATGGAACATTTCTTTTCTTTCTGAACACAGGTAGTTCATTTGTTTTAACTTCAAACTTTGCTACCGCTTTTGTACACCTTCCAAGACCGCCTGAAAATACGTCTGGATAATTTTCTTTTAATTCCCTCTTGAGTTGTCTGCCTCCACATTCGAATCCTCAACCTTTTGGCAAAAGGAGCTTAAAGGCAGATCCCATAGGCTAAACTTTCAATGAGATCAGTTCCAAAAACGTAATTAGATTTTCGCATGACAAAAAAGTTGGCTTTTACGGTCTTATTCTGGAATGAAATATTCGTCAATAATTCCCCTTCGAAGGTTATTTTTTCACCACTGACGCTTCTCGCCGTTTTTTTTTTGTGATTGTATCATAGTGGATCTCCCAAGCTTCTTCCATGTCTGTACATGAATGATGGAAATGTCAGACCCCTATCAAGCTGTAGTCTTACTTTTTTTTAAAGCATTTTGACCTGTACATATTTCCGGATATTTTGTTCTTCAGGTTCAATTTTTGTCAGTTTAATGGCTGTCTTTCTACCAGATTTTTTTTCTACAACGTGATGCCTTATGTCCTTTCTGGTGGCAGTTGTCACATTGTTTGAATATGTAGGGACACTCATTGTACCAATGGTTATCTCCACACCTTCAACACGGTCCAGGTGGATCTTTTCCATGTTTTTTTCTCTGGTTATTCATTGAAGTCAATTTTTTCTTCTGATGGATTTTTTTAATGTGCGACACTCCGTTTTCCTCTATGTCACGACTGTCCTGTTTAAACGCAAAACACCGTTCAAAGTCTTCCGCTAAGTTTTGTATTGTTAGACATGGCTCATTTTCGAGTTTATTTAAAATACGACGTCTGATTTCAGAGTCTTTATTTATGACCAGACCTTGCAAGAATATCAAACATTTAAAATTATCCAATGATAATTCCTCTAATGTAAAATCGTCGCAAAGTTTATTTACTATACTTGCATACGTAATGTAGTCGTCTTCCTCTCTTCTAGTGACATTCATACACTTATATCTCCTGTGGAAAAGAGACGTTTTTGTAGAAAACAGTTCTGTTAGTAAAGTAACTGCCTCCTGGAAGTTCAACTCACTGGTCTTTTTTGGAAGGATAACATTCATGAACTTTGTATGCTCGGCAGCTCCTAATTTTCATAGCAAAAATCTAACTTTTTTAGAGGCTGCCCATGTACAGCAGTCCGATACAAAAATATCCTTATATCTTCTATAGAAGTGAACAAAAGGTACATCGTCTTCTGGATTATAGTTGAAAATTTCGATAGCGCTCCACACAGCCGTCTGGGAGAATGCATTATGATTCTCGTTTGCTTTCGTTAACTGTGTTGCCTCCAGAAATTGTCTCTGTTCCTCCTGTGTTTTTATCAAGAGTTCTTCGAAGTGTTTCTGCTGTTGTAGCAGTTTTACTTGGAATCTTTCTTCTCGTGTTGTCGCCAGCTCTTTTTGTTCAGCATGCATTTTTCTTTGGGCTTTTTGCAGTTCCAACAACTCTCTTGTAAATGTCTCCTCAATTTCAACTTGTTTTCTTTGAAGTTCCTATTGTTGTTCAACTTGCTGTCTTTGTAACGCAACATTTTGTTCCGTTTTGAATTTAAGTAATTGAAAAAGAGAATCTTTGAATTCAGTGTCCATCATTCACGAATTCAAGTCATGCACCACACAATTTACACTTGTAAAAATAAATCAGTTTTCCCCACAACGTGCTTAATATAGCTAATACACAAAAAAAGAAATATATTATTCCTTAATAAAAAAATTCAATCCCAGTTCTTTTGTTTGAAAAACAAAACTAAGAAAAAATGTTTTTTTAATTTGTTTTTTTTTTAATATATATGTGTACGTAGTTTTACAAAACCAAGTCCGTCGCTAAAAAGCCTAATAAGACTAGTTTTATGGGAATCCTTTTTAATCCGTTTCATTTTGCAAAAATGCGACTTGCTTATTTAACAGTTCTTTGTTAGAAGCACAAATGACTTACGAGAATATATTTTTTTACTGTCCGTCCTTTGCTCTCGACGATTCTGTGGTAGACCGTTTTAATAAATAGTCAATCGGGATTTTGCTAAAATATCAGATGTTGTCCTAATAATAACGACAAACTTACACAATATCTGTAATAGCTGACGCGGATAACATTTATCTTAACGAGTCAGTGAAACTTGAAGAGAAAAAAATAAAGGTATCAGTATATTCAATTATTTCAATAATTGAAAATGTCTTTCGCGTTTTTTATTTTTTTATTTTTGGTAGCTAGTTTTGAGTTTTTTTTTTTTTTTCGCTTAACTACTCAGTAGTTAATTTACTGTGAATCCTTGCGAATCCAAATATCTGACTAAGATGGGGTTTTTTTCCGTAAAGATCTTGAGAATCACTTTAGGTGATTTTTTTTTTGCAGTGAAATCGTTTCGATTCCTCGTCGCCAATCTGTTGTGAAGTTGTGCAATAGTAAATAATAAATAAAGGAAGTCAAGTCGAGTGTTGGTTTAACAAGCGTATTAACACAGTAAGAAACTGACTAGCTCTTTGCTAGACAGTTACAAGACTGTGCTTTGTCTTCAGTGTCTCTGGTGACTCGCACTATTTATAGTGACAACCGGTGTAGTTTCTCCTGTGTAAGAACGGCCGGTGTAACAGAAAATATGGCATTATATTTATCCCCATACTTCCTGATTTTGTAATGAAATATTTCCATAGGATTCTATAAAACAATGCCTCTTTAATGTATATGTTACACAATGCCATAGACATGTGTTGCATTAAAATAAAACAAGGTATTTCTTTTAAACTGTACATTTTCAAAAACAACACATATTCATAGCTAATAAAAAAACAAACTTATATAGAACCTAACGTAGCAATTTAATAGTGGAAAGTGTAAACACATAGTCGATAGTCGTGTTGTCATAAAATTATTCACGGTAATTTCTTTTGCAAGAGTCGTAAAAAATAAAATATTATCAATAATTAAATATTAAATAAACTAATTATAGCCATAACTTTTCTAATAACACTAATTATAAGGATAGTATCAATGGGGATTCTATCAATGTTTTACCCTTAAAAACCTGAAATGGAAAACAGTAAAAACATTCATGCCACATATACAAAAAAGAAAGCATTTTTTATATTATGAAATAAATATTATTAATAAAACTACTACTCATCATAAGAATAATTACAATATAATCCATACTTATTATAACAAATACTAATAGTAAATAGGTATTAGTAGAACACACTAATCATAATAATACAAACACATATAGATTCGAGAATAAAATATAATACACTAAATATTGACCATGATATATGTTATTACCCCTTAATTATATGACGGGCTGTTTTAGAGTATAAGAATGAGGCTTCCAAATTCAATGCGTAATTCAATGTCTGTTAAACTGGTTCGTTAAATAATGTCTGAATTCGTACTGGTTATAACCGCTTCTGAAGACATAACTATCCCTTAATAATATTCTTTTTACCATGTTTTTTTTTAATATATATATATATATATATATATTTATATATATATATATATATATATATATATATATATATATATATATATATATCGTACATGTATTGTATTAGTTTCTGTAAATGTAAATCCGTAGAAACTCAAGTGTTTATAAAAAGTGTTCAATACCAAGTAGAGCTGTTTATAAGTATACATTTTTATTTATACAAACATTATTGGTTACATATGTGCATACATGTTTCGGTTGCACTTTTCCAAGAAAGGGTCTGATGAGGTTGACATTCTTCGAAAAGTGCAACCGAAACTTGTATGCACATATGTAACCAATAATGTTTATATAAATAAAAATTTATACTTATATATATATACCATCGTCGCCCCAGTGGTAATACTAAATACGTACCTATCGCCGCCCCGGGGCACATGCTATATCCGCACCTAACGCCGTCCTGGTGCGCATGCTATATACGTTCCTATAGCCGCCCAGGTACGCATACTATATACTTAATTATCTCTGCGAGTGTGCGCACACTATATATGTGCCTATCTTCACCCTAGTGGGCATACCTAAGAACACATATTTTTCGCCCCTGTCGTACCAAAGAAGCTAAATTGTGTTCGTTCATGTGTTGTCACGATCATAAAAATAACTCATATTAATGCGTCCCTGTCGTATCCAAGAAAAGAAATCAAGTTCATTCATGTAGCGTCACTATGATTAAAAAACATTTATATCAATAGGCAGTGGCATATCAAAGAACCCACATGGAGCCGTTGTGCTCTAGTTCATGAAGAAAAAGTAAACGTATTGTATACAGGCGCAATACTGCAAAAGCCTACTAAAAATATATTTCATAGGGGTGGACTGCTGCACAAGCTCCCAGTAGCATATTTTTTCCAAGTTGGAGACAGAAGAGATACTACACTAACTGAACATCTTAAAAAATTGTTTTCAAATTGTTTTTTACTCTTCCCATCTTAAAGAATTATTTTTAGTTAAAAAAAAACAATTTTTCGCCACATTCCAAAAATCTTTTTATCCCCCCATTTTGTTTACTGTCCCCCCCATCCACAGAAATAGTTTAAGATTTAAAAAAATTCCGCACCCCCAAATTTTATTTTCACCCTCACTCCCACCCCTAAAAATTGTTATTCTCACATATCCTAAAAAAATTATGAGTTAAAAGACAAAAACAAATTTTGTCCCTAACCCTCCAATTTTTCTTTTACTCTGCCCCACCCTAAGACGTATTTTAAGTTTTAAAAAATCCCCCACCCCCCTATAATGTGTTTACGTCACCCTAACCCCCCCTTTTCTTTTACTGTCCCCCTACCCTAACAAATATTTTAAGTTCAACTTTTTTTTTTAAATCCCCAGTCCACCCAAATAAATGTTTACCCTCAACTCCCCACCCCCAAAAAGGGTTACTCTCCGCTTACTATAGAAACTATTTGAAGTTAAAAAAAATGTTACCCTCAACCTCTAACCCCCTAAAAAAATGTTTACTCTCCCCCTACCCTGAGAAATATTTTAAGTTAAAAAAAGAATGTTTCCCTCATCCATCTAAAAAAAAATTACCTCCCCCCAAAAAAGAAAGGTTACCCTCCACCCCTACGTCCACCCAGACATTTTTTACTTACCTCAACCCTGAAAAATAGTGTAAGTAAAAAAAAATTCCCCTACCCCCTCAAAACGAGTTTTTACCCTCCATCCCCACCATAAAAAGTTGACTCTCCCAATACCTAAGAAGTAATAAGCTAGTGGATATGACTGCTTTGGTAAGAGTACCATACTATACTAAAAATGTGTCAAAATAAAGATAAAATAATCAAGACAACGCGAGTAATTTACTAATAATGTATGAATATAAAACCAAAGAAAAATTACAGAAGAATAACTTACAAGACGAATAAGACAATGCATGACGAGTATATCCATGGTTGTCTCGCTACGGTACTATAGATAGAACACATGTAAAAAGCAACACATAGAAAATTTACCGTTTTATGTAAGGACTTCTTTAACAAAACTAAATATATTATCATGGCTAATATTTCCGTGTCTTTCAATCACATTAGAATCACTTCTTAATCAAACGAAGGAGAAGGTATTGAAGGGCATAGCATCTAAAATATTATTATACCCGGATGTCATATATAAACAGAAGAACTTACTTAATGGTATGATTATATCATAAATATAATCGATACACAATTATACACGCCACTAGTTGAGGATATAAAAAGTAAACATAGATATGTTCGTGTAGTTTTGTAAAAAATAAAGGATTTGATGATATAAATCTACCTAAAATATTATATAGTCCAGAAATCATTCAGTGACTACCCAATGAACTTAAAATAGAGGAACACAATCCAATAGTAACATATAAACTAGGGCAAACTATACAGAATAAGGTTATTAACTATAAATTATCTGTAGAGAATTTAAATGTAAATTATAATGATGAAATGAATATACCAGAATGTGAATGCAAATCCTCCTTTTATGTTATATTGGCACATGCCATATAATTAGCGATAATTAAAAATTCTACATTAAAGAAACCATCCTCACTAAAGGTTCAAACTATAAAGAACTTAAATGTTTAAATTATACACAATGTGTAAAGGAAAATAATAAAGCGTAAGATAATTTCACTGCATCCATGAAAAACACGCATAAATTATGACACTCTACATTTGACGCATGTGAAAATAATGTGCTTAGATTCGTAAATAAAAAGGTTGAACGTTTAAAAGAAGTTAAACACCCTAAAACTATCGAATCCTCTTATTAGAAATCCACAAATAATTATGGATCTAAAATTGCTTACAAAATAAGTATGTAATAGTTTGTATTGATAAGGTGACAAATACTATTACTGTTTCTTGTATTATATTATATAAACCGCTTATTGTTAGAAGTAATACTAATGCTAAGGTTTCAGATACTTATAAATTAAGTAATAGTGAAATAAATAAGATTATTCTAAAACACACTGTTATTTGCGAAAAAATAGGACTAAAATTAGAAGAAAAGTACACAGCACTTCCATGTATGTATTGGTATCTGAAATGCATAAAAACAGTTGGCGCCCGTTTTATTGTTGCCTCGAAAATATGCATCACAAAACGCTTTAGGCAAGCTATAGCTAAAGTTCATGAATAAATTATAGAACCAAATGAAGAATTAAAAAAAATGTTAATTCTATAGTAATATAAGCCTATTTAGAATGGGAAATAATTCAAATGAAGTACAAAAATAGATCGTATAAATTCTCGTAAACATGCTATTCAATCTCAACATATAATGTCAGTAAGGTATGTACCAAATACTACATAAAGCACATATTAAAGAATTACCTAATACGACAGATTTTGCTTTTTCAGAAGATAAAGGAAAAACAAAGAATTTTCAAAGCCTTTTATGATGTCAACATTTTAAGACGAGTATTTCCCAAAAACGGTCTTACAATGCTTATAAGTCACCACATCAAACAGAATTACTTTCAAATAGGTAATGAAGTATTATTCTAAACTATAATCATTCCAATGGGTTTGGATGTTGCACCATTTGGGTTAAATCTATATCTACATAGCCTTTAATTTATATATATATATATATATATATATATATATATATATATATATATATATATATATATCATTCATAAAACATATATATCAAGAGTGTATACTAATCATGGTTGCAGGCGATTTATTGACGACCTTGTATGCATTAATGATAACGAAGCGTTTGAAAATACTAAACAGTTGATACATCCTAAAGAGTTTAAATTAAACTGTGAACACATGGGAATTCAAACAACATTTCTTGATTTTGCTATACCCATTAAAGATAACATATTTATTTATAATATGTTTGAAAAAAGAAAGTCCTTCTCTTTTCATATTGCTCCTATACTACATAAAAATAGTACCTGCCCGTTGTATGTTTTTTTAATGGAACATTATGTCAGAATGTCTGCGAATAGCTCGTGTTACCATAAAATTTGTTGATGTTATCCCCCCCCCCCAATTTCTGCCTTTAGAAGTAGAATGCTTAAACAATGGTTGCGATCAAAATTAAATATACAGCCAATAAAATAAAGAAATTACTGACTATCTTGACGCGTCTAAGTCATATTAAATATATCAAAGTAAATTGATCAATCAAATCCAAAACTATGTAAGAAATAATGAAGAATATGTATAAAGGTATATATACCACATATAACATACATAGAATATATATATATATATATATATATATATATATATATATATATATAAACATGTATATATATATATATATATATATATATATATATATACATATATATATATATATATATTACGTTTTTAAATATGAAACTAAATGTAATTAAATAATACAAATACATAAAACCATAAATCCCAGAAGTAGTGCAATGAATTCTTCCGAACAATAGGAAACACAGGGCATTTTTTTGTAAAAAACGGGTACATGTTCTTATACACAGACAAACAACCCAAGTAAGTAGGACATTTTTTATAACAAAATAAGTTTGCTAAACATTAATCGGGAACTTAACTTATATCTTATATACATAACGTCGTTTTAAGTGAGGTGTGGCTTGATCTACTCTGCTGGGAAGCAATAAGATAAAATACTGTTTTGGTTGTAATTCCCGAAACAGTTTTTCATGGTAAACAACTGGTGATCTCTTAAATAATGTTAAGACTAGCTCAATACTTGGAAGCACACTAACATAGTGACTTTGAAAAGTAAATTGACTTACAAGAAAAGTAAGTTTCCACCGAAGGACTTGACACTAAAATGTTTTATTTTCATTTTTTTTTTTGGGGGGGGGGTATCATATAGTTTTAATGGTTGAATAACTTCTGAGACTATATATATATATATATATATATATATATATATATATATATATAGAGAGAGAGAGAGAGAGAGAGAGACAGACAGACAGAGGGAGAGATACAGACGCACTAACATATATATATATATATATATATATATATATATATATATATATATATATCAGATGTATATCGTATTAGCAGTAAAAATTGTCGAAGTGTTCGATAGTTAAAATATAGGAGGAGAATAAGTATCGTTTATTTACAAACTATACAGTAAGTCCTCTTATTGACGTTCAATATATCATCCACCAGACATTAGTTTGAAGATTCGTATTAGTTTTATATGATGTTTATGTTCGTATATATTTTGATTGTTGAATGGTCCCACATTTTAATTCCTGGATGTTTGGGAACTCAAATATGTTTAACACTAAAACTTCCCAATACTCTAAAAATTTAATGTCAGTGAGGACCAATCGAAAACCGTGTCAGAATTACAAATGTGTTTACTTAAATATATCAATGATTCATATATTTATCTCATATGAATAAATGTTCAAGTTTTACTCGAAGTAAAGTAACCTTACAGCATCAGAAAACAGTTCCCATATTTTAATAATTGCATGGTATCTCCAAAAATTAGCGTCAAGTTTTTCTTGCATCATGATTAAGAAAAACACGCCATTATTGGTTCAGAACTCGATATCTCTTATTTCCCTAAATAATTATACGAAAAGAAAAGTATTTTTGAAACTCTAAGCGAGCAGCAGTAACACATTTTTATAGATCGTCGTTCATTACTATAACATATATTTCTATTTAAACAACTCTCTATTGCTAACAAGGAAGTGTAGTAGCTATCTTAATACAACACAAATTTGTAAGATAATATTTAATATCTCTATATTCTCTTACGATGTGTTTTTTCAGTGACCCGGTGTATTCTTCCATTAGAAAATGTGTTCTATCTAAGTCTGCCCATGGGAGAAGAAAGTAAATAAGAAATTAGTATTATCCGATAACATCGCGAGTCAATCCTCATTTTCTATGAGCGATTTTTTAGTAGAAAAGGGGAAGAAACTGCTGTCTTCTTGAGCACCGGTTATATATGAGCAGGAACCGGAGATGACCTGTTTAATTCACTCTTTCTAATCGTGTTGCCATGCACTGGTGAGGGTGTGGGAGGTACATGTTTTACCTAGGTGTACGTGATCCACGTGAAAGTCCAGGGCTCAAATCTATGAGTCACTTCGCAAGGAAACTTTCTTTTAAGCAGGTGTAAAATATCGAAGCCACTGTATTGCTAGCTGCCTAACGAACTCTGGATTATGCAGCAGTGTGTGGTAGGATTTCCCGATGTAATATCAATGGGAACTGCTACGAATTTTTTCTTCATTGGCTTACAAAAATAATTTAATTTAAGAATTATCTGTGTGTGATACTCCATACTTCTCTATTGACTCTATCGACAAATTCTCCAATCACAACATGATAATCACACATCAAAACGATAGAATGAAGCTAACAACTTAGCTGGTGACGTGGATCCCTACTATCAGGTCTTCTTCACAAACATCAGTTGTCTACGTTTAAATCTTTGAGAGGTTGAAATTCATTTACAGGAAACAAAACCTGACTTCTTATTTCTGTGCGTCATTTACTATAAATTACATTATGAGATTAGCTTATTAAAACATTACCTGAAAACATTACTATCGACACCGCCATGGACATGGAATCCGTACCTATGTTAAGGACGAGGCTTTATATGTGGTAAGGACACTCTTATGTAACTCTAATTTTCCATATATGTTTCCGTGTTGAACTAGCGCGCAGAACTGTATTCCTTCTTGCTTTCGATTGTTACCTCATCGATAGAGTAACTGTCTGTCATTGAGAAAATCTCAAAAAATTAACAAACTCTTCTTTGTCACCGTTTTGCTAGCATTAACGTCTGTCGTGACTTAACTGTCATAATATTGAAAGGCTAGTCTACGCAAACAAGACTGATGATGAGGAAAGGTGTTTCACGATTTTTTCCAGGCTTATGATCAAACACGGCTTGACAACCTAATCGCGTACCCAATTCCGACAGATATTTTGGAAGCCTTATTAATCTTTTACTGGCAACTTTCTTAAACATCCTCCGCGGATATATTCTGATCACTCAGTTGTCAAAACTAAGATAGACACAATCACAACACGACATCTGAAGTCCCTCTCCTTCGCGCCGTGTATCAATACTTTATGACTGACTGGGGCAGAATCAGATATTTTTTAGAAGAAGTTATTGTTCGTTACATGTTTCCAAAGAATGTGTCTTGTATCGCATCCGATTTACTGATTAGTAAACCATTCATATTGAGAGCTTCATACCCTCAAATAAATTTCAAACTGACAGGCGTGGTCGACCCCAGAATAAGCTATCGCTCACAAAAAAAAAACATTTTATTGTCAATCAACAAAAAGATGGTCCGAAATTAAATCTGCCTTTAAGACATCTAACAACTACTAAAGAAAGGGTTATTGAAAACGCGAGGGTATAATATATCCAATCTGTTAATTTTAGAGTGTCTGAACAGAGGCTTGATCTTACTGAGTTTGACGACTAGCAACGGTTGAACAGATACATGGACATATACATGAACAGATACATGAACAGATACACCACCATTAATAAACCAGAGGCAGTTTATTCAGCATCCGATGAAAACATTTTTTTTGCAAGTTCTATCCTTTGTGATTTGGGCCGACAACCAATATACTTTTCTCCTGTATAAATACAATACTCTGAGCGACATCTATATATATTCAGGGATGTTTCCGAACTTATTAAGAACTTTGACCCCAGTAAATCAACGTGTCCTGACAACACTCTTATTCGTGTCTTAAAAAATTTAACCGGAAGTAGCTCCTATTCTTACGCAGCTGTTGAACGGTTACGTACAAAAAATGTATGACATAACCTTGTAAAACTTCCTCAGTCTCCCCAGTATTTAAGAATACGTGGAATCGGTCTTCTGCATATCAGTACAGACAAATCAGTCTCATGTACGTAATGAGTAAGTTGCTTGAATCTGAGTTGAATCAAGAAAGTGTCAATCACTATAGCAATAACGGCCTACTAAGTGGCACGCAATATGGGGGTTGCCCTGCAAAATCAACAGATTATGTGCTGACTTTAATATCGCACAGGATCAGTGAATATATACACGGTGCCTATGTACTTAGAGCATTAGCTTTTTACATATCATATGCCTTTCATATATTGTTGCATAAAGGTCTACTCAACAAGCGTTTTAGCTATGAAATATCTGGAAATGCCATCTCAACTATGAATTCCGTGTTCTGAAATATGTTCATCATAGTATTTGTTGATATGCATATGTCTTAAGCACATCGTATTCACGCGGTTGTTCCTCGGGAACTATTCTGGTCTGAACCCTTTTCCTGATATTACACAACGATCTACCTAAACATATACTAAGATATTTCGTCTACATTCATGCATATGCCACAACGACCTATGGCAATAAATTGAAGATAATTAATTATACATATATTGCTGATTATCGATCTTCCGACATAGAGCACGTGATGCAATTGGTAAAATGCAAATATTTGCTTTTAATACGTCTAAAGCAAAGTTTTTCTTTTTTAGAACACATGCTCTGATCTCCATTAGCCCTAATTAAAATTAATGGCTTGCCCATTGGTGATAAAAACCTGCTTCATTGTTGAAATGGAAGACTTTCATAAAAATCCGTTGCTAAAATCGCTCGAAAAATGTGTTTGATAATTTTACCGCTTCAGAAAGTATGTCACATATAAGATTATCTTTAACGTGTATAAAAGTGACACACGTTCTAATACGCAGTGATGTTTCTATATCTGGAGAGGTGCCGCTCAGAGAACCTTTTCTCACATGTCAGAGTACAAAACTGCCTTCGAACTCTCGCGGAGATCTTTTCTCCTCATTACAGTTCATTTTTTACAGAAGAGATCTTGCTATCTTCTCTCTGCTCTAACGTTATTTTCATGGTAAATGCTCGATTTAGCTTCACTCTATGGTCCCGATGTAAAAAGATGAACATAAAAAAGCCGTCTAGCTTCAACCACTCTAAATAAGTTCTCTTTTTACCTCAGTGTACCTTAGAAGAGTTTCTTTTCGTAGAACTACTCATCCGTTAAAGGACCCCACCACTTAGCTGCTTTCACCCTGACTAGATAATAGTCATTTTCAAGTCCAATGTAAGCGAATTCATGTTGAGCCGTCTTCTTAAATAATCAAATGATACCTAATTTCTACCATTGTTACCAATCACCACCTTACCAAATCGTCACCCCATATAATCAGGTGGCCTTAAGATCTTGATAAGTTTTGACTTTTTAGTACAAACATGTTATATAGTACCACAGGAGTGTAAGTTTTTTGAGTTTTTCAACATGACTTTAAGGTTAATATTCCTTTGTTAGAGTATTTTGTAACAATTTCGATAAAATAACTGTGAAAACTGTGTAACCCTTGGTGTATAGATTGTACCACAGATTAAGTGATGCCTAAGAATTTTGAGATAGTCCCCTTATTATTCCCACCATTTCCCGAATTATATAATCCTATGTTTTATAAGACAATGAGCTCCTTTGTATACTTCCTTGGTCAGTTTACATGACACTGATACTTGTAATTTATTTTGAAGCACTTACTTTTTTCTGTCAAAGTTCCGATTATATTCTCATATAAGTCGCATACAAGATACAAACCCACATTTTTTATACCATTAACTTATATATTTACAACGATTTAAATGAATATACTGTACACAAAGTTAAACAGTTTAGTCGCCTATTAACATTTAAGTTCAGACTCAGTGAAGTTTCGTTAAGCAAGCGATTAAATTGATGTGAAGCCAGCAATTTGCAGTCCTACATTTCAAGCACTATGTACATCCAATTAAGTGATCATTTTTCCCCCTGTGGAATAACTATTTTCAAATCCTCCTAAGTAAACTAACTGTTTTATATTAGTATAATACTAATAACGCAAATACGACTTACCATAACAAAGTTTTGAATGTTAAAAACACAAACACATTAACAACCACAAACAATATATATATATATATATATATATATATATATATATATATATATATATATATTTGAAAAAAAAAGACAAACGAAAAGCAGGTTAGAATGAAATAGGAAAAAACCCAAGAGATTTGACTTGTTTCGTTCGTATTATCGAACGTCTTCTGAAGACGTTCGATAATACGAACGAAACCGATCAAATCACTTTTTTTGCTTATCTCCTGCATTCTAACCTGCTTTCCATGGGTCTCTTTTTTCAAACATTTTGTCTATCACATCATTTCATTTTCATGACCTGTCGTGTGCATTACCCCATATATATATATATATATATATATATATATATATATATATATATATATATATATATATGTGTGTGTGTGTGTGTGTGTGTGTGTGTGTGTTAGTACTTTAAAGCGACGTTAAGCCTGGTCAGTATCAGATGGGCAATCATTTGTGAATAGCAGACGCTGTACGTGGGCAGCTAGCTATTGGGAAATCGCGTCAGCAACCCACAGTGTCTTGCAATGCGACTATGTCATACCCGCCTAAATGACAATCACCAATAAAGTGGTTGGAAACCAGGGAGGTGTCCATCTATCAAGATTGATCAAAATCCTGAGCATATATATATATATATATATATATATACATGTAGAGATTAATACAACAAAAGATATAAGAGGAAACCAATATCTTTTATTAGTGAACATCTGTATAAAACGGAAGCTCAATATACTGGTTAGAGCATTTATAGCACAAGATGAAGTGAACGAATAAAATAAGTTGCGAATCAAATGTTATTAGAATTCAACTTAAACTCATGAGTGTTCAAAGAAAATTATTCACCTCAGAGGACGATTAACGTAATAACATTACTTCAGGTAACAAAATTTTACTTTGAAAATATATGCAAACATATATATATAAATACATAAAATTATATAAAACATCAAATATATCGGCCCAAAACATAGTTTTTTGATAAAGCTATACAGTTCATCCAAGTCATGAAGTTTAAAACATATTCAAGAAATATATCAAATAGGTTGATTGAAAAATAATCCAGGTGGTGAATGGAAGTTTACAAACGAAAACGTTATCCAGGCGGGAAATGTGTTTGCTATCGATGCAGTAAATGACAGTGAAAAATGTATCTAGGGGGTATGCAAGTTAATAAAACCATAGAAAAAAACAAATAATATGAAAAGTTCAGAAAACTCACTTTGTGTTGAATATCATGATGTCCAAAATTCAGGGTTCTTATGAGTGTATAGGGGTAGTGCAAATCATAACTTCTTGGTTAGATGCAAGCTCCGCTAAAGCCAATTCGAATAAAATTAAACTGACGTGATGTATTCCGCCATTTTTTCTTCCGAGTCCGATTAAATTACTCCAATGCCGAAAATTACATTCAAAGGTAATCAACTCCCGCAAGCCAAGTGGACAGCATAACGAATACAAAAAGAAACTCTTCTCCTCGATAAGACAGCCATACGAAAGTAGTTTAATATCTACTGATTCAAACAACGTGTACAAACGGAAAAAACTTCATCATATAGTGACGGATATGTAAAATCAGCTACATTTACACCGGATGTTACATGGCTGGGTCAAATCAGTTATGTGTATAACTGATATAAAAAGTCTGGGTCACAGAGACGGGTGTGTAAATTTAGGTCAAAACCGCCAGACACCTACGCATCCACACTTACTATTTGATCGTATGCTTTAAGCATATAGACCAAATTCCCACATATTTCACTATCAATTAATTTAGAAGATTTAAGAAATTAATAATTAAGATGTTGTTAAAACATTTAGAATTTAATGATTTTAAAATTTAAAAAATTAAAAATTTAGACTTATGCAACTTTAAAAAATTAAGAGATATTTAGGCATTTTCAATGTCTAAACCTTTTAGGCAGGGAAGATTTAACAAGCGCATCTCCAAAACTGGACACTCCGAAGCTGGTCCAAACACTCACTCAATCAGCTACAGTTGTTTGGTAGTGGGCTAAATTGTGCATACTTCAATTTCCTCCTATGACGACATTTGGAAATTAATTGATTAAATTTAAACGTTTAGGTGCTGTGGCAATCATCACGGCCTCTGAGTTGCATTGACTGTAAGAGTTTGATTTTTCCAGGATTGACCATTTTATACTGTGTTGAATATTTTTGGATCTTAAATTTTTAACTAAAGTAGTCAGTGATGTTTTGCTGTTGACGACCATGTTATTGAAGGAGTAATTATGCATAAATATGCGGGTTTTAATTAGATTTGCGGTGGCGGCAATATAAGTGTGTATCTTAGGGATTACTATTGTTCCTTAACCATTTATAATCCTATTCACGCGTCTACTTCTATTTACTGTATTTTCATGATATGAATTAGGTTGTTTAATTTATTGTATATTATTGTTAGCGTTATCGGTACTTCATTGGAAGATAATTTTCGGCTTTATAAGGTGGAAGATGGATAGTAAAGTTATTATGTGTAACGTTATGGTTCAAATTAGTCATGATGATCAGTTGTGGAGTTTTGCATTTATCTTATCTCTATGGTTCATTGTAGAATTATTTAGTTCACTTACAGTACAAGCATACACAATGTCAGTGTATGTGCATCTTTTATTCAATGCGCATTCACTGGAACGCCTGCAGTTGCATGCATTTATTGGATAGGGCAGAATCTTTTTTTCTATTTGCTGAAAATACTGTTTGGGCTATGTTAAGCATAGTAGAGTCGGACATTTTCGTTGTTTTTATTAAGTATGGAGCTATATTTATGTGCGTATTTAAAGCAATTTTTAAATATTTTAAAGTATTTTTTTAGGAATATTGGTTGTAACGTTGTTATTAAAAAGTAGATTAAACGAAATGTTGGTTTTTCTTTCTAAGGCGTTTACGTGAAGTAGGTATGTAACTATCTATATGTTGCTCATTCACATGAGGTTTGATTGAGTCTATCTGCTGTCTACGGTAATTTATATTTATTTTAGTCCGGTTCCTATTGCTAATTGTCATATAATGTGTATTACTATGTACACTTGTATCTTTCTGTTGGTTCTGGTTATAAGTTATTTTTTTTAGAATATCCTGAGTTAAGTAAGGCATTATTATAAAATTGTGCGTTTTGGTTAAAAATGTTTTTGTTAGCGGAAAGCCTAGAGATTCTATTGAAAACCGAAGGGACTATTGAATTGATTATAGCTTTCGGGTGGTTAGGTAGTTTGTGTACATAATAAAGAGTTAGATTAGGTTCATGGAAGCGGGCTATATAATCCGTCATGTATGTTCAGAGGGATATCTAGGAAGTTAGAGGTTTTCCTCTCACGATCAACAGTTATGGATAGGCCGGAATTTCTGAAAAAATCATGCAAGGCTCCAATTGCTTTGCTATACCTTTTAGGCTTCACATGAGATACAAATAAGGCATCGTCTCTATATAGGCCCCCTTTTATATTTTTAAAATTATGTTTGATTTCATTTAAGAGGAATATTCCTACTAGGTCAGTTACTTAAGCAGAATCTGAGGACCCATAGCAATATCGACATCATTAGGGTGTATTTGTCCATAACTTGCCCTCGAATTGGAGGATAGATCTTCTGGCTAGTGTAATAATTTAATTTCTAAATCAGTAAGGTCTGAATTATTTTAGCTAAAATTAGAGCTTTATTTAAGACAATTGTGGATATAGATTGGTAATAGTGGTCTATGTCAAAAGTTATGAAGCTTAATCTATGTGTATCCTTAAGGTTCAGGAACTATTCAATTATATTATTTAATGACTGCCACAATGAAAATAACATTTTATTGATGACGGCTTGAATGACCCTATCTAGAATTTTTTTTCTGATTATGCCTAGGTCAGATTTTGATTGGCAAATTTACCGTATTGATGGGTTTTGTTGAAAGTTAGTATCATGGTATTTTAGGAATAATTTGGGTGTGGCTGATGTTACTACTTCTGTAGGGTGTGTTTGATTCATATATCTAAATAGTGTGTTAGCTTCTAGATTTATATCTATAATATTATCGGGGTGCAATTTTATAGGATTTATGTAACTCACGGTATATTAAGTTCATGTAGGAGATATAGTCCAATTTGTAGTTCTTAGTCTTGTCTGCGGAACAATGAAATCCGTATGCCTGTAAGCTTTCCTGGTAAATACATTGATTTTTTTTTACAATACAGCTGAAATGCTTAGTTGTTTGAGGCCGTAATAATCTGCGGCCATTCACTCAGTTTTTTTAAGCTTTTTAAATGAGTTCAAAGGCAGCCCGTTTATATTAGTGTTTCGCCGATTCGGATCGTTAGTGTCAACCAGGTTAGGTGATGATTTCAAATCATAACGGTAAGCTCTCCATCTAACATTAATCAAAACTTGTTTATTGACTGGACCAATTACTATATATAAGCTTCCTTAGATTAGGTGGCTATGTTTTCTCCTGATAATGGAATAAATTATTGTCTGAACATATCCGGATGGTAAAGTAAGCTCTACCCAGCGGGAGTTTAACTATATAAGTGTAATACAACAAAATATATAAGAGCCAGCTAATATCTTTAATTAGTGAACACCCGGATGAAACTGTAGCTCAATATACTAGCTAGAGCATTAATAGCACTATATTTCGTTTGTGGCCTACCATTCACCACCTGGATTATTTTTCAATCAACCTATTTGATATATTTCCTGAATATGTTTTAAACTTTATGACTTGGATAAACTGTATAAGTTTAACAAAAAAGTATGTTTTGGGCCGATATATTTAATGTTTTATATACTTTTATATATTTTTATAGATATTTTTTGACATATTTTCAAAGTTTAATTTTGTTACCTGCAGTAATGTTATTGCGGGAATGGCGATCTGAGGAGAATAATTTTCTTCGAAAACTCAGGAGTTTAGGACTTTAAAGTACTTTGCCTGAACATTGAATTCTAATAAAATTTGATTCACACCTTATTGTATTATTTAACTTTTTCTAGTGCTATATATATATATATATATATATATATATATATATATATATATATATATATATATATACACAGAGAGAGAGAGAGAGAGAGAGAGAGAGAGAGAGAGCGAGACCACATGTAATTTAGCCAACTTTCGTTTTCCCAAAATATGTTTTCGATATACAGCTTTATACCAACAAGTTTATGCTAAATACATGTTAAGCCTAAGATAAGGCTATGTTTTAATACCATCTCCGTTTTAAGTTTTGTAATTGGTCGTAATTGATAACTAACAGAAAATGTCACACGTTCTTAATTTGTTATATAGCTATCAGTGTATCTCTCCCTTTTCTCTCGGAATTTTGATTTAACCACTCTCGCATATACATTAACCCTCCTGTATAACAGAAAAACACACTGACACTCTATTTTACAGCGTAGCATTTCAATTAACATACGGGTGTTCGTAGACACCACGGCAACGTATGAAAAGAAGATGAAAAATAAGGAGACTTCCTTACGTCTATATAAACATACTAAAATACACTTAATATTCTATATAATCTATTAATAATGGAGTTCATGTGTGTGTCTGTCGGTCTGTCTGTCTGTCTGTCTGAAGACAAAACTATACTATTTCAGACTATTGTACTTATCATTAAATAGTATATTATATACTATTTCAGACTAATCTACTATCTTAAAATGCTCAATTCCGGGTCATAATATACTGTAGTGTATGTTCTGTTGTCATGATACCATCCTCCCAGGCATTTCTCCTCTTTTTTAGAGGTGTAGAGGTAGTGTAGTATCTACTCTGTTTCCATGATACCCTCCTCCCAGGCATGTCCTCCTCCTTTTTGAGAAGTGTGGAGGTAGTGTAGTATTTGTTCTGTTGTTCCACATTATCATTCTTTATTTTTATTACGTTGTTTTGTTGTAAATTTAAATTAAGCAAGGTATATCTCGGCCATTAGTAAATGGGTGACCATTTTGGAAAAATAACCTGATGACTCATCCTTCCGGTTCTTCCAGAAGTGACGTCATTGTGAGAAGATTTGTTCCCATTATCATTCTTTATTTTCATTACGTTGTTAAGACAAGGTGTTTGGTTGTAAATGAAAGTTAAGCAATACATATCCCGGCCATTACTAAATAGGTGACCATTTTGGAGGTATTAATTGCTGACTCACCCTTCCGGAAGTGACGTCATTGTGAGAGCATTTTTTCATATTATCATACTTTATTTTCATTACGTTGTTAAGGTGTGTTGTTGTAAATTGAAGTTAAGCAACACATATCTCGGGCATTACTAAATGGGTAACCATTTTGGAAGAATAACAAAACTGGTTCCTTGATGTGACGTAGGCGCCTTAAATAGCATATTTAAACATGAGTTCTTTGATATGACCGAGGTGCCTCCTCAATGTTTTTTTTCTTTTTTAACTATGTATAGGGAAGGAAAAAAAACATTTTTAGTGGGGGGTCACATTTTTTTTTTACTACAAATAGTTTTATGTATGGGGAAGGGTATACACCATTTTTTTTCTTTTTAATGGAAAATATTTATATGTATAGGGGAGAATGAAAAACTAATTTTGGGGGGGGGGCGTTCTTTTCTTCACTAAAAATATATCTACGCATGGAGGAGAGGGTAAAAACATACTTGGGGTAGGGTCAACATTTTATTTTCGTTATTTTTAACTAAAAATATTATTGGACGATAACAAATACAATCAATGTCTAACCACCAAAGAAATATGACTGAGGCTCCATCGGTTTACGGGTGAGCGTTCATTTCTGACGCGGCAGCGTAGCAAAAATATGCGACCGGTGGGAGCATATACTTGCTAGTTATAATAATTACAACAATAATAACAAGGCTCTGATAGAAGTGGATGAAGAGATCTATTATTTTGAATAAGCAATACAGATAGCATAGTCTTAACTGATATCAGATAAAGTCAATAAGAGTTTAAAAAAAGAGTATGTCTTGGTAGCAAGCCAACAGTTACGGTTACGTACTATATATATATATATATATATATATATATATATATATATGTATAAATGCATAGATTAATAGATATCAAACAAATTGTTGAAAGGTCCATATGTGTTGGATTACTCCTAGAACCACTGTCAGGTGAGAGAATATACTTTTTAAAATACTTCGGCGAGATGTGAACGTAAACAAACACATAAACAAAACTAATTATTTACTGAAAAAATATTTAAAACCCAAAATTGTATAGTAAACTAACCATGTACCTCGTGAACACTTGTCCAATCTACAAACATACACAGATACATAACTGCCCTCTCTACATGAATTTAAAGAAACTTTAATAAAAAACACTAAAATAATACATTCTGAGAAAAATCTGAAAAAAGAAAACTTGAAACCATATACCTCAAAACACTACTTAGTAAAATGTATAGTATCACACATGAGACTAGTTACACCCTTTTAAAATGCTTAGCGTAGCTGAATTTGGTTCAGTAACGCCATCCTGGCGTCGCTTAATTAAAAGTCAGAAAAAGCGACATTTTATGAAATTAATTATTCTCTAACTTACAATGTTTCATTCATCATAATTATTTGACTGCACCAAATAAATCAGCCATTACTAAAAAAAAATGAAATTCATATGTCTTCTTTCAACGATGTAGGCGTTTGTTTACGTTCTCGTCTCTCCGATATATTTAAAAAAGTCTACCCTTTTGCCAGCTTTTTAGTCAATTTTGCTGTGAACACCTGACGATAATTCGATAGGGAATCGATAACTTTTGTAACACACATGAATCTTGCACCGATCTGTTGGATTTTAACACGGATAAATCCAGTAAAAGAGTTGAAAAGATAAAAAAGTATGACAAGAGAGAAAGGGTTCTGTTGTTATTAATAGTGTTTTCCTGAATAAAAAACTGCCTAAATAAACAATATATATATATATATATATATATATATATATATATATATATATATATATATATATATATATATATATATATAAACGAGATCATCACATTGCCACACCGGTTCCCGTTAGATCACTTAACTTAAGCAACCTTGAGTCTAGCTAATAAATGGATAGCATCTATCATAAAAATAGATAACATACGATAGCTATCAATTTCAAATACATATATTTAAAAAATATTTTCTTTTCCTTAATCCAGGGATTAAAAAAAATGGTCTTCCTATCAGTAGAACACATCAGCAAAATTGTATTTCACTTCAGTAAATATTTGAAAATATGAAAATTATTGCGGAAAAAAGACATTCGCAATGAATAGATTACAATTTTTTTAGGCCCATTTACTTTTTTTCAGTTATTTTCATAAACAGTAGTGCAATTTTGCTATGTTTTATAATCTTCTACTGATTAAAATTAATAAGTGACTTCTTTAGAGCAGTGCGTGGTTAAGAATATTTTTCTCAAATTATTTTATTGTTTGTTGCTACTTTAGATATTGTTTTAGTTGAGATGTGTATTTATTTATGTATTAATTTATGTATATACATATATTTAAGAAATGTTATGCTACGTCAACAGTTAGTTGTCTACAGTCTTATATTTTGGAGGTATATTTAAAATAAATAAAAATGGGTGTTTATTTTAACATAAAATTCACGGGTTGTAAAAATGTACGTATTTCTAGAATTACTTGTAATTGCCTACTAATAACATGATATAAGGAGGATTCTTCAGTTCAATAGATCACATATAAATAACGATAAACATCGCCTAAGAAAAAGACAATTCTAACACCAGGTGAAGTTCAAAAAAAATATATATTGATATAAATATGAGAACAAGATAGAAAACACATGTACGGAGAAAGACAACAAAAATAACAAAGTACTAGTTTTCGGAAAACCGATGATGTTTAAAGATACAGGATCACGAACAGAATTTTTAAACAAAAATCGTTTGTAAGAAGATGGCTATACATCATTAAAAATAAATGAGTTGTACATAACTCTCCACGGGATTAGAAAAGTGCATTAGTCAACCAATAACATGACCATCCGAGATTCACAGTAATCTCTGGATGTAAGATTTAACGGCAGATCGCGAGACAAAAGTTCAAAGGATATTAGGTACATGACTACAAAATCCTCAAAGATAACTTTAATAATAGTGTAACGGCGATAATGTGAGATGTCCCGATCAGCGACAGTCATTGGTGATGTGAGTAACGTGTTTCATAATTGTTTTGTTATTAGCTTTCGGTTGCATGTTAACATAGAATAAATCTCTCGGTCACGTAGTCATGAGCTAATCGTAATTCTTATTTGTGCTTTCACCTTATTTTTTTACCTTCTTCTTCGTTTTCTACTACTTATTCTTTGTTTTTATTACCTCGCAGCGACGGTTGGCGACAGTGGTACCCCGGCTAACAGCTACTGACTCCTTGAATCGCGAACTCCCTTTTGTAAATAGTCTCCGCCGATAAGCATTGGGTGATAACGTTGTTATGTTTGTGGAATTTTTTAGTTAATATGCAAAAAGAAACATGAACTTTGATTGAAGGTCAATGCAATGCGTAAGTGTAAAGAGAGGAAAACAATCCGTCGGTTGACAAGAAAATTACATTTTATCTACTCTCGAGTACGAGTTTAGGAGAGGGGGTAACGTCGGCCAACGGGACATAAAATTACACTTCTCTTCATGAGTTTTCTGGATTCAAATAGAAAAAGAAAGACATACTATGACAAAATAGATTTTGATCGCTTGGTTATATTAATTTTATATATGTTTCTCATCATCTACCCGTTTTTCGTAATACTAATACTATATTTAAATATATATATATATATATATATACACTTCATATTGAGTGTTTTCTAGTGTGTATAGTTTTAAATCTCTACCGCTCTCTCTATATGTTACTTGAGCTGTATGTTCCCTTAATACCTCCTCCTTCACTATATGTAGCCTTACACACCTAAAACCTCTGTGTAATGCAATCCCATTAGTTCTCACGTAAGACTTACACTATTCATGCACCCATTAAAAATAAACGCCTGCTGCATTTTTCTGTATAGATGGGTGATGATCTATTCATTCATTTGTTTTTTTAATAATTAGGGGATCCTGGTTAAAATATGTATCTTCTAAAGTGACATACATCCATTTCATTCAAGGTTACATTGTGTTTATGTCTGGTTTTGATAATTGCGTAACCTTCTATTACTAATGGCAGATGTTATTTCTGAAAAGATTTAAGATGATTCAGAGTCGATATAGTTAAAATACAGCTAAAATATCAAACCAGTAAAGGCTCTCTGTTGCAACACAATTATAACTATATATTTAGTTATGAATATTTATTCACTTCCATATTATACTCTTTAGTGATTTTTCGACACGCAGTCCGTCTCTCTCAAATCTTGCTCGCTATTATGTAAAATCAGAGATTCCACTATTATACATTTACTGACCAGATAACGAAAATACAATTTGATTGAAATGGATTTTACCCCAGTTATGTGTAGGAATAAAATTACATTTTATTATTACATTAATGTTTTGTGTGCTGTGATTATTGACGGAATTAAATTATATAACTTTAATAAACCAGTAAGTATAGCAAATTATGAGTGAACTACTCAAAAGTTTAATGAAAAAGATTCACAAGATGTTTTCTGCGACATTTAATTATTTCCTACTTTTTACATGTACATTTATTTACTTATAAAATATGAGTAAATAAATGTACATGTAAATGCGGACAGCACTTATCATTACTCGTGTGTTTTATATACCCTGAACATATCCGATACATAATTAATTATTCTGTGTTCATTCTGTTATCATGTATTTCCCAGCTTAACTCACACTCATTAAAATCCAACCTGGTCTGTCTACAACAAAAGCGCTCGATTTTTGTTAGAATACCATGACGTTTGAATAAATATGTTATTTTCTCCAACCTATTCTATTCTGCTATTTTGCTAATGTTGTTGCTGTTGTTGTTCTTTTGTTGTTCTTCTTGTTCCTATTTACTTCAGCCCATGAGAGGAAGGTAAGGCACAATGTATATATTTAAGGTGGGGATAATCTAGCTTCCCCAAAATGTGCACTAAGTCAAAAAGGATTTCTTTTTCACTGACAAATGACATGAAAAATGATTGCAGATTCAATACATATACTATATTATGCTGCTAACATAAAGTTAAATAGTTAACATGTTGGTAGTGATTATGATGATGATGTGGATGATGATGCACAGTATATATCTCCAATATTTAAATATATCAAATAACACTACGACAATCATTATTTGTTTTTGAATTTTCGTTTAAATTATGAGAATGTCAAATGAAAAGTACTTATTTGGTTTCGGTCAAGAAGACTACGTCAGCAATTGCCGCCTGGATAACGTGACGTTTTTGTTTGTATGTATATGGATATACCTATTTTTTACAATATGTTACCTGTTTTTAAGTAATCTCCTCGGCGGCATTTTGATAAGTTTCATAGAATCACCTAAAAAGTAAGTCAAATGTGATGTTAATATAATTTACTTTTTTTATTCTGTTACTTTTTTCAACTGATGCCCTGAATTAAATAGCTTCATACCATTACAGTACATAGAGCTTAATCAGTTAAATAGCTTCGTATTTAATAACTAAAATACGTTGAAAACTGCTAATTAAAATACACATGGGCAGACTATGACATATATTAAATAGATGTAAAGAAAACGCATCAACATTGCTTTAACAGTTTTTATGTATTAAAGTAAAAGTTTCCCTACAAGAAATAAGTATTTACCGTGTTCATCAAACACAAAGAATTTATCGGAAGCAAACATAGTATGTGGTAAAATTAAACAAGTCAATTAGAATCCCTTTTTATCTGAGATTAATTTACCACTTCTGTTATTTAGGAGTTCAATTACAGCTCTTTTGCAATTCTGTTTACTAAAATACATAAAAATGTGAACTACTCATTTAAGGCTGTGCTATTGATAAAAGATTAGTGACATATTGTTAAGAATTCCGATATAACTTGATATTTTATTCTGTGTGATTACAATATATATATATATAGCAACATGATAAGTAAATCAGACGTTTATGAACTCATCTTTAGTAGAGCAAAAAGGTTACGAATTTAAATAGGTTTTACTTAAATGCACATTAGACTTTCGTTTTTTTGTCTTCATAAATAACGAACATTCATTCATGATCTCCTATTGATTAGAAAGTAGCTCGTCACGCGATGTGTAAGTTTCATACTTTATGTGTGTGTTCCTTCAGTTTCGAGTTGCGATTTTACATAAACATAGATCGGTCTGCTGTTTTGTTTTACAATGATAACCAGCAATATTCCAGATTGAAAAAAATTATTTCAGACACGGTCAGCTAGGATAAAATAATTTCGGTGCGGTTATTTGTTATAACAAGTAAACATTTTGAGGTCTATCTGAAAATCTGCTTAAATGCCTCTTGAAAAATACTCTGGCTGAAGAGTTAAAAATAATATCGAACTCGTAATGTAACATGGATGTGCATGTGTATATAACTATTCATTATATAATTAATCTTCATATCATGCTGCATATATATATATATATATATATATATATATATATATATATATATATATATATATCAAGGGAGGCGCGAGAGCGCCCTATCCCTCAATAGACTTCAAAAACGGCCTATGATAGAAATCTCATTTCTTTGATCAATCGTAACCCAAAAACCAATAAACCAAATTAGTTAAAACTTAGCACAATTTTTTTTTAATAGGTACTATAAGAGTGTAGAATTTCATCATCATTAGTCAAGGCAACCCAGAGATCCAGAAAGATCAGGCATGATCTGTGTTATCCGTGTGTACGTATGTACCACCCTGTATCTCATGAACTATTTGACGGATTCAGCTGATTTTTGGCAGAGATAGAGGTTCTAGAGTCTAGTGAATTGCCTTTTAATTTCAGTTTATCATATACTTTACTTTTCCAGAAATTTCTAAATAACCTTTAAAATAACAATTGTATTGATGCATAGCCTTTACAAATGTAGTGACATTCCATGATAAATGCCAATATACTGTAATCATATGCCCATAATAGGGTTCAGATAAAACTTCATATACACTAAATGTGTCAAAGCAAGGAAATTCCCAAATGTTTACACTTTTATTGTAATAAAGGGTATGACAGCACAACAGGGCTATATATTTTACTGGTAGGATTTTTTTTCAGCGCACCGCACACACTTCATCCACTCATGCATAGAGATTTATACTGTAGTGATGTAATAGTGAAATTGTTTGGTTGATATGTAGTCATACACGTAATGACAATAAAAGTGTAAACATTTTGAAATTACCTTGCCTTTGTACATTTGGTGTATATGAATTTTCATCTTAACCCTATTAAGGGCATATGATTTCAGTATACTGGCATTTATCATAAGTATTCATATATTTGTTTGAGAATTTACAAAATAATTGATTAAATTATAATTAATGATTATTGTATAAAATGTATACGTATATATATATATATATATATATATATATATATATTTATACATTATTTTAATAAAGATGTATATAGACATTCAAATCTAATTTGTGATTGTCAGTGACATGTATATGTATACATATACATATATACATATATAAATATAAATATATAAATATATATATATATATATATGTATGTGTATGTATGTGTGTATTTTATATAATTGTTTTTTTATTGCTGATCGAAGCGTGTGTAAATTAACTATTCGTATTTATCTCATAGCTCACAACTCCTAAGTGATGCAAATTAATACATGATATGTGTATTAGTCGGCCTTAACATAATCGGACGTTTTTTTCGCCAATATATATATATATATATATATATATATATATATATATATATATATATTATTAAGTTTATACGTAAATAAAACTGTTTTGTGGATGAGTTGTTCTGACTCACAGCTGTCATCGGCATGGTTAACTTAGAGGATAGTCGACGAACTATACGCCTTATAAATTATAGGTCGACTAATAATAAAATCCTTCGCATTAATTCCTATAACTTAGGACGGATAGAATGACGCCAAGAAGAATAGCAAAGTTACACGCTACTGTCACCAACAAATAACAGTTAACTGCAATACATAAAAACATTTAGGGGATAGAAACCGTACATATTTACAGGCTATGGATATGCATATAAAAAGGTCGATCATTGTCTTAGTTAGCACTGTTGATGATGGCTTTGAGCCAGAAACACGTGTCCATGGATTAGTTTTATGTACGTATAAAATTAATAAATAGTTATATATATATACATATATATATATATATATATATGTGTGTGTGTGTACTTATTTGTGTGCCTTAGTGTGTTTTATTATATCATGAAATACACAGATCGAATTAATCACATCTGTAGAAAAACACGGTATTATTTTTTTGCGAAACTAACAAAATAAGTGTATAGCACTTATGTACGTTTCTGAATGATTCTCGATGAATGCTCCATATTTTATTTTTATTTGGTCATGTAGGACAGGAAGAACAAATAGATATATCGATTAATATTGCAGGCGAAAAAAAGATGTATTAAAAAAACAGGCAAGTTTACGAGTAAGAGAAAGGTATAGATCCTGGACGAGAGTAATAGCGAGAGGGAATTAGAGAGAGTATAAGATCAGCAATAAACACAGGGGCAAAGGTTTTAAACGTTAATTAAACCGTCGTATCAATCGGAGAGTGTGTGGCCAGAATATAATAAATTAAAAGAAATGGCTGGGCAAATAATGGAGCATTGTAAGTCGATTAAAGCGAGACAAAAATACGAAAATATCATTGTATCACAAACTACAATGAGAATTAAAAAAATGTTTGCAACAACAATTAGAGACATAACTTACATGCCTTTCATATTGTTTAGGTGCGTTTCTTTCTATTGCATGGCGTGCCCCTTGCTATAATACAGAGACACCGCCCAGGAGGTCACGCGTATTTCTGTTTCTGTTAATTGATTTATTTTGAATATTCAAACTATTTATGTATCGATATGGTGAAATAGAAGATGATGCTATATTCTCCGGTTTTGGCACGTCATACCTTAAGATTATTCATCTAACCATGCCACTCTTAGTGTGCAGTTTTGGCCAGTTGTAAACACCTAAACCAATACGTATATTAAATTCTAAAAGTTTTAAGTTTTGGGTTGATAATTTGTATTGTTTTCATTGTTGTGGCAACTTTTTTCACTTTGTATGGTATTCTAACAATATTTCGCCTGAGTTTACTTCCTACTATTTTATGAATTGTGTAGAACGTGGACATGTTCATGCTAAACTTAGCAATATGTATGCGACTTCTACTGACCCATTCATTTAATTAAAGAGAATATATTTTTCTCGTTCCGTCAGCTAACATCGGGAAAAGTATTTAATTGCTTTGTATAGTATTGTTAATATCCTTTATTGATGGTTACACTCCCAGCGAATTGCCACTTAAAAGCGATTATAACAAGGCAATTCTTCCATGCGCCACGGAACAAATATACCTCACTTTACCAAGACGAACTTTAAGAACTTCAGAGGTTACACCTCTTAAATTGTTGTGAGAATTGCATCGAAGGTGATAAAAGTTGCTCGTATTATTCAAGATAGAAAATGCATATTGAATATTCAAGTTCAGTCAGGAATAGTGTGTCTATTTCACTAAGTCTCATGGGAAATATATAAATCTATGTTGCTTTTCAATAATTATGTTGTTCGTAAGACACGCTATTGTCCTAAGCAGCGTTTTTAAACATGTTAACCCTTCAGTGACCATTCAAGTAAACTACATGTCCCAATAACCCCTGCGCGAAAATAAAATGATATACCATATCATTTTACCTTATTTGCGTTGATGATTTCGCGTTAATATATTAGTATATATTTTCGCATAATTGCTATGAGGAAAAATAATACTTCTTATTTAAACTTTGTTCGGAAATGCTAAACAATGCATATACATTTGTTAATGATATACCATCATTGATTTCTTATTTAAAAAGGTAAATTATAACCTCAAGCAAGAGAAAATAACATACATTACTAATAACATATATTTAGAATATATATATATATATATATATATATATATATATATATATATATATATATATATATATAAATTTAAACAGAAACACATACTTGCTTGTGGTTCGTTTTCATTTTTTCTGATCATCATATACTTTACACATGAATAAGTGATGCAAAGTTCTGTGAGTTGAGTTACTCCTGACTAGTGAGGTCATCATGTTCTGTATTTGTTACACTTATATTTACTCCGATAAAACACCCATGGTAACTAAGATGAACGAACTACTCTGTATGTAGGGGTGATATTTATAGCGGCATCATAAATGGTCAGTTGTAAACGAGATTTATTGTCACATCACATTTACATTTCTGCATGTTGGTACAGTCGTGGAAAAATGAACTATGGAAGAAAATCTCAAAGGTGAGCAATTCAGAAAAACACGATATTATAGTAGAAAGCTTTGCGGCATCTGAACACTTCTACAAGGAAGGGGTTTGATTCGTCTGTTTGTTAAGTGCCTCATGCCCAGTGGCTATTCTGAATTTCGAGTCCACATTTATAGCGGCATCTAAATTGTGAATATATGCAACGAGATTTTTGTTCACATTCAATTTAAAGTATTGCATGATTGTACAGTCGGTGAAACAGGGAGCACTGATGGAATTCAAACAGTAAGCAGTTAAAATGAGATATATTATTGTAGAAAGATGTACGGCATGTGGGGACTTTTACTCTGAATTTTATTCTGATTATAGGGTAAGTCGCACAAGCTCCACACTGCCATAAATACAGGGTGACCCCCCCAAAACGGGCTCCAAATCTAATTAGGCCCCGCCCGTTTCTTAGTGTTTCGTCCGAATTAAATGAATTTTGGGGCATAACTAGTTTATTATATTCACAACATCATATCAAAACACAAGGGTATTTGGCGTTTTTTTTATCAATTCTACAGCATGTGTTCTAGATGGACTCCTTTTAGCTCCGTGCATTTCTTGAGGCGCAGAACGAAGTTGTCCATGACGTTCTTAACGACTGAATTGGGAATGGCTCTTATCTCCTCCCTGATGGCTTCCTTGAGTTCCGTTATGGTTCTGGGTTTCCTTGCGTACATTATGTCCGTAAGATAGCCCCAAAGGAAATAATATTGGGGCTTAGGTCCGGGCTATGGGGTGGCCACTCAAAATTAGTCTTGAGACTGATCACTCGGCCTCCGAAGTTCTCTTTCAGCCCATCTCAGGACAGGTTTGAGGTGTAAAAACTTGCTCCGTCTTGCTGGAACATGAACTTTCTAATGAGCAACGGGTAGAGCGTCTGGAGCTCAATCTTGAAGGTTTTGAGGACCTCCCCATACCGCTCCTAGGTGACTGTCACTGCTGCGCCAGATTCTTCGATGAAGATTGGTCCGATGATGCCTCTGACCGAGATTGCAGCCTACACCGTGCAATTAGGAGAGTGCAGGGGCTTGGTGGCTACTGTGTTGGGTCTGGAGGACCCCCAGAAAACATTTGTCTTGGAGTTCGCCTTTCCGTCAAGATGGAAGTGGGCTTCATCTGAGGTCCAAAGGACGTTAAGGAAACCTGGTGTATCCTCGATCTTATCGAGCATCTTGACTGCCATAGTGCTCCTCTGCTTCTTGTCTGAGGCTGTAAGAGTCTGCAGCGTCTGTATTCTGTATGGGTAAGCCCTGATATTGTTCACCAGCACTCTCCTGCAAGTCTCACGAGAGATACCGAGGGACTGACTTCGCTTACTCACAGAACGTTTCGGACTCTCCTGGAGAGACTCTCTAACACTTTCGACCAGCTCGGCAGTCAGCTTCTTGGGACGTCCCGAGTGGCTTGGACGGTTCTTATTTGCAGCGTTGAGGTTCTCCACGGTCCCATACTTCTCGAAGTGGTTTACCCAGTTCTGAATTCTGCTTTTGGGTGGAGCCTTTTCACATCCGAACTGATGCATGAAACTGTCCTGGGTTTTCTTAAACGAGCCTGTCTTGTAGTAACATTTAACACAGTGTATTCTTTGCCCCAGCTCCCACTGAAGTCTTGGTGTACTCAAGGTCGTTGATTCTGCCATGTTCTGTAAAATAAGGGCAATTGGTGAATAAATAAAGGAGATATCACATAAAGTGTACACGGGGCCCGTTTTTTTTTTTTAGTCACCCTATATATATATATATATATATATATATATATATATATATATATATATATATATATATATATATATGTGTGTGTGTGTGTGTGTATATTCCAATGAATTTTATATATTTTAATAACATAAATGTTTATCAATGCGATGCTGGTTATATATTACAATATAACATTTATATTAGAACATTTTTATACACGGGAATATTTTGTGCGCATTCAGTAATATTTCGTATAGGACATTCAAAAGATAATACATACAACAGTCGATTAACTTATCTCAAATGTTCTTTGCCTAAGTTTTCTCGAATTTTTGCGTAAACTAATTATTCCAAGAAACGTCGATCGAGGAACACTGCTTGAAGACCTTATCGCATTTTTATTTGCCTCTATCATATTGAGTTATATTCTGTTTGCTTTACTTATCTGTTTTAGCAGCAGATCACATCGTTTGAATTTCTGTAATCTTAAACGCAATATTTCTATAAATGATGTAAGTATTTTATATATGAAACGCTCGTTGTTATTTTACTAATGACGAGGGTGGCGATTATTTCATTGTACAATTTCAGTAGATACGAACCCGGCATTTCCACAACCATATTCTTAAACAGTATCTATTAATAATAACTGCCCACGTTTACTATTTGAACATTGTTAGCTTATTTTAGAGTACGAATTATCCAGGAAGTAAAAATCATACGAAATTTGCAGACACTAATAATCATTAGCGTTTACACCCTCATCTCTTAGTTTTTGAGATACATATTTAGTATATGTTTATTTCGTTGTATTTTTTAATAAAAGTCTCCCAAAATATATCCGTCAACGGTTACGCATTGCCTGAGGATATAGGTCCGTTCAGAAAGCAATAGAAAACTATGATCAATCAATTATGATATCGCAGCCGTCGTGTACGCTTACGCCGATAGCGGCATCTGTTGATTATATTTCACCATTTTATCTTTTCACTGAAAATTGTCATCGATACTTATTATTTTTCTCACGTGCGAACGGGCATAATTGGCGTATGTTATTTTAAGAAAATATCCCTCATAATAAGTGTTGTAGATATTGAAACTGTTCTTGTCAAGGCAAGTAAATAAACAATCGTGTAGTTTTCCAGCTGAGTTCATTAAGGGACTCTGTACTATGATTGATATACTAATGTTTATAAGTGGTGAATTGTTTTGCTAGCAAAATATTGGGCAAAGAAATAAGAATTAACTGTGTTATCTTATTTACCTAATTAATGTGCATTCTAAAATATGTGTACCTATAGAAACCCCAACATTGTCAATTAGTGTAAAGCATTACTTTTTATAACAACATTATAAAACCTCTTTCGGAATTCGTTAATCGAAACACATATTTGAATAATATATATTTACTTACTTCTGTGGCGAGCAGGTAAGATATCTCAGTACTGTCATAAGGTCGGGGTTTGTATCAAATTGAAAATTGTTATGTAATACCTTACCATGAACATATTTCCAGTATTTATGTTGAGATAGTATACACAAAAAGTGTATACGGTTATTATTATTATTATTATTATTATTATTATTATTATTATTATTATTATTATTATTATTATTATTATTATTATTATTATTATTATTATTATTATTATTATTATTATTAATCTGTGCCCAACTCTCTTCCCGATCTTCATGAACGGTTTCCGAAATCACATTCTACGTCATTCGTCGACATTTATGCATACAACACAATAATCTATGACAACCCGTCAAAGAGCAGCAATGATCTAAACCTTTCTGATCGATCTCTTTCCTCCGACCATGAGAACATATGGCAATGGAAAAAAAAGGTTGCTGGTTTCTTTTAATTCGTTTACAACAAATATTCTCTTTCCTCAATACCAACGCTCTGATCCCCTATGTTGCGATAATTGTAATGTATGGCTTGTAGTCTTCAGAAATTACCCTTTCTTTGGAAAACTTCTGTGAATGTCTTTCACTCAAAATAAATGTAAAAACTAACGTCAAACCCGTTGCCAAGGCTGCCGTAAAAATACTGGGATCATTCTACCTTTCCAGAAATTCTATTAATTATGGGCAATCCTCTACCTGTATAATATCAGAATACGTGATAAGAACGACTATTGTTGCCGCATCTGTGAAGCTGCTGTTCAGAATCACCTTTCCTGCCTTGCCAGAATACAAAACAAACTACGGAATCTAGTAGGTGATAGGCTCTCCCTACAACTTTTTTCTCATAGAAGAGTCCTTGCTTGTCTTTCTCTCTTATATCATTATTTTTATGACGAGTGCTCGACTGACTTTCAATCTATGGACCACATGTAAAACATTCACAATACGCCCCTATCAAGATACCACGCAGTCTAAATAATGTATCACTCTTTCCTTCTCGTTCTCTCTCCTCCCTCCTTTTCTCTTTCTCGCTGCCTAAAATAAAACGAAACTTCCACGTGCAAAGTTTTATCTCTATCATCTCTATCATTGCCCGTTCATAAAACACATTATTGATGGGCTATTAACAGCTGAGAACAATGTAGTCGTTCTCAAGTCCAATGTAAACAAATTCTTGTTGACCTGTTTTCTTTAATAATGAATTTCTTCTAAAATCACACTATTATTACTAATCATCACGGTGTTGCCTCACTGCCCACCGGACACTCCTTAACATGTATCTTCTAGGTGATTTGGAACCTATCGGAATTGTGATGCTTGAGTATTATTATTATTAGTAGTAGTAGTTTTATTATTATTATTAACGTTATTATTATTATTATTATTATTATTATTATTATATTATACTAATAATATATATATACAATATATAGTATATATAATAATATATAATAACACCACCAACAGCAGAAATGCCAACGATGATTATGATAATAATGATAATGATAATGATGATAGCTACAACAACACCACCCCCGTCATCACGACTACCATCACCACTACCAACAATAATAATAATAATAATAATAATAATAATAATAATAATAATAATAATAATAATAATAATAATAATAATACCATACGTCTTGAAGTATAGTGTAACATGTTGGGCCACTATGAATTATCCTAAAATCTGGAAGATCCTCTCTGAGAAATTGGAATATGCAAATATTAATGCAATCGAAAATTCAGCATTGCTGTAAACAGCTGAAATATTTAGGAAAATAATGAGATAACATAGATCAGTTGAAAGGAAACACACATAAATGTATGAAACATCCTATACTTTTTTAACCGCTCAATTATTGATATGGATATCTGGTGAAAGCGAAAGTATTCATGAATGTTCTAGGATGATGCCCTAACTCAAAGAAGAGCCACCAATTCATTTCTGCACTGGAAAAACACGGATCACTTTAGTTCTGAAGGTGCCTACTGCCACACATTTTCCAGCGAAAATCTACAACTACGATCATCAGGAAATTACAGATAAACAGCTTCAGCGAGTACGCAGTTATTTGCAACAATTGTCGAAAACGTGTTGAGTACTAGATATGTAAGAAACGTTATATAACTCCTTTTCTTCGGAACACAAGTGAACCGTGAATGGTAATGCCGCGTTTAAGAATTTCCAGTACATAAAACATAATCATAAATTATTATGATAAGTGGAAACACAACTGTAATTGTATTTGTATAATATATCGGTTCGTCTTAGCTTTTCTCTTTCTTGAACGTATTACACGTAAATACACAGGTGTATCTAGCATGTAACTTTTTGTAGATAAATATATAAAAGAAATTGACGACTTCTCCTGATGGATAGACACCATCAGTTATTGGTCATTTTAATTTATTAAACTATGCTAAGCCTTAAACAATTAACTATTCTTAGTACATTTTGTGCATAAGGACGCGAGGAATGGAAAGAGAAGCAGCAACGGAGCTTACTTATACTGCTGGACCTCAAACAATTATATTCTCTACAAGTTTGCAAGGAATCTGAACAAAATTCAAACTTCGTTAATGGCATTAAATGCATCTTTTGATGTCTGTTTCCGCTTTTTCAATTCAGGCAAACCTCGAGAAACACACATGTGTTTACGGTTTCCCTTCGGCGTTTAAAATACTTAGATTATACAACACTAATGATCAGATGTCTAAAGATTAATATGATATATGAACACTGTCAATGAAATCTGTTTTTGAAAAATACGATGAAATGTAAGTAACCTTCCCGAAGTATTTAATGTCAACAATTCAACGATTTCGGAAAGTCTAAAATGAGGTAGTACACTGAAAAAGATCCTTCACTTTATCATGCGTATTAAAAGCAGGAATGAGTTTTTGGTTTCTGAAATCTCTTGAAATTTGTAAAACCACTTAATATATGAAGATAGGTGATGCGGTAATACACTTTCTACACTGACATTGCCTTATGTGGTTTCAACCTAAAGAAAACATATATATGTTCGCTGTCCCAATAATTACCGATTCAATTATTCCCCGCTTTCATGCAAATTGCATGCTATTTTGATATATTATAAACTCTGCAATATGGAAAAAGCATAAAAATAGCATTTTTAAATCATAAACTGAACAATAAAAATTTGATCAGAATTAAGTGAAACTTTCAATTTCAATATCGAAAATCCACACAAAAACATCAAAACAAATTCCAATCTTCAGGTAAAAGAACTAAGGTGTTGGGGAAGACAAACTTGTCGTATTAAAGAGGTTTATATAGGCTGAAGTGGAATCTGTACAATAACATATTAGTGCAGATTTGTAATTAATTATATCGGTTTGATATATAAACATATTTTCACAAAAGAGGCTGTTACTGTCTACTTAATATAGATTCTGCAATAATACTCACATATAGGAACATATTAAAAAATAAGTACACATATAACGAATAATTGAAGAAAACATTGAGTAAAGTCATATAATCAAAACACACTAGTATGTATACATTATATCACTTTATTAAAGGATTCAGAGATCTAGTTACTAAAATGTAAATGTGCGTACTTAGGAATGAGAGCCATTATTTATTAAAATTAAACGAACCTTTCAGGTTATTTCAAACATGATTACCTTTTTATTTACACTATTAGAAACATGCTACTCGCAGTAGAAGATTTTTGCTAGTATATATAATATACATGTTGAGTTCGCTCGTGAACAGCACAATGCGATACTTTCTTTCTTACATACAAAAAGGCGGAAGTAATTTCTATGAGAATGACCTTATGGAAACACAACATACACTGTACTAACGTTCCAAACAGGGAGAACATATTTAAGAGGATGCGCCACTGACAACACAACATATATTAAACTATTCCCCGGCCAAGTCATGAGTTATGTTTCGATGATAGAATAATTACAACGGTGCATATATTATACTATCCTCAACAAAACGGGACATTCTGATAAAAGAAAATCTAGTATTATGACCACGGATAAGGTACAAAATAATTGTTAAAGGATGAAGTAATATATGGGGAGATGTTTTTAACAACAGAACATACACTATACTAACCCCCTGACAATACCTCATCATTTAATAATAATGATAACAAATTTTCCTGGGTCAGAATGTCTCGTTTTGTGAGGGATATTATTCTATCACCTAAACATAACTTATATAATACATCACTGTGAATTAATATAGCAAACTGAATGGAGCATTACAAATAGTTCAATAGTTACATTAATGAAAGCAATTATATGGATTCAGATTCAGACAAATACACCATCGCTATTAGTAATAGATTACTTATTTGATTTCATAATGCAATTGTACGATTGAAATTATATTGTCGGCCTTCTTTCGCCGCAGTGTATAATATTCCACGTGTATACATAAATAATTATGATAGACACAGTGTGTATTGTATTCACATCTACTCGAAGTGATTTGACACAAATACAGGTGTTAGTTTAAAAACCCACATATTGAGTTAAGCGGGTTCTTGCCTACAAAAAATGCATGAGCTACCGTTCGGCCTTTCCCAGTATGTGGGCCAAAGCTGATTACCAATACACTCACTCTTTTTCAAAAAAGAAAGTAAAGCCTCTGCAGATCGACTTCCTGAGACTGACATACCAATGCCTCATCCCGGCCAGATAAAACCCCAACCGCCTACCTTCTGCCAGACTGATTGTCGAGAACGTATCCTCTATTGCTATGAATAAAACCCATAGCAGGTTTGTATAATAGACATGATGAGTATATCTTAAAATTATCAGGCTTAAATGGTGTATTG
>OY744523.1:97856793-97954293 GCA_963556195.1 Sepiola atlantica
CGGGTATGTAAATAATTATAGAGGAACTCCAGACATATAATCCCTACTCATTAAAGACGGGGTAACTTGTTTCTTTAATGCCCGTTTCATTAAACTATGAGCAACACCTTACCTTCGGCGGGATTTTAAAAGAACTTGACGGCGAACAGGGAAAATTAAAATTCTTGTGAACAGTCAAATATCTCTAGCGACATTCTGATAGATTTTCAAAGAACATTCAAACATCGGGAACAATGGGAGAGGATATTAATTCGGAACCTTTGCCAAATTGACTAAGGTAACTTACCAAGTAGCTGCATCTCATCCATAGAATAACCAGGGTATTGCTAAGCATAGTAACGTTTGAATTTCTAAACATTTTCTTCCTTGTGTATTTATATATTGTCCTTGAAACAATATATTATATTATATTATATCAGTATATATATACAAACACAAAAATAGTCTCATTGATGTACTTTGTAAGATTTTACCCTGCATTTAGGAGATCAAATGAGTCGTCTAAAATATTGCAATTTAGAGTATTTTAAATAGTTCGTGAATATTAATATTTACCTATTATTTCGGTGCACTTAAACTATTCAGGAAACAAATATGGATACATATACGGTTTCCTTATGTTAAGTATTTACACAACATTTTAAGTAGATGTTTGATAGAATGAGTAACACGTATGTGATCATTATTTTCATCGCACGAAACGTGCCCGGCAGACATCGATGTTTGACATTCAAGAATGTTTTTATAGTCTTGAATAGCGATCTATACGTAGAGTGGCCACACACATCCGTGTTAAACGCACACATTAATATGGCATATTATCATCGTCTTGCCTATGTATTGCATGCCACTCTCACCAATAGTGAAGCATTACAACAAAGGTGTAATACACACAACATTAAATGACAGCGTATAGATTTGAGGTATCCATTGGTTCGTTTTATCTTCTCATAGAAGAAATTTGGGCCCATCGAGAATCAAATGTGGTTAATTAATCTAAACGTGTCGGGTGTATCGGTAGTATCGCTACCCATAGACATATATGCCTTGGGAGGCAGGGTCTTTTTCATGTTTAAAAGCAAGGTTGCAGTAGTAAATGACCCACACATATCGAAAATTTAAATTAAAAAACTTAATGTCATGAGTTATATATATACATGTGTGTTTTTCAATCCGCGCCTCAGAGTAATATCTCTTTCTAAATGTTGCTATATAGTTTCAATTATATCTATAAAACGAATGTCTTTCTTTGCATACTAAGTACAGTTTTTCAGTAATCTTCAAAATGTTCGACTTATTAATAAAATAATTTATTTTTAGATTACTTTATTCATTTTAAAACACTGAACATATTCCATTAGGATCGGATAAGTTTACCATATTAAGGAATATTTTTTAATCAAGTATATTAATTTTTAAGTGAGAATAAATACTTTTATTTCATTGACTATCTGTTAATATTATTCACCTGTAGATATACTTCAATTACACTCAAATAATATGCGTCCATTCAATATCTGCGTCAAGCGATATTAATGTTATTTGAAAATAAAACAGGATACCCCACCTGACCAAGATACACTTCTCATAGAGATGCTATCATGTATCAATAAAGTAATCGCGTATTAAGGTGGAAGTAAAAAAACACACCCATTTTCTCATGAAAAAAGACAATAATAACACGAGATTCTCACAATGAACCTATTTTTATTATCTCAAAAAAGAGTTACATCATTCTACCGCTCCAGATGCACTATTCTAGCAACATGAGAGGCGTGTGTCATCTATAATACAAATATGCCGTCACATCATGAGAGTTTCCACTGTAAGCAGTTAGACAAAGTATAACAGCGACTTCGGAATCTAGTGGGGGAATGATATATCATCTTCTCGATTTCATAGAATCCATTTTGTTTGTCTCTCTTTTCTCTATCGTTATGCACATGAATAGTGTTCGACTGAGCTCCAATCTCTGCAACACACCCACACTAAAGAATTCATTTCTATAACCCTACCTTAACATAAAAAAGATGTTCGTGTTTCCTCCACGCATTCAGCGTAAGGCATACTTTACATCGACATGACTTTTGGACAGTGTGACCGTTTTTATTTTTTGTGTGTGTGTATCTCCCTACCACAGCAGGAACATTTGAAACAAAGTCAGAAAAGTGGGATTAAAAACCTAACGCCCTCTGGTTTACAAAAACAACGCATGGAAATATTTTTCGGCGTGTTCCAGTAAGGGCGCCTCGGGAGATTAGCAATAGATTAACCTTTCCTCAAAAGGTGAACAGACAAAGCACTCCGGACCGGCAGAATCAACATCCGCAGTCCAAGACAGTACCAGTCTACAGAAAGTAGATTCACTTCGAGCAAATACTACACCCTGATCTTAGCCAAAAGGACAAAGAGGTGTTTTACTTCAGAAATTCTTCCCCACATAGCACAACATAGTTTTCTACAAATCCAATGTGAATAACTGTTTTTCATAAACAGTGCCATGATACTCAATCCTAGTTCATTGCATTGGTCATAGATAATAATTTGTTATATGTTTCTTCTATTTTAAGCTGAGAATAACTCTGTTACATGAACCGTTATCCTCGATAAGCTATTCATCTTGAAAATTGGTAACCAACTAGTAATAAATAGCGAATTGTGGTGGGCATTGCATTGTTCGAATTGTTGTTGTGAATCGACTTTAATTATAGCTGAATTGTACGTTTCGGCTGATGTTCACTACTGTATAAGTGAATGCATTTCAGAAAATCTGAACACAATCTGTACCGTATATTTCAAATACAAACAAAGCGATACTATAGTGGGTCTCCTACGCCAGGCTCACTTAACTCTCTCATTATGTCTCTTTCACTTATCTTACATAGAAATATAGCCCTCTACGGGGAGTGGCAGGGACACATTGATAACTCAGTGGTCGAGCACTCCCGAATAATATTCACATACTTTTAACCGACCTGGAAGATGTCCGGAAAATGCAGAAGCGCACGCTCGAATTCTCTACTAAAAATATCCAAACCACCCAATAATGAACAATACACTAAAAACCGATTGTAAACATTTATTCTGGTCTAACATCTTGTAAATACACATAGAAAGGCATGACTCAGACGGATTGGACAAATGTATACTAGATGTAATTACCAACCTTCAATTCACAAACAGGTAAATAATTTCGTGAAAAAACCTTAAGGCAAATAGATTAAAAAGAAATAACGTACCACGAGCCAAGACGAAACACGTATATAGTATCATAATATAGAAGCAAACGCTCTTTAACAAAAAGAGACACAAAAAAGAAGGAAGAGAAACCAACACAGGATAGCAACTATAAACACCCTTGGTTTGAATTTCAAATCGACGGTACCGATGGTGTTCACAGTTTCTGTTATACATGTATTTATAAATATTTTTTTTCGAAAAAAAAACATAACAATGTGTAATGTTAAAATAAATAAAAATTATATATATATATATATATATATATATATATATATATTTATGCAAGGTGTTTCGCGCTTATTATTTTTTGATTTTCTCATGCTTCAGCTCACACGCTAAGAATTGGCTTTAAAAAAACCGAAACTCTTCACGTTATCGATTGTTGACGCATCTCACGGTTGGACTATTTTTTCAATTCTCTCAATTTCTAGTGTTTGGACTTTCACTCATTGCCTGCATTACTTTTCTTTCAGCCCTCTGGACTTCTGGATAATTTTTTTGATTATGTCTTTTAAACTGACCTGGATGGATAGTATAGATTCAGAAAAAAGTATGTTTTTGGGTTGATATATTTGATGTTATATACGTTTTATATATTGTTATATATATTTTTATATATTTTCAAAGTGTACTTTTATTGCCTGTAGTTATGTCACTATGGTAATGGTCCTCTGAGGAGAAGATTTATCTTTGAAAACTCATGAGCTAAGGACGTTAAGATACGTTGCTTGAAATTTGAATTTTAATTACATTTGACTGACAGCTTATTTTATTATGTCAGTATATTGAGCTTCAGTTTTTATCCGGATGTTTTGACTAATTATAAGAAATTAGTTGACGCTTATATCTTTATTTGGATTACTTTATATATATATATATATATATATATATATATATGTTATTTTTCGCTCTTCGAAAAAGTAGAGCACTGTAATGGTAGTATGAACACAGCATGACGTCCCTTGCTTTATAATGGATCGTTCCTTCCCTTAAAATAAGTAGAATTCTTAGGAGTTAAGTCCGCCGATAAAGTGTTTACATTATCATCGTTAATTCGCTATTTAAAATTGGCCGAGCGGTTAAAGACGTAGGATTTGACTTGAAAAATACTTGTAATCCGGGGTTTCGAATCGGTAACCGGTAGAGAATAATCATATCTCTATGCTTTAAGTTCCGATTTTAAAAAAAAAAGGACGAAACGTATACGTACATAGATAATAACCAATAACACACATTTATTATATATATATATATATATATATATATATGAATTGTTTATATCTTTTATTTTTCAAAGTTTACATAATATTTTATTTCACTGACTTATTTATCGACTTTCATTTGTTGATAAGAGTATATATTTTCAAATTTATTGATTAAGGAAAATAAAAGCTGTTTTTATAACCGCTGTATAACAATTGATTTTTCAACAACTATTGCATGTTATCCCATTTTGATTCTCATCACTTACCTACTCTTAGTATTGAACGATCTCCTATATCGGACTTTGACTAGTGAAGATCAGACGTAAGTTAAATGTATCATTTTTATCTTTATACTCTCATTATATGTATATATATATATATATATATATATATATATATATATATATATTTACGTAGTACTATCGCATATATGTTGATGTATATATCTATATATATATACATATATATATATATATATATTCATATATATATATATATGTGTGTATTTATGTATGCATATATATTTATATACAAATATATGTGTATATATATATTTATATATATAAATATATATGTATATGTATATACATATATACATGTATACATATATATGTATATACATATATATACGTATATATACGTGTATATAAATATATATATACATACGTATATATATACATATATATATGTATATATACACGTATATACACATATATATATATAAACACACACATATATATATATATACATGTATATATATACGTATATACATATATATATAAACACACACATATATATATATATACCTATATATACACGTATATATATACACAAATATATACACATATATATATACACATATATATTTACATATATATATATATATATACACACATATATATACACACATAAATATATGTATATACACACTTGCATATATAAACATGTATAAATATATATATATATATATATATGTATATAATACATATATGTACATACATGGATATACACATTTATATAATACATATGTATAATTACATACACAAACATATACATGTGCAACATTTATGTAATATTTTGTGCTTATTTGTGTATTTATATATTATTAATTTTATGTTGTTATCGTATTTCTTTAAGTAGCTTTTTTATACTAATATTTTTTGATTTTTTTTTGGATATTTAATTTAATTATTTATTTATCTATTTATTCATCACCATTATTATTATTTATTTATTTATTTATTTTATTTAATATTTTTATGTTATTTGTATAGATGTTATATGTGTTTTGGTTATTTAATTAATAATGACGGGTATTAAGTGACTTATTTTGGTGGGTTAGTGGAATTGGTTGGATGTGGTTTTAGGTTTGTGGCTGAATGTGTGTTGGGATAAAAGTTCATATGGAGAGTGGCCTATTAGATTGTTTGGGGATGTGATGATTTAATATAGGAGGTAAGTAATGAGTGAAGTGGTGGAAACGGACTATGATGAGTGTAAGATATGAGGGTTCGTCAGTGGGTGAGAAGTAGATATTAGAGAAGGAACGGTGATTGGAGCCCGTGACGTTGATTGAGTGAGGTGTTTAGTCTGGAGATGAGGATTGATTCTGTGATTCTACGGTCACCGATGTTTCTGACAGACGCTAAGATGGAGACATGAATATCACGCAGAGGTTTTGAGTAAATCTCTGTGTGTTTGTGGTAAGAGGATATACGGGTATTAAACTGACCTTGATGCGCAAGTGTTGTGTTATCGATGTAACATTTGTTGCATTTATTATACTGTAGTTTGTAAACATAGTCAGTGCGATGGCACAGACCTGTGTTGGAGATAGGGCGCTTTGTCAGGGAGCAGGGTTCTGGTGTGTGGTTAGTACGTTTATTAGATATATCTTGGCGTAAGGGGGTGCCAGTGTGGGTTAGTTGTATGTCAAGGTTTTCCTTATGTATTGCCTTGCGGATTGAGGTGGTGATTTTATCGCTGAAGAAAGGGAGTTTTAAGAAGCATGTGTTAGAGAGGGTGCGGTGTCTACAGTGTTTGGGCTTATTTAGGTGGGCTATAGTGGGGGCGAGGTAGCCATTAGTTTGGAGGGTTTGGTGGAAGTTTTTAGTGTATAATATTTTGTCAGCAGCAGAAGAGCTTTTATTTTGTATTCGGGTGATTTCATTATGGGCATAACTTAATTTAGCTTTTGTGAGCAGGGCAGACTTAAAGTATATGAAGAGGTGTTTGCAGGCAGGTCTCCTATAGAAGTTAGTATGTATAGAGCCGTCTTCGGTGATATTAGGGTTGAAGTCAAGAAGAGAGAGTGAGCCGGACTCGTTGGGGTGTTCTATGGTGAATTGTATGTGGGTGTCGGTGTTGTTGAAGATGCTGAATATCTGTGTAGTTTAATCTTGAGAGAATGTAAGGATTATGATGCCATCTATATATCTGGTGAAGAATATATAGGAGAGGCAGGAGTTAAGTGCTCGTTGTTCTAACCGGTTAATGTAGTTGATGGCTAAGAGACCGGAAAGACTTGTTTGAAGATGTGCTGCTGAAAGGTAAAGTATGTGTTGTCGATGATGATGCATAAGAGATTGTGGATGTCAGTATGGGTTAATCCGAAGAGCTCTAGGTTGTCGGAGGAAGATATGTAGTCGGTGATGAGGTATATGGATGGGTGTGCGGGTATTGAGGTGTAGAGGGAGATTACGTCGAGGCTAAATATACAGTTGTTAGTTTGTAGTTGTTGGCGTTTGAGTAAGTGTAGTCTGCTAATTACTTGGTCAGAGCAGCTGATATATGCGGGGAAAGTGGAGAGTAGTGGTTTGAGTAGTTGAGAGAGTAGCCAGGAGATTTTATAAAGTGGTCCTTCAATACTAGAGACTATAGGTCTAATTTGTGTGTGTGTGTGTGTGTGTTGGTCTTGTGTGTTTTAATGATATGGTAGAAGGTGGGGGAGTCTGCTGTTTTTGGTGGTGAAGTCGATTTTATATTTTTTGAGGAGGTAACGTGTGAGACAGATTTGGGACCAGGTGTTGTTAATGGAGTTTTAAACTAATAGTGTTGAAATGTTGGGGGCGGGGGTGTATAGGTTGTTATTGTTAAGGGGTTCGAGAGCGAGTGTGTTGTAGGAGTCTTGAGAGATGATACAGAATTCCTTGCCTTTATCAGAGGGTAGGTAAACAAGATCTTCATATCTGAGGTTTTTAGGGTTGTTGGAGTATATGAAGGATCCTATGTTTTAATGTGGAAAGTGTTTGATCAAGTAGGTTGTTACTAGGTTGTGGGTGTAGTGGGTTGTCAAGCTGGTAGACAGGGAAGGAATTAGTAGCGTTGGTTGTATTATTAGGGATGTCTTGGGTAGGTTGATTAAATGCTGTGAGCCATTTGAGGTGATAAGCTGTTCTACAGAATTGAGTCTCGATCTTAAGTTTTGTGTGGTCGTTTAGCTATTGGGTGATGATGAATTTGGGGCCAAGGCTGAGAAGCTGAGTCTCGGCAGTAGTAAGGGAGCCAGTGAGGTCAGTTACCATGGGGGGGGGGGGGCTAGTGAGGTGGTTATTGGAGTTGTAGGTTCTGGTGATACTAGTGTTCTTGGTGATGTGAGGTTGAGAATATTTCTGGGAAAGCCAAGTGAATTTCCGTTTAAGTCGGGTTTTCTCAAGGTAAAGGCAATGGTGATAGGCCTCATTTACAGCCGTAGATATATTGTGTGTCGATTGTTCTGTGGATGTGGATAGTTAGGAGTTGATCTCTGTGATGGTGTGGATGATTTGATGAAGTTTACAATACAGGGATTGGATAATTTTTTTGATACAATAGTTATGTATTACTTTTCTGGCTGGGTAAAGTATGGGTAGGTGGAGGAAGGCGGGAAGGTGGATGTTTCATATAGTGTTGGGTGTTATGTTGTGCTAGATACATCTTTTGAGGAAGTGGATCTGGTAGCTGGTTTTGGCACGTTTCTCCGAGAGTCGGAATACTTTTCTGGCGTATGCAAACTGTGTCTGGCCTAGACCAAGTGTTTGTTGAGAAGGGTAGTTTGTTTGAAGCATTGCTGGGTATAGTAATAGTTGTTTTTTAAAGGATGTGGGCAAAGCAAATTCCGGGTAAGATGCAAGTTGTAAGGAACAAAAACAATAAATCGAATACGAAATATGACTTATTATTTATTTTTCTTAAAATCTTACATAACAGCAAGAGTGTCGTACGCTGTTTGGGTGATGTCCGAATGATAAAAAAAATCATTATTTAATATTTCCGGAAAAGAAACTTCCATTTGTCAAAACTCATCAATACCAGAAAAAATCTCTGACAAAGCAGAGCATCTGACAAAATAAAATGGCTGCCAAAGCAGAACAGCAGCGAAAACAAGGCTCGCAGAAATGTAAATTAAAGATTTGTTTACGGTTATTTTAGAGTGATCGATAAACTGTTGGTTTCCTCTATCCTTTCCACCTCCTAATTTGATCTTGATTTTAACTTAGGGCTTTTATTCTCAGAACTACTTCAATTTTCCATTCCCATTGCTAATATCATTCGCTTACGACTCATTTCTTGGCCGAGAAAGCTTTTTTTTTAAATGGCCAGATTTCTTCATTTTAATTCCGTTTAAGTGCGCTCCATCTACGACTTGAACTAAATTTCACCATTAGATTTACTTCATTTTGAACGCCTTTCTGTAATGCCTCCACGAAACTTTTTCTTCTCTATCGAAACTTCCTTCCATTGGACACCTTATCGGCGGACAATTACCACCTGGACAAACCCAATATCTTTTTACACGAACTTTTTTCATACATCATTTCAAAAATATTGTTTCAAATGTGGAATTTTGGTATTTCTGTTGCCAATTATCTATTTATATAATTCCTGTGATGATAAGATCTCGATCTTTGAAAAGCCTAGGCTTAAGGATAGAATAATAAACATAATTTTTTTACAGAATATACCTTGCATTGAACAATCGAAGTTTTATATGAATTTGGATATTTGTGCATGTTTATAACGTTCGTCTATCTATCTTTATTTTGCTCTATCTCGTATATTGAGCTTTTACTACTTCACTATTTGTTATTTCTACTAAAAGTTTAGTCTTAGTTTCATATTTATTCTAAATATATATATATATATATGTATATATACATATTCATGTATATACATATATACACATATACATACGAATATATACATATATATATATATATATATATATATACATATATATATAGATAGATAGATAGATATATATGTATATATGATAAAGACAGGAAACACATGTTCCGAAGTAATGAAATTTTTTAAAAAAGATAGTCTTTATGTATTCATAAACGTTGTGTCTTCATAATAAGACTTTATCAGGAGTATAGTCTGAAGAAAGCAACACACAAGTACACAATCTGTGAAATAGATAGGTTGGGGCGGATCAAAGAAACACATCTCTCCTCGCCATCGCCCCATCTCCTCCTACACAGTTCTATTACACGACCCTGATATCTAAACCTCCTGCTTTTCTCTTCTCAACGCTAAATAAAGAAAAAGACTTAATGAACATATATTGTATCTCTTCCATCCATCATTATATAAAGTACTTCGAGTCTCTACTAACGTTTGTCCATACTCCCCTCACAGCTTGTTTGTATATAAATCCTACTTCATGTTTAGTTTAGACTCAAACCGCCGGTTACAACTGCACCCATCTATTTGTATCTACAACATTTTCTTAGTCTCTTAATCGGCCGGAGGTGTTTAGCGAGCAGAAGCCGCCACCTATCTATTTCAAACCTTTGGTACTTGTGTGTGTTTTTTTTCAGACAATCATCTTTAGGATGTCCTATAATCAAGAAGACACGGCGACGAATACATGAATGCTATTTGTTTGGTTTTCCTGCCTACAATTTCTATACATATATATATATATATATATATATATATATATATATATATATATATATATATATATATATATACATATGTGTATATATGTTTATATATAATATATATTTATATATATATATACATATATATGTATATATATACATATATATATACATATATATATACACATATATATACATACATATATACATACATATATATATATATTATATATATACATATATATATTATATATATATATATTATATATACATATATATATATATATATATATTATATATATATACATATTTATTATATATATGCATACATATTGTTGTGGACCCGTTTAGGGGTACCAACAATGAAATAAATTAAATACAGGTTTAGAGATAATAATAATGAATTGTATGGAACAGAGAAATTATACACAAGTCAGTGTTGGCAGTGCTAGTGCTTAAATGTGCCTTCCAATGTTCTCCCGGCAAAAGCCGGTATTTATGGTAGCCGGTTGCTACCATTTAGTTATTATTAAAGGGTAGGTAGGTTCACCCACACGACCTCCCTTCCGAAACTCATTTCCCCGGAATCTCAAGGTATATCTTTTTCCTAGGATTCACCTCGAAACCCACGGTTAAACTCTGTTCCGGAGGCGTTTTTGGTGTTGGCACCTCAAATGCGTCGTATAGATCATCCATGATGGGCTCACTCTGATCCGATGGGCCTTCCCCTGGGTCGTCCGACATGTGACGACGCATTTGGTTAATGTGTTTTTTACAGTTGCCTCTAGGACCCTCTACAATGTACACCATCCGCCCTAATTTTTTTTTGTACCTTTCCCACTTCCCACACGGTTTTGTTTCCTTAGGGTTCCTGGAAGAACACCTTCTCTCCAACCTCGTAACTTTCCTTTGGTGCCGTAATGTTGGTCGGTTTAACCTGTTTTTGTAAAAGTTTGTCGAATAACGACTTTATTTTTCTTCCAAGCATTACTTCCACCGGTGGTACCTGGGCTGGTGTGTTCTCGTTGGGTGTAATTCTATACACTTCAAAGAAACTGCTAGAGTGCCTTTTCTCTCGGCGTGCCCGTCGATTTTTTCAACGCTCTCTTCAAGGTATCAACACATTTTTCTGCGTGTCCGTTTGACCTCGGATGGCAAGTGGGAGTGGTGATATGTTTAATTTGAAAGTCTTCACAAAATTCTTCGAACTCTCGTGAAGTAAATTGTGTACCGTTGTCCGATACAAAATTGCCCACCACTCCGAATCGGGCAAACAGTTCATGCAACACGCATATCGTGACATCCGTTGTTGGGTTTTTGCATCTAACAACTTCTGGCCATTTTGAGTTGCTGTCGACTATAATTAAATAGTAGAAGCCTTCCAATGGCCCCGCAAAATCTATGTGAATCCGGGACCATGGTTTCTCTGACTTTGCCCATGGACAGTACTGAATAGGTGGTGCTTTCGCTGCCGACGCGCAGCCCGCACAGGCTTTCACCTTTGTCTCTATGTCACTGTCCATGTTTTTCCAATACACATAAGATCTTATTAGGCTCTGCATGCGTGTCGCTCTGGGAAGCCCCTTATGGAAATCTTTCAGGATTTTTTTTAGCTGGGATTACTACTCGCTCCCGGTATAATAATGTGTCGCAACATAATGAAAAAGCTTCTGCCGTTTGCTCATCGTTTGTTCGTAATTTATTTTTAATTTCGATAATAAAATTATCTTCTCTTGCCTCTTTTTGTATATCGCCAAGTGTGACTTGCAGCTCTTTTATTGTGTTACACAGTACTTTACTATAGTCATATTCACACCGAAGGGATGCTATAACTGTATCCTTGAGCGGTTCCGTGTACTTTGGGATAAGCCGCGATACACCATCTGCGTGTCCTAGTCTTTTTGACGGTAAACATTCCATCTCAAAGTCATAATTTAACAGAATTATACACCATCTCTGTAGGCGGTTTGCTGTGTAGGTTGACAAGCCTTTTTTGGACCCAAAGATGGTGATAAGTGGCTTATGGTCTGTGTGTAGGATAAAATGACGGCCGTGTAGATCCCTGTGAAATTTGGTCATTGCGAACACAACGCTTCTTTTTCAATCTGAGAGTAATGTTTCTCTGCAAGAAGTAAAGTTCTTGAAGCGTGCGCGATGGGTTTCATCGAGCCATCCGGCATTTTATGCAAAATGCACGCCCCAATGCCGTAGGAGCTGGCGTCACTTGCAACACTAGTGTTTAGCTCTGGATTAAAATGAATAAGAAATAATTCTGAAGTTAACTTCGTTTTTAGGTTGTCGAATGCAGATTGACAGTCGGCGGACTATTCCCATTTACTATCTTTCTTAAGTAACTCATTTAAGGGGGCTCGCAATTCGTGCATACTGTGAATTAATTTTTCGTACTAGTATGCGAGACCCAGGAAGCTTTGTAGTTGGGTAACGTTGTTCGGTTCGGGCATATTCTTGATGGCTATATATCTTCCTGGGTCGGGACGTTTTCCACTCTTATCAATGACATATCCCAAGTATTTGATCTCTTCTAGACAGAATTCAAACTTTGACTCCTTGAGTGTAAAGCCAAAATCGCTTATCCATTCGAATACTTTGTTTACGTGCTCACGGTGCTCCCCGACGTCCGTACATTTCATTAAGATATCGTCAAGGTAGCCGATCGAAAAATCGAGCCCACTCAACATCGTGTCGATTACCTGCTGAAAAATCGATGGGGCCACTTTAATTCCAAAAGGGAGACGATTGAACTTTAGTAGTCTCCTGTTTGTCGAAATACAGAGCATCTTAGAGATATCTTCCTCTACAGGTATTTGCAGATAGGCTTCACTCAAGTCAATTTTTGAGAACAGCTTTCCACCGTTTACTTTTGTGAAAACCCTTTCTGGAGTCGGCAGAGGATAGTGATAATCTTTCAGCGCATCGTTCAAACCGGTTGAGAAATCGGCACCCACTTTGATCTCTCCAGATTTTTTCTTCACGTAGACGTTTGGGGCTGCCCATTCCGAGTAGTCAACTGGTGTTAAAATACCTTTCTCCGCCAACCAGTCTATTTCTGCGTTAATTTTTTCAAGAGAGGCAAATGGTACACTTCGTTTTCTCTTAAAAACGGGATTCTTTATTTCAATTAGTTCAAAACTCGGCTTCATTTTAGTACAGCGTCTTAATTCATTAGAAAACACCTTGGCGAAAGACTTTCAAATCCATCTTCATTTTTTTGCTTCAGCAGAAAAGTTTTCTATTCGTTGACAATAGGCGCTCATCGACGAATCCCAAAGCTGGAAGTGCTGAATCCAATCTGAACCGAACAAATTTCCTTTATCTTTCATTACGAACATGCGTAATTTTAATGTCTTATTTTTTAGTGTCACTTTTGAAATGACTTCCCCTTCAAAGTTTATTTTCTCTCCGGTTACCGATCGAGCCACTTCTATCTGTGCGTAGCATAGTCAGTCTGCCTATCTTTTTCCAAGTATTAATATTTATAATTGATAGGTCAGACCCTGAATTAAGCTGTAGTTTAACATCTTCATTGTTCATTTTTTGCCGTAACATACTTTCGTATGTTTAGGTTGCCACCATTAATTCTAGTTGCTTTTATGTAACTTTTTTTTCTAGTGTTACTTCTGCAATGTGAGGCGTTGTGTCCCATTTTATGGCATTTGTCACAATTGTTTCGTTTAAAAGGACACTTCTGGTACCAATGTAGGTCCCCGCAACCCCAACAAGGGTGGTTTCGCAATTTTTCATCCGACCTTTGAGGCAAATCCTTCCTGAATTTTTCCTTCGAAGAGTATGATTTTTTTTGAAAAACGACGGACATTTTTAATATTAGAGATTCCTGCTTCCTATATTTCTTTAGCTTCCTTTTTATCGGAAATATGTCGTTGACAGCTTTCGGCCAGTTGTTGCAATGTTAAAGTTGGCTTGATTTCAAGTTTGCTTATTGCACGTCTTCTTAACTCTGCATCGTTTTGCGAGAAAAGCCCTTAAACAAATATAAATACTTTGAAATTGTCCGCTGTCAAGGATGATAACTTAAAGTCGTGACACTGTTTATTGACGATCGAAGCAAACGTTGAGTAACCCTGGCTTTCTTTTCGCGTTAGGCTCATACATTTCCACCTTTTGTGGAATAAACTTTGTTGGGGGCAATATAGTTCATTATATTTTAATGGTTTCATTGAAAGATAGTTCGCCCGTTTTCTTGGCAGAATATAATCGACAAATGTTGTATGCTCTGCCGTACCTAGTCTACGAATAACTAAACGAACCTTTTTCTTTTCCGACCATCTGCTACAATCAATGTCGAAAAAATCCTGATATTGACGGTACCATGATTCGAAGTTTAGGTTCTCTTAAGGCACATAGTTGAAAGCTTCTATAGCTTACCATATTGCATTTTGGTTGAACGCGTCGCTGTCGTCATTCGTCGTATTATCATTGCTTGTGCCAGCTGTTCAAATTTTCTCTCTGATTGAGTCTGTTGCTCTAATTGTAAATTTTGTATCCCAATCAATTGTTCGTCTAAAGAGTCTTAATCTTCTCGCTTTTGTGCTAAATTCTGTTCTCTCACAATATTTAACACAACTTATTTGCTGCAACTGAAATTCCTTTTGTAAAGACGGAAGTTTTTCATCGTTTGCCTTCTGTTGAGCAATATGTTTTTCATCGTTTGCCTTCTGTTGTTCTGATTGAAATTTTATCATCTCCAATATCTGTTTTAGAAATCTTCCATGGATAAAGAAATCCTTTCTTGAAAAAGAATTAGTCATAAATAGTTTTTCACTATATTTTTGTCTTTTCAAATGCTTACTGTTTAATAACAAACTCAACCTCTTCTCATCACTGCGTCATTCGGGTCTCGAATTCCCCCGGCACTTGCTAATCTTTTTTTTTCAAAGTTCCTTGAGAAAAAATTTTTTTTTATTAATCCGGTATATTGGGTAATTAATTTAACAAATTATTTGTATTTTTGTTCGCACCTGGAACTTTTTTTTCAATAAGTCCGTTTGCCTTTCAGTGTAGGCTGAAAATGCAAAATAGCAAGTAATGGCTATATTAAAAATTGACTTGTTATTCAAGAAATTAACTTGGTTTTACTTGTCAGATTTTGTTCCGACTGTACGATTTTACAGTGACAAGTCTGTTCGCAAAATACGTTGACTATATCAGACACGAAAAAAAGTTTTTGTAGTATAGAGTTTTTTTCCAAATCTTTCAGTTTTATAAGCACATGGTATTCCAATTTCATTCGTTGCACGAGGTAAAACCCCGTATTGAAATACGAACACCAATAGTAAAATCTGTCTTACTTTCTTTTTTCTTCATGTAATTGTTTACACTGGTTATTTCTTGTAAGGTAGACTCGTCCCACAATTTAATGTATTCGATGTTTCCAATATCTTTCCGAAAATTGTAAAGTTTTTTTTTTTTTTCGAACGGGTAGAATTGTTTTTTCGAAGGTTTACCGTGTTGTAGACGCTGGTTTATCACTCACAGGTTGCAAGGTCCAAGGTGTTTCCAACAAAGTCCTTTACGAATCACTCGCCGCCAGTTGTTGTGGACCCGTTTAGGAGTACCAACACTGAAATAAAAGAACAACAGGTTATGAGATAATAATAATTAATTGTATTGAAACGAGAAATTATACACAAGTCAGTGTTGGCAGTGCTAGTGCCTAAATGTGCCTTAATATTTATTTGCGTAAACTTGTACACAACATGTGACACAAGGCCAGAAAAAGGGAGGAGAAAGGATCGCTCATCTCTAACTTAAAAAAAAAACTACATTTAGCTAGTTTCAATCATGACCATCATTTACCATGATACCGAATTCATACTATACATCCATCGCTACTCACCATAAGAATTCATACCATGAAATCCTACTTAAAACCCATATAAGAAATATGCAACGAGGGTGACTAAAGATTAAAAATATGATATATACAATGTAAAAGAAATAAAGGTTAGTAAAAGCCCCCCACCCCGTTATTGAAATGTGGCAGAGATGCCGATTTGCCGGTCGAAATCGAAAACTCGAAAAAAGGTGGTTGATGCAGGCCCCAACGTTTTATTCTGACCACCACCTTCGAAAATATCGAAGGGTTACCTATATCTCCGGCAAATCTGGCACTCAGTCACCTAATTGGAGAGGGGAGGGGAGTGGGACAGAAAATAAAAAAGGGGAGTGGGATGAGGACAAAATAAAAAGGGGCATGTAATGGAATCAATCATACACTAGCTAAATTGTTGAACTTAAACATCAACAGAAAATTAAACAGAAACTAACTTAAAATAAGTCTAAATCTAACTTAAAATTAAAGCATAGTTCGTTTCCTGAACTCAATATTCTCTGCCTAAGGCACGTCCAGATACCACTCTAATCTAGCGCAAGCCACTCTACACAGTCGTTCTCCAGACCCATCTTTCACCAAAATCTGCCGAAGAGAGTTTCACCCTCTCGGCGCTAATCCAAGCCTTCAGGTAATATTTGAAAATCGCAATAAGGTCGAGAGAAGTGAAGGTCTTAGCTCCGTAGACTGTCTTGCACTTAGTCTTCCAAATCGTAACTCTCATACTCGCTAGTAAGCTCAAAAACGTAAACCGTGTTTGCCTATCGGTTGTCGGAGCCCAGTTGCTACATACATTAATGGGTTCCAGGTCAAAAGAGGATACGTTAAGAATACGAACCATGTAGCCGGCAACAAGCTTAAACAGCGGCACGGCCACGCGTCAAAAAACGAAGACGTGACTTATGGTCTCGTCTTCATCGCCACATCTGACACAAGTTGGAGAATTACTCAAGCGTGCTGAATGAAGCCTCTTACCTACCCAGAGTGCATTCCTAATCGTAAGCCAGGTCAGTGATGCCTCGTCATTGTCTAGGCACCTTGACCCAGACCTCCAAGGCCAGATTGAGCGGAGCTCCCCCCTCGTCAAAGCGAGCCCCTCAGGCCTATCATTTCGGACAGTCCCCCTCGCCAGTACCCGATATAATGCCTTTCGAGACAACATAAGGGTGTCACGGAGGCTTTCTGTCACCCTTGAAAGGAACTTCAACGCATGTCTACATTCGCGATAGAAGGAGCACTCGTTTCGGGGTAACCTGTGCCTCCCCCTCATCCAAGTGCACACTTCTCGAAGCCGGAAAGGTTTACTTGGTGTCTTCCTTCCAAAAGTCACCGTTACCCTCAGATTGTGTGCTCATTCGGTCTAGATAAAATAGCCTAAGAGTGTGGCAGCGAATTACGATGCTAGGCATACCCAGACCGCTCTCAGAAGGATGAAGGTAACAAATCTCGCGACGGACCGTAGGGGCATTACCAAGCCACCAAAACTTGAACAGAGCCCGCTGCATCTCCAGCAGTGTATCCGACGGGAGTGGGAGCACTGAAAGACGATATAGGAGGATCGGAATAATGTGAGAAGCAACCACATCGGCTCTCCCCTTTAACGAAAGATTTCTGCGGGACCACAGACCAGCTGCTACCCTAATCGCTTTCAAGACTTCCGACCAATTTTTCTCCAGCTGAAGATCAGGACACAACCAGACGCCGAGTAGCTTGCAAGGCCCATCTGTCCAGTCAAAGTGCCCCTGCAAGGAAACCCCCTTCCAAGTACAAATGCGCAAGCCAATAGACTTATCTCAATTGATTTTGGCCCCTGACACCGTTTCATACATTCTGATTTCTCTGTCGACGACACTACTCTCGGCATTGCTCGTTACAAGCACAGTCAGGTCGTCGGCATAAGCGAAGTACTTCAACATGGTGCAAGCACCTGCCAAAGTAATTCCACGCAGGAGCGGATTCACCCTTAGCCTGTTAACGAAAGGTCCCAAAACAAGCAAATAAAGCATCGGTGAAAGAGGGCACCCCTGACGAAGAGATCTGGACAATCTGAAGGCACCAGACCTCATGCCATTCACTTCAACCCTAACACCGAGGTTCGCATACAAGAGGCGAATCCAGGAGCGGAATTGCGAGCCAAAACAGGCCGCAGACCAAACAGCCTCCAAGTACCGATGTTCCACCCTATCGAATGCTTTGGACTGATCTAAATTGATCAGCGCGGCTTCAGTGTCGACTTTATCTATGATCAAGCGTATCGAGTGCAAGTTATCCTGAATGGTCCGGCCCTTTACAGAACAAGTCTGTTAGACCAGGCAAAACAAGTTGCAGACGATTGGCTACGATCTTGGCAAAAATCTTTAACTCCTCATTAAGCATCGTTAAGGGCCGAAAATTATCAAACCCATCCCCACCATTTTTGCTATGCGTAACAATTTCACCAAACCCATGGTAAAGTACTGGGGAATAGACCCGTTCCTAAACCAATAGTTAAACAAAACTGTCAGCAAGGGTACAAAAATGTGCAACATTCTCAAATACACCTCGTAGGGCAAACCACTAATCCCCGGAGACCTGTTAAAGCCGACCCGCCCTAAGGCTTCCCGGACTTCTTCCTCTGTTATGCAACCTTCGCACCATGCCGCTTCGGTCGCCCTAAGACGAGAAAAGTCGCCTAAATAGGGGTCGAATTGTGCTAAAGACAAACCGGGTTCTCGACGTAAAAGATCCTGGAAATGAGAACGAAAAGCCTCCAGAATACCTTCGTTTGTGGTCACGAGTTACCCATCTGGCAATGAGACACGAGCGATATGTCGATCAAATGCATGTCGATGGGCTTCTGCACGCAGTTCAGCAGTCATGTTTGTCGCCTCGTTAGGCACTCTTTTTAACCTAGCTCTAATCACTAAAGCCTGGTGTTCTTGGATAGCCAAAGGAGCCAGCTTGGCCTTACTTATAGTAACACTTGAGCTATCCCCCACCTCCATCGCCCGATCTAATCTAGACTCTAGTGCCACTTTAGCTGCCCTAGTTGATAGATTGAGTCGTCTGCTAAAATCGGCAGTAAATGACCTAATAACCATCTTTAAATAAATCCACTTCTTATTCCCAATTACAGACCCCGTCAATTCCCGCTGTAAGGTTAGTAATAGCTGTTCCTGGTAGCCCTTCACATCGGACAACGAAGTGTTGAGCTTCCAGTACCCAGCTAAACTAGGCTTAGGTCTATCTAAGTTTACCCGGACACGAACAAGTTTATGGCCTGAGTAAACTATATTATGAAAACTTGGACATTCAACTAATCCTACATCGACTCTCCTAATTAAGAACCGATCGATATAACTCGAAAGTTGTACCGAATCGGAGCCGCGTCTATTTGTCCAAGTCCATACCTTATCACGGGGCCTTTCATTCCGGTACTTATCGATAAGATCGAACTTATCGAGGAAGTCCCGAAATAACCTAGCATCCCGATCGATGTTAGTACCCATTGGCCGATTACGATCTAAATCGGGATCCAGGACCGCGTTCCAGTCTCCAGCTAGAATGACCGTCCGAGAAGTAGAACTCAATGAACTGCTCGATTCGCCGAAAGAAGGAACTGAGCTCAGAATGGCTATTGGGCGCATACACATCGATTAGCCGAAATGCTTTCTCCTTTATGGTAATATCCAGAACGCAAAGTCTCCCTTCCGGATCCATGAAGCTAGGGTCACACGACGCATCTAAAGACTTGCTTACCAGCCAGGAAAACCCCCTAGCAGAAGAATTAAAGTACGCTTGAAAACCATTAGCCAGCGCACCCAAATAGTCTCCAGATATCAAGTGGGTTTCCTGAACACAACATATATCCACTCCGAGGCGCTGAAGGTCTGTAGCGCCTCGAAATTTACGAGCGTCTGCCCTCAGGCTCCGGACATTAAAACTCGCTAGAAAGAGAGCCATGGGATTTCTTTAGAGTTGGGTTCCAGAAACGAACATAGCAGTGGTCAGGATGTCGACGGCTCTCTCAAAAGATTGATTGCCCATCTGATCATTAATTTGACCATCATGGAAGATGCCGCCAACATCCAAAGGATAGGTTTGTTTCGCTATCCTATACAGGGCGGGGTGTAACCTTATGAGAACCCTCCCAAAACAATCTTTCCTAAACCGACTAGACCTTCATCTTTTAATTTGGCCATTGGAATGGTTAAATTGAAAGTGTTGTTCGCCTCTTCCAGCATCTGCCATAGAGCCTTCGCTTCTGGTTTCTTGCTTACAACTGTAAGGACTCTAGGGGCGTTGGGGAAATTAGCAGGGTCTTCTATCGTTATACCACCGACTTCTTTGAATTTAAGGAGCTCATTTATATTGCAGAGGTGGTAATGCTTTACTGTTTTTATTTGGGTGCATGTCACTTTGCAGATATCCTCCCCAGAAAGGAAGGCGTTTTTTAGTTTTCCTTTCCACGGAAGGGCTTCTCTGCCTCTTCTGTGTAATAGATGGAGGGGGAGGCATGGCATCCATTGGGGAGAAGGAAGGGGAGATAGGCCCCATAGGAGATGCTGGAGAAGGCGAAGGTTGTTTTGTGGGTGACGCAGGTGGGGTATTTTGGGGGTATTCAATGGGGAGACAAAGGGAGAAGGTTTAGGATAAGTGATTTTTTAGACGATTTAATTGGACTTAGAGGGATAAACTTGTACTGTTTGTCTAATTTGGGGGGCATTAATTTGGGAGAATTATAATTTTTAGAAACTATTGGTTTTGTGATCGGCTGGGGACTTGGATTGGGGGTAGAGATTTCATCTGAAGTGGATGAATTTTTTCCTTCTTTTTTCTCTTTTTTTAGACTTTCTTATCTAATTTAGATTTAAGCTCTTTTGCCTTAATATAACTGTCTTTTCCCGGGTCGTTTTTAAGCATTTCTTTTTCTCTCATTTCTTCGAGAGATACCCGACCCGTGTTTTTTTTCCCCGCACAATAATCCATTTCTCGTCTTTTTCTCCAGAATGTAGAGCAGGGAATTCGTCTTCGGAGTCATCATATGTAGATGTAATAGGTAAACCAATTGTAGCTGGGGGATCGAAGTGGCGGCCAGCCTTGGATGGTCTGGTAATCGGGGGCGTCGTTTTCTGAGTGGATTTTTTCTGTGGGCAATCAAAAGTAAAATGACCTCGTTGCTCACAAAATAAAAACAAACAGGTCTTCGTCCGGCCAATATAATAGGTAGTCTTTCCTCCCCGACTTGTAAATAGTAGGGGATGCTGTCATAAGCTTTCTTGCCGATAAGTATTTCGAAGTTCCATGTATCTGGAAATTCGTCAAAATTGACGTCTGTGATTTCGCCAAATCTTAGAAAAAAAACACCAATTTCTTCGCCTTTTACATAAAAAGGCACATTGAAGATAGAAATTGAAGAACGGCTTCTACCCATGTACTCGGTTCGTAAAACATAGTCGTGCGTGAGAATTTGAATAAGTGAGCGACTAGCACAAATCTCTTCGTTAGGAAACGAAGCATTCCAAGTGTTAAATGCCTTACACTTGATTAACCTTTGCGGTTTGAATCGTGCAGTTGCCAATAACTTGCATATAAATTCAGGAGAGGCCCTGATGGATTTATTAATTTTTTTTTCGACAACAAACATGGCTACTGTTCTTTTTTATTTCTTCAAGCTTTGGTACATCCACGGTTATTCCTTGTTCAGTAACCATGTGTTCGTATTTGTTTGCTTCTTCCACGAAATCTTTGACATTCATAGACATTTTTGGTGGTTTGCACCATTCCGAATTCTCAGTCGTTTTGGACGCCATCTAGTTAATAACAAGAGACACAAATAAAAATAAAAACAACAAAAAAGTGGCAGAGGAAAAAAAACATGGCAGAAAATAAAACGTCGTAAAAGGAAAAACAGTTCAACAATAAGTCAACGTGAAAGCAATAACAACGATAAAAATAATCAACAATAGCAGGCAACAACAGATTTAAGAAAAATACTAACTTGACGCAATAAACTCACTCAACACGTAAAGCCTAAATGTGCCTTCCAATGTTCTCCAGGCAAAAGCCGGTATTTATGGAAGCCGTTTACTAGTTATTAATAAAGGGTAGGAATGGTTCAGCCACAACACATATATATACATATATATATATATATATATATATATATATATATATATATATATACATATATACATATGTATACATGTATATATACATATATATATGTATACTTATATATACATATATATATGTGCATATATATATATATGTTATATATATGTATACATATATATACACATATATATATATATTTGTTATATATATGTATACATATATATACATATATATATGTATACATATATGTATACATATATATATATATGTATAATATATATATATATATATGTATACATATATATATATATATGTACATATATATATATGCATACATATATATATACATATATATATGTGTGTACATATATATATGTATACATATATATATATGTGTACATATATATATATATATGTACATATATATATATGTGTGTACATATATATATACACATATACATATATACACACACACACATATATATATATATATATATATATATATATACATTTGTTGTCAGACATGTTGCTACATCAGTCAGTATAAAAAGTAAACGACTGCCACAGTGTAAAGTAGTATTCTTCTGATAACTGTTACACCTCTCTTGAGCTCTTATTTTAATGTAACCATCTATAATAATTAACACTTCATTTACTTCTTGGTATAATTAATATCGTGTTGCGTAAGTTAACATGACTTGGCTATGAGTCGTTTGGTTTTAACCACCGGTTTAGGAATATGCTTTCTCTCGTACTCTGAAATTGCATATTACTGCGAAATAGCTGTTAATGAATATACATATATACACATATATATATAAATATATACGCATATATATATATATAATATATATATATATATATACATATAATATAGATAATATATATATATATATAATGTATATAGTATATATAATATATATATATTCTATATAGTATATATATAATATGTATATGTAATATATATATAATATATATAATATATATATATAATATATATAATATATAATATATATATAATATATATATATTTATATATATATAATATATATAATATATATATAATATATATAAAATATATATAATATATATAATATATATATACTATATATATATATTTATATATACATAATGTATATAATATGTATATTTATATATATATATAGTATATATATATAATATATATAATATATATATAATATATATATATATAATATATATAATATATATATATATATATATATATATATATATATATATGTATATATATATGTAATATTTATTTATTTCAAGGTACAATATAAATTATCTTAATCTACCCTCGATACTTCCAGCTTCAGAAAAACACACTTGAGACCCCGTATCAAAAACAATCATTTTTCTATCGAGGCTGGATAGTTAAACGCCTTAGTATGGGTGTGTTACATTATTGAAACGTCGATTGCGAGCTAAGTTACAGTATTTTTTTTATAAAACGAACGTATCAATAGAATATTAAACATGTGTATAGTCTATTAACAATTAAATAAATGTGTAGGTTTTAAAACTTCAATGACGACATTTAGTTTTCTCCTATACCACTTAATTACACACATTATAAACACATATACATACATACACCCACACACACACGCCTGAATGCATATATATATATAAATATATATATATATATATATATATATATATATATATATATATATATAATCAAATAATTGATGAGAATATTAATCGTCAAAAGTACAATATTTATTAAATGATCAAATAGTCTAAACAAATATATTTTCCTATTATTTATCCATGGATTTTCAAAAATTTAGCACATATCATCAGATTAATTCACAAGGATCAAGCAGTACATTTTGTGAAAATTCATAGGTTAAGGGAAAATGTTTATTCCCTGACTGAAGTAGTTGATGATGTAACAAGTATTTAGATGTTACTAATTTGTCCTCGTCACTCATTTTCTAATAATGCCCTATCTTGTATATTAAGCATTTCCATTTCAAGATGTGATAACATTTCCAGGTACACTTTTATTGTAGTCTGTTTTTTTTCTCTCGGTATATATATATATATATATATATATATATATATATATATATATATATATATATATATATATAAATATATATATATATATATATACGCGAGTCATCTATGTGTGTATGCATCACCGGAAAATGATTTTCTGATCAGAGATGTTCAAATTTATCGAGAAAAATTTACATCTTGAAAGTCAACATGATAAGAAAATCAATAAATTTCGATCGATCAAGTCCAATCCGATTAGACAATTTTCGTTTTTTATTAATACGGAGGAAAAATCAAATCAAGTAATTTGAAAAAAGAGGAAAAAATGGCCACTTTTCTTGTATTTTTTCTAAACTCTTTATTCCAGTCGAGATGTTACTAAATCAGTTTTGTAATCGTACTATCGGAGCTACAGCCACTTGTAAAGCAGCAACTCCGCCCCAACTCCAACCGAATTGTAAACGCACACACATTGACAAATTTTTACCTATCTGCGTGTGTACGTGCCACTTTGCCTGTACATCTTAGTGTGCGTGTATGTGTGTGTGAAAGGTGCGTTTTTGGTATCCTGGTAATTTAAATCATGAGTTGTTTCTTTATTTGCAAAAAATATTGATCAATTCGGACTTAATATTTTTTAAGATTTGTTGTTTCATTTTTATTCTTTGAACAATCAGACATATCTTAATTTGCAATGTTTGTATTTTAGCCGTAAGGTAAAAACGCAATAACACGATTGGATCTATTCTATACGGTCGCTAAGATGTTTGTTACAAATCCTTTTGAAATATTTCACAAGATACACAGTGGTACTTAGCGATTCTATTTTTCAATAAATACAGATTTGTTTTTTTCATGACGTATGACTCATTCTAATCTAGATTAAACATAAATATTTTAAACTAAAAACGGTTTGGTCATCTATAAAAACACTTGATTTTGTATGACCATAACCTTATTTATAATTTCATAACATATTTATACTATCTATAGCATTCATGCAGTAGAGTAAAGAGCCGATGAATAAAAAATTGCCAACTGATCTGTCTAATTCCATATTTCCGAACTATTCGAAAATGTTTTTATTTGGATGTGGTTTGTTACTTTCATAAGTTGCACACGAGTCAATCAAACATGGCGGTCTATGTAATTTTTTTTCTAATTTGAACCTAAACAAATAACAAAAACGGTTAACCCAAATCTGACATGAACCACCCCCACACATAGGGTTAGTGATACCGTAAGCCTTTGTAATGTTTTATTGTCATGTAAGGCTAAAATTAACGAACACATCTAAACAAAATATTGCACGTCGACTTTGATGAAATCGTGTTCAGCTAATGAACAGTAACGAACTAAATGCCCTAAATAAGAAATCTTAAAAACAGTTTCAAAAAATTACAAAGATACAAATCGGTAGGATATTTTATTTGAAAGCGTTTAGTAAAGGTTATTGTTGTATATTCTGTTTTTTTTAATTTTTCGCCTGTATAATAGACTGCATAATTTCATTATTTATACTAACATATCAACCTCATAAACTTGAGTGGATAGTGTATAATAAATGTATGCTTACGAATACATGTTGAGCGCACCCTTATTCTGCAATCTTTCAAATATACTGTAAATTTGAAATCAAACCGACTAAGTTAATACAATAAAAACTACGACACTCTTGAACACAGCTCGTGAATTAAGAATATCAAGAGAGTACGGAGAATAACCCACATCATAAGGCGAGCGCATGTACAACATGTCTGTTGGAATAAACTGACAACGAAGCAAAATAAAATTTGAAGAAATAATGGGAACTATTATATCCATCGCTGAGGAAGTTGAGATTATTTGAATATGTTGACAATATATAACTATAATTTACATCGTCCCCCAAAACATGATATCATAGACAGTGGGTTCAATGTATCTGTAACGATCAATGAGCCGTTCGAAATGACCCAGCTAATGAAACAATGACTGATTTTTTTATAAATATGTACTTACAACTAAGAAATGAACACTGATTAATGACGTATGAATAAAATAATTTCAAAGTTAAAATTCTACCTAAATAGTTTTTCAACCAGGTATAGATTAGACGTATCGCTCAAACCTTCATAAAAAAACCAGTCTATTAGAGAGTATCCTGAAAACTTGGGAACGCATATCATTCGGTCACGTTGTGCATGTCATCCATTTTTACAGTAAGTTGAAAGCGTATGCACTTCCTTCTACACAATGCACGAGAAACTTAAATCATATTAATATGTGCAGCTTATCTGAAAATTTCGACTGTGTGTTACATTAAAAAGTGTCTACCATAATATATATATATATATATATATACATATATATATATACATATATATTTATATATATATATATATATATATATATATATATATATATATATATATATATATATATATATATTAGGGGAGGTCGATTTTGAAACTGTAAATTATCGCACTCGAAGAAAGTTGCCAAATAATGTCAAAAGTTACCACAAGAAATATTTTTCTTCAAAACTTTGTATTTATTTGAGCATTGCAACTTTAAGATCAAATAAATCGAGATTTTTTCTCACAGCCTAGATTTCACCGGCAGATGTGTCGCCTTAAATTAAACCCGGGTTTTAACAAAAAAAAGTAATACATTACTTAATAATAAATATTTTAAAGTTTATTATTTCTTTTCTTAAGAAATTAAATGTACATATTCAAATTAAAAAGGAATAAAACCCTATAATATTTAATGTTATATATAAATAATTATTTATTTACATAGGCGTTTTATTTATTGGATATTTTTTATGGTATTCACCGGTTGAAAATTCAACGAGCGAATTTGAATTCACGTGTTGATTCTGTGTTTACAAATGTAATTATCACAAATATATATTGAATTGTCGAGCGCTGGCTTATCTAATCCCACTTCCCCGACCTTTTGTCACACCTTACCTTGTGGGAGTTAGATAAATAAAAACTAGTTCAGCCAGGGTGTTTTAACCCACCAAATAAACCGGTATCGTCCGGGTCTTTGGGTCTGGATTCACGCCCGTCTATTGGGGCTTGTCCGTCCTGTGCAGTTCTAGGAGGTGCACCTCCCAGGTTTTGCCTTCCCTCTTTGGGGAGGAGTAAGTTTATTGCTTACTGTCTGAGGCGGCCCTACCGGAGAATGCCGACGGAGCTGCCCAGGCAATTTTTAAATGGCCAGAGTGCTCACCTCTCGAGCACTGGCTTTCTCATCCCACTTTCCTGTGTCAATCTTACCTTGTTGGAGATAGATAAATAAAATCTAGTTCAGCCAGGGGATTTTACCCCACCAAATAAATCGGTATCGTCCGGGCTTTTGGGTCTGGATTTACGCCGGTCTATTGGGGCTTGTCCGTCCTGTGCAATTCTAGGAGTTGCACCCTCCCAGGCTTTGCCTTCCCTCTTTGGGGAGGAGTAAGTTTATTGCTAACTGTCTGAGACGCCCCTACAGGGGAATTCCGACGGGGCTGCCCAGTCAATTTTTTAATGGCCAGAGTGCTCACCTCTATAGCGCAGGCTTATCTAATCCCACTTTCATGACCTTGTGTCACATCTTACCTTGTTGGAGGTAGACAAATAAAACTATTTCAGCCAGGGTTTTTTATCCCACCTAAAATATTATATGTATTGGAGTTGATGGGAGAATGGATAAGGACACATTGATGTATAAGGAAATTGTGGATGAAAATAGACAGAGAATTATGAAAAAAACTAAGGGACCAGAACACCATTTAACTTTTACAAAAGAAACACCATGTGAAAGTAAATATCTGACACAGAGTTCTTCCTAATAGTGGTGCAACAGGTGCTGTTCATGCAGATCAAGTGGTGGATGTTTTGCATGAATTCCACAGTGAGAACAGTATCAAGGCTACACTTGTTGACAACACTAATACCAACACAGGTTGCGAAGGTGGAATGGTTGCAATTTTAGAAAAATATATATATATATATATTTATATATATATATATAAATATATATATATATATAAATATATATATATATATATTTATATATATATATATAAATATATATATATATAAATATATATATATATATATATATATATATATATATATATACATATATATATATATATATATATATATATATATATATATATATATATATATATATATATATATATATATATATATATATATATATATATATATACTGACGAGGACCGAAGGATTACGGCCGAACATTTTGTTCTCCTTTCTTGGAGAAAATAACTTATTTCTATATAAGGGAAAATTGATATTCCTAACGTCAAAATATAGAAAATAAATTGTGAAAATACATAAAAATATATTTTTCGCATTGATGTTTTATACTCATATATATATATATATATATATATATATATATATATATATATATAAGTATATATATATATATATGCATTATCTTAAAAGAAGTTTACCCATTATATCGACAAAAGAAAGAAACAGGATACACACCAGTCTATAGAAAACAACAAAGAACATGATTGGTTAACTAGCTAGCCGTGTATATAAAAACACACGACTAAACTAACTCCATGCATTTAAGCCTGAAAATTCCCCCAGTGATGAAACGCTGTAGCATCTGTGACGCCTAATTGCCATAAATATATTTTGAATAACTTACCACCTCGCCCTACTTACGTATCGTTGAAGTAAATACTGAAAATGTATGCACAAACAGATATATCTCCTCATGAAATTGTATGTGGATACAAAATAGTAATATATATATATATATATATATTCCATCACGTCGGATTACCTTCGTCCTTTCTTTCACATGTATATGTTCACATATATATCTTTCACATGTATATATATATATATATATATATATATATATACATATGTGTGTATGTGTTCTTTTAATTAATAAATAATAATCATATTGAAATACATATTTAATGTTTTAAAATATATTTAATTTTCTTTTGCCATATAATTTTTGTTATAGTAATTGATAGTCAATATACCCATGGTATAACACATATTGCTCTGCAGTATATTCTGTGTTGTACTATTACACGGAAATGTGTGCGATCACATCCACTCGATTTCCTAAGATCAATCAGTCATTCAGCACCGTAAATTACATTTTTCTCTCTTTTGTCGAATGAACAGAGCTGAGATCTCGTGAGAAAAGGTTGGATAGGGTTGCTCTATCTACGTAGTTATATGTCCTTTACCGGAAGGCAAGCATATTCCGTTTCGACAGATAAATTAATCTAACCAGTAAACCGTTACCGTCTCTTCCCCTTCTCAGTGATTCGCCAACTGCCTAGGGATTGTAATATCATTCCATCTCATTAAGTCTTTTATCACTTCCGCTGTCAACAAAAATTGGCACTCGAAATTATCGTTTCTGCCTCTCTTTTATCATTATGGTGTGTATGATATGATACTATCTCATGAATATAACTCACATTGGCGAGAAGGACACTAGTTGTTTATCAATTAGACGACGTTAAACCATTTTATGATTGTACATATCTATTTGATAATATTAAGAATTAGTATTTTACTTTATCTTATCACCCTGCGAGAAAACTACCGTTGATATTTCCCAACCGTTGCTGTACATGTTTTTTTATTAACATAGCGGCCATTATCAGACAAGTACCTAATGAATATACCACACATCGGCGAGTATTACACGGGTGGTTGTTCAATCGTTTATAAAGTAAACGCCACATGAACTGTTATGAAGTACACACATACACACACAGATATATATATATATATATATATATATATATATATATATATAATAAATCAATCGACGTTTAAAATAAAATAATCCATCTGCTACACAACAAATCTATTTCGCGTCAAAATAAACAAGTGAAAAACACCTAATCAAAGAACATGTAGCGAAAGTAAAAAGATTAAAAAGAACGAGAACGTGAAATAACGGGCTAGTGTAGTTGAAGAAAAACGTTTACAATAAAAATCATGTTACGCCAGAATGAGCATATGTATTATTATGTGATAAAATAATCTATATCTTACTAAATAAATGGTCGTTAAGGCAGAATTTATTAAAGGCAGAGTGAAATTTTTTTTCTCTCTGCCTTTAATAAATTCTGCGTTCACGACCATTTATTGTAAACAATTATCAAAAAACAAAACTAAAATACGATAGATTTCCTGGTTTCGTTCGGATAAACGAACAATATCAATACATTTTTCTATTCAAAAGAAACCGGTCAAAATATCGTTTGTTTATTTTAGTAGGTACTTTGTGTTTAATTTTTCCATCGTTTCTTTAATATATATATATATATATATATATATATATATATATTTATATATATATATATATATATATGTGTGTGTGTGTGTGTGTGTGTGTGTGTGTGTGTGTGTGTGTAAGATGTGACACAAGGTCGGAACGTGGGGTTTAAAACCAGCGCCCTAGAGGAATAGAACTCTAGCTTAGAAATAATGGCTTAGTAACCCTGTCAGCAGTCTAGAGTAGAGAAGCATCAGGCAATTAGCAATTAACTTTCCTGTTCTCAAAGGGTGAGAACGCAAAGCCTGGGAAGATGAACTTTCTAGGAATGCACAGAACAATCTCTAAGAATGGCGGAATCAAGGCCCGGAAGCCAACACACCACTGGGCTAAGGAGTGTAGCATCCATCCGAACAGATACTACACTTTGATCTTGACCATTTCCATATTAAATGAACATTACATCCTTGGGAATGCACCACACCTTAGGAATAACACCCGTTGTGGAAGGAGGCAGGTGGGGGTCGGGTGTCTTTGTGACATTCAAAACCAGCGCGTGTCGGCTTTCCCCGGTAGGGGCACCTCAAGCGATAGCAATGAAATACGCCATTCTACAAAAAAGTGAGAAGGCAAAAATGTGCAGGACAAACCCACAGACCGGCGGAATACATGTCCTAAGGCCAAGACGGTACCGGCCTATAGGGTACAGTATTCATCGGAACAGATACTACACTTTGATCTTGGCCATAGCTGCCGAGTATTTTATTAGGTTGGTGCATTCTTCGGAAACATTGATTTCTGTATTAAAAAAAAAAATACCTCCCTCGGAATGAACCACACCTTAGGCATAACGCCCGTTGTGGAAGGGGGAAAGCTGGGGGTGGTGGTATTTGTGACATTTAAAGCCAGCAATAAACTAACCCTTGCTCAAAAAGGGTGAAGGTAAAGCCTGGGAAAGTGGACCTCGTAGAATTGTGAAGGATAAACCCACAGACCGGCGGAATCAAAGGCCGACGGCCAAGACGGGACCGATCCATAAGTGTGTAGTATCCATCGGAACAGATACTACATGTTGATCCTGGCCGTACGGCCGAGAAATACATTTTATTTATCTTCCTCCCACAAGGTAAGATGTGACACAAAGTCGGGAAAGTGGGATTTGAAAAGCAACCGCCCGAAGAGGTGAGCACTCTGGCCTACAACATTCCTGACCAGCCCCGTAGGCATTCCCCGGTAGGAGCGCATCAGGCAGTAAGCAATAAACTTACTCCTCCCTGAAGAGGGGAGGCGAAGCCTAGGAGGGTGGACCTCCTATAACTGCACAGGACAAACCCACAGACCGGCGGAATCAAGACTCGAAGGCCAAGACGATACCAGACTATGGGGTGTAGTACCTATCGGAACAGATACTACACTTTGATCTTGGCAAAAAGACCGAGAAAAACATTCGAAATATTATTGCTATAATGAAAACCAACTTTATTTGGCAGATGGAAGGGTTTACACTCAGCTGACAATATTTGGACCTACTTAAATAAAAATAACTTCGTTACCAATTATTTTTTAACGAACTAACTAGGCTATTTTACTTATTTAGTTTATTTTTATCCTATATTAAATTGTTTTAACGCCAATCTGTGTTTCAAGTTAAATATTCATAGACAATTAGTTTAAAATATAAAAACAACGCTGTGGGCATGTGTTTATTCACCAAAGAGAGAAAGAGAAAGAGATACATACATACATACATACACACATACATACATACATACATACATACATACATACATACATACATAGCGAGAGGGGAGGGAAGCTAAAACCTCGTTCCCAAATGTGTCATTACACAAAAGAAATGAGTGCATTTATGTGTAGTCCTTCTAAGAATCTCGGATCACTAGCTCAGTTTGTAAGAAGGGATACGATTTCGAGTCTCAGCAAATTTCTTTGTTGTTTATTATGTATTATTTACTTTTTTAGATGTGACCTAATTTATTTCATACATATACAAAAATGATCTTCCTTAGAAAGACATCCTTACATATTGGTATCGTAACAGAGTATGTCTTCCTTATATTATAAGTATATAGAAAAGGACAATGTATTCGACTGCATGACACTTGTATTGTTTCACTCATAACAACAACTAATTTGTTTAAATTTCCGAAACGTCACATTATATCTAACGAACTTTATTATTTCATACAAATTGTGTAACATTGATCCATTGGCTCATCCATAAACGATGGTTTGTTAGCTAAGATAAGAGTGCAGTATCTGCTTCGATGGATGCTACACTCTGTCGACACGTACCATCTTGGCGTTCGCGCTTTGATTCCGGCGATCTGGGGTGTTGTCCTGTACAGTTTTAAGAGGTCCATCCTCTCAAGCTTTACCTTCTAACACTTTGAGAAGGGTTATTTTTGGCTCATTGCCTGAGGCCAACGGGAATGGCCAGGAATTGTGTGTAGGACAAAGCTGTAATTTGTTACTTTTTTAAAACTATTTAACGTTGTTTTGTTTATTTACTTTTCCATGTTTTATTAAGTGTATTATCGTTTATCTCATGCTTAATATTTTCTCGGTACTTTTGCAGTTTGAGGGGCGTGCTGTAATAAGGTTATTATTTAGAAACCCATGATGAGTTAAAGTACAAAACATATTTATCAATGTGTCTATGATGTATTTCTACAAACAAGTACTGTTCTTTTGATTGCTAACTGCTGCAATATACACCCAAAATATATAAACTTTGCCTTTTTTATATTGGATACGAATTTGAAATCTACTATTTTATCTATATAATCATTTATTAACTTTAGGTTTTACTTTTCGAGTAAAGTTGAAAATAAACGTTAATTCAATTTTGAAAAGTAACAAAAATAAAGAAAAAAAAATAAAGAAAAAAGAAAAATATTATATTCGGTGAGGGAATACAGTCCTAATTAGATGTTTATTTTAATTAATAAAGACGATTCTCTATTTTTAAATGATTGTGGTTGATTGGTTTAAGTGAGTCACGAAGTCAAATCGTAGCGGGCAGTGTAGTCTATTTGCGGCATGTGGCGGCGACAAAAAGTGCTGCCGCGCATCCTTTTTATTACTAACTGTAAGTCCGGGTGGTAAAACAAAAAATACATTTTTTTAAAAACTATTTTGTTGTATTACTCATCTTTCGCGGAAAGAAAAAGAAACAATTTTGTTAGAATGCAGAATGGGGGATTAGTTTTGCATTTTACTTTAATAGTTCAACAAATTGGATAACTTACTTTGAGACTCTAAGAAATCTGAAAGGAATTTAGTAGTATTTAAACCGTCCAAGGGCGACAACTTTAAATGTCGATTCTTAGCAAATGCTCATGTAGTAAATGATTTAAAGTTTTGGAACTTTTGTAAGCCGAAAAATATAGTCGTTATCTTTATAAACAATAGTAACGAAACTAAAGATACGTAAGTGAACAATATTTAAATCTCTTTTCAAAGTACTTCGACGTACATACGTATTAAAAAAGTTATTAAAAAAGCTAATACATTTCGTCAAATGGAATGAAAGACTTATTTATTTTTCAACGAATAAATAACATGTTAGTTGTTTTATACGTACGAATATATTATATATTTTTTGTAGCTGCTCACAAAAACATTGAATGAATTACTACGTGACCCTTCGAAATTTGAAAGGAATTGATAACCAGTTAAACTGTCGATGACTAAAGAATTTACACTGCCATGAGAGTTTGCAAACAATTTACAATAAACACAAATATCTTCATTACAGGTAGGCACTTGGTTTGTTTTGAATAATAAATCGCTTTAAAATAAGTTAAAAGATAAATACATTTATACAGGTTAGTAGAAGTTAAACTTATCTTGCCTTTCGTTACATGTATGTGTTGCTATTTGTTGTTTTGACCCCTTTTTCGTTCTGGTTACTACTGACAGAAAATGCTTAGAGTTCTTTTGAAATAATTGGTCCGAAAAAAAACGCTGTGTGCGTGTAGTTGTTTAACAGAGACAAAGAGAGTGATATAGATCTAGAGAGAGAGAAAGAAAAAAATTAAGGTAAGGGAGATATATTTAGACGGAGTCAAAAGCTTCGATGTTAATGTTGCACTATGTAAAATTAATGAGTACATTAATTTTTCAAACGATCTCGGATTCAGAGCTCTGATGTGTTGTTTACGTCTATAAAAATTATTTGCCACAGACTGATTAATTATAATTTGTTTCAATTTTTTGATGATCTATTTGTATTACACTCAAAAACAATGATAAAAGGTTCCATAGGTCACACGAACGTTTTCGATTATTCGTAAACATATATATATATATATATATATATATATATATATATATATATATATATCTACCCGTGACGAGAAACATGGACACTAAATGCCTTAAGTGGTATACAATTTGGTTATTTATTTCACGTTTGATTCGATGAATGTGCCAAATATATATATATATATATATATATATATATATATATATATGTAATTGAGAGAGTTCATTTGTAAGCATCGTTAACATTTACAACTTAAAAAAGAGGCACAATGCGTTCACAAACTATGTGTTTGATGAACATATTATATTTTATTATTATTTATTATAAAAATAAACTATTTGTCTTTGATTCTAACCTTTTTTTTTATAATTTCGCTTGGTGTAACGGGCTTCATAAGAGATTTTAACAAATGAAATGTATACATTTTCCTGGTCTTATAGCCGTGGCGTCCTGATATTTTGTGGACTAACCGTGGTTATGTCTCTTTTCGACTCGTGCATGGTCGCAAATGAGTATACATGTGAGAAGGTGCATTTTCGAAGCATCTTCATAATGAAACACTTAATAGAATGAGACAAAATGCCTTCAGAAACATTACGGTAGATGCAAATATTTTTGTCATCAAAATAAAAATAATTTTGTGTATTCCTTTTTTTTTCTTTTTTTAGTATCTTGACTTTTTTTCTAATAATTTTCCTCGGTACAATAATCCACATTAGATATTTAAATAAATAAAAGCTATTTACTTCATTATTTCGTAAGAGTCCTTTCTGGTCATGTAGAAGGGGCGTCCTTATGTTGTCTGGAATAATGTTGTTAATGGTGCCTTTTTAATAGGAACTTAAATATATATTTTTTATTAAAATCAACTATTTTTACATTATGACAATTTTTAAATATGTTTGCTTTATACAATATGCCTCATCAGATATTTTAAAAAATAAAAAGTATTAAACTGTTTTTTCGCAACAATGCTTAAAAAAGTTTTAGATGAAAACATAATTTTTATTTTAATAAAAAAAATAATATTTTAATCCAGTACATCATTTATTTAAGCAGTTTCCGATATTCTTTTAAGTTATACATTTTAATATGCTAAAAAAATAACTTTACAAATAACTTTAGCATGCACACTTTTTAGTTCATCTTTAAAAGATTCATTTACAACTTTAATTCACGCAACATAAAGACGCCACTTCTACAAGAGTATGTAGGATTCTAACGAAAACAAATATAGTTAATACGTGTTATTCGTTTAAATCTCTGATGAAGCTGTCTGTACCGATTGAACTGATTTGTGTGTATAACTTATTATTCTTCGGTAGTATACGTTAACGACACCCCACCATCGTCTAAAGTAAACACCCTCGAAATTAACGTTATATCCTATATTATCATATTTGTATATTTAAAAACTTCAAGTAATATCTTATATTATTTACTCTTATGATAATATCAGTTTACCATGTTTTATTATTCAATTCATATATAAAACTAAACAGCCGTTCGCATCGTTTTTTCGTGAGTTATTTATATCCTGTTTATTTTACAATGCTAATCTAACATTAGCTTGCAACTATTTTAGTTACACCAAATCAAACTAGTACTTTACTAGTGTATCAGTATCACATGTCGACGGTCTTGCCGGTAAATCTTTTACTAAGTTAAGTATACGCTGACAAAAACTTTATCCGTAAACGCTATACTAAAATTCGCCTGAAGATTTACTGCGCTCACGTTAGCATCACAACTAACGGGATTATACAGGGCCAAAGTGGCTCTTTCATCGAAAAGCGCCATAGCGCATACCAGGTCATGCACTAATTTCATTTTTCGAGCAGCAACATTTTTGCTACCTATGCAATCAAATTTTCGTAATCTTAAAATTGGTTTACCATGTTTCTGTTCTAATTGATCTCCATCTATATTCTCTGTCTCTTAAAGGCCCGAATAGTTTATAATCTAACTCTTTCTACTGTCTCCAATGAGAAAAGTGGCAGTTATTTTAAGCAATTTTTTAAATATACTGTCCGTATCCGCCAAGATCAGAATTTACGTGAGTTGATCTTCGAAAGCATTATTTTTTTATCAAATAGTGTTAATGTTAGAAATGTACGCGCCTTCTTTAGTAGTGTTGTTTCCGTACACCATTACATTTTTAAATGCATTTCTTCGACAACTATGGAATTAATAGAGGTCCATACAAAGCTTGTTTAGTTTAAGTTTTACTAAATACTATTCCTGTAAATAAAGACTTGAAAATTGAACATTTATTTTGTTTCTCCCACGTCACTGAAACCAATAGCGTGTTATAAAAGTTAACCGCCTGTTTCCAGTAAAATGAATTAATCATAATTACCTCTAGAAATTCGTACTTTTCGTTTATGACGTTCGTTTAATTGAAGTAAATACTTACCAATGTAAGCAGATGCATCCAGCAGAGAAATGTATTAATACAAACTCTGTTGTGAATTAAAAAATACACAGTGAATAAAATAAAAAGACAACGTTTAAACTTAAACCTTTTACTCATTTGTAACGTTTTAGAGAAAACTAATGCACATTTCATGTGTTTTAGTGTATTAAAACTATGTTCAAATGTTATATCGATGAATGATCAATAATACAGAATATTAAAACGAAAATAGTTCACTTTGGTTGATGTTTGAAAGGGAATTTATAAAATCAGGTCGAACTCAGGTTGCAACTACTTCCGTTTTTAATGTAATTAGTTTACATTTATTTTCAATCTTAAATGTACTCCGCATTTAACAATAAATATGAATAATGTTTTCAGGCATTAGGAATGTTGGGTATTGTCAATATTGAAATTGCTACTGATTTTCCAAGAAAATAAGCAACCATGTTTGCGTTTATCACGTGTAAATCATTAGGAAATATCTAATTCATGGAATCAGTAAATTAATTTGGATTAAACATTGTATAATAACATTATATGATAAAATCATAATATCCTGTGTAAATATTTTACAATAGTACAATATTCTACTACATGTTATTCCTGTAAATAAAGAAATAATAAGCATGAATATTTTCCGAGATTAAACTATTCCATACGTAATTGCGTGTCTTTCTTTATACTGTGTTGGATTGTTCGTCTTTTTGTAGTACTAAATAATTAAAAAATTATAGTATCACAACATTATTTGTTATAGTTTGGTTATTTCACATACGCTATTGTATTCACGTACACACTTGAGTGTTTCTATAACTATATTTTGAGGGTTGTACAGGGTTCCTATAAAGCTATGCAATGCTAAACAAAATATACAATGCAGGAGAGAAATACCGGTGTATTTTAAAAACGGAATGCATCAATTTACTTTAAACTTCCAATTAAATAAGCTATAAAAATAAAATATGATCAGAGGAATATACACATACGTTTAAGAAAAGTCTATGCACGAGATGTGTGTTTTGTTTTGTTTCTTACTTTGTGAATGTAGATCTAAGATATTTCACATTAGCAAACATTGACTAGCAAACAGATAGACTATCATTAAGCTTATAGTTACAAATGATATACTGTGTAATATATATTATATGAATCAAACGTATACAACTAATGTTTAAGGGCTCAAATCAATCAGATATTAAAATTACGTCAAACTTCTTAACCCCTAGTAAATAGCTATATTTAATTTACACTTTTACATGTGCCATACAAGTAAGTAACTAAATCAACTACAGTTTACGCATATTGTCTGGTGCTAACTCCATGATCACGCTACATCAAACGTAGAACCCAGTGAAATGAGTACCGACGAAGAATATGCAACAAGGAGTGTATCACATATTTGTGAGTTAAATATATAGATGCTTTTCAAATGGGAGATAATTTGCAAAAGTGTTAATAGTAATCTTGGACTGATATACTATGTAACCCAGCAACTTTACATACTTCAAGTAGGGATGACGTGTTTTTTATCGCATTATTCAAAGTGAAATTGCCTGTGCTGACTGAACTTTCGGAAATACATACGTAATATTGTAATGTCGTGATATACCATATTTATGCAGTATGTATTGCGCGCTTTTTGATCAATTGTTCAATTAAAACCTGATATTGTATCGCTTTTCGAAGTAATAATTATAAATTATATCCAGTAAATTTATGACTACCGACGAATGCAGCTCACTATTACCCTTTCAATCAGGCACACACGACTATGTGACACTCTAGACAACGTGGGCACGAAAAATGGTCAATATCTGCCCTTAATGGGATGTGTGACGATTGACCAGAACGAACAATAGAGTCCGATTGCCATTGATTTTCATAATTAAATTAAATCAATATCGAATAAGAAAAATAAATTAAACCAATATTACTTTAATGGTGTTTTTTAGATGAAAATAAGTAAAATATATATATATATATATATATATATATATATATATATATATATATATATATATATATATATATATATATATATATATACTCTATTGTTATTAATTAGTTATTTAAGGAATATGCAAATTAGTAAACATTTAGAGGTAACGTGCATATACATGATTGATGATGTTTTGAATTTTTTTTTAGTTTTATGTTTAATAAAAATGTGCGTTTAACATCGGTGCACATCTGATAAATGACTTATTTTTCAATCTAGACAACATTTATATATCTATTACTTATAGAGATTTTGTTCATGCCTGTCTCAAGCTGAAACCATATAATTATTTCTATTAATAGTAGTAGTATAGTTCTATTATTAATGGATATTTGGAATATGTATGCATGTCTGTCTCAAACACAAAACTATACTATTTCCTTTACTATATATACTAAAATACATTACTCGTTTTGATCGCACTCTTTTCATATCTACTTATCCGCCCCTATATATACTCATTCAAAAACTTCCCCAAACATCACGCGTCTTACAAAGTTACATACTAAATTTCTTTGTAAACTAATAAATAAATATAGTAAATGTACACTCATCCTTTTTATTGTAAGATTTCCAGATGTATTCAAAATACTTTTTTTCGATTTCTTGTTTTACACTTAATGCTGTATAAGGTAAACTTTGTTTATAAACTATGTGTTTATGATTCCGTGTTGTATTTATGAAAATACGTACAGTGTGATTTTCTTTATTTCTTTGTGTAAAAAACAAAACAAAAAAACAATGTAAAGACCAATTAAATAAAATAACTAGAAAAAATATGCGCGACCATAGGGAGCCTATTTTTGCTAGTATATATATAACAACACATCACACAATTGAAACACATTTTAAAAAACAGTATATATACACATATATATATATATATATATATATATATGTGTGTATACTTGCAGAAAATGAATGATTAAAACACAAATAGAATAGTAATTGAAACGTCAGAAGTTCCAAGGAAACTAGGTCTCATTATCTTATTTTTTTCAATAAAAAGTTATTTTTATCAGACGATACAAATCCGTACTGTAAATATTACCCGCCACATACAACTGTAAAACTTACAATATATATATTAATACCAATATGCAAAATAATGCCAACATACAATCTCCCCCTTTTCCCCTCAACCATCCCCATCAACAACCCCCTCCACTAAATAACACTCTCTACACTGACCAACAACTACCACCAACTAATAATGGATCCGATCTCATCCCCCAAGACACCCCACCTTCCCCAACTAATAACCCTTACTTAAACTTTGACTTGAATCCGAGCATACAAACCGTAAGCACCCCCAATAATATAAACAACTCAAATAATACAACAATAACCCCCTACAAAATTCATACCTATATTGGTGCCAGTGCTTTCCCCATAAAGACTCGAATCTCTAACCATATCTACTCTTTTAAACACAATAGTAATGGTACCACTAGCACCTCTCTTTTTAACCTAATAAAAAGCTTTCACATCAAAAATACCCCCTACTCCCTAAGTTGGTCTATATTAAAAAAATCAAACTCATATACTCCTGGTTCTGCATTCTGCCAACTATGTACCTTGGAAACTTATATGATAGCTACTGCACACAAGAACTTAAATGTCATTAACTCCAAAAATGAACTTATTTCAAATTGCAGACACAAACGAAAATTTAAATACATTTATTTCATCACTCCCTCTGACACTCCTCCTCCCAACCAATAACTCCCTCCCCATTCTTTAACATCTGACACATCTCTAAACTATATCCCAGGGGAATCTTGTAACTTCTATTCTTAACGCCCCTAATCTCACTAATTAACCCTCCCAATAAATTTTTCATCCCCATTACACCTAACAACTACATCTACCCGGAACACTTTTAGTAGATTGAACTAATATTACTCCTCCAACTTTCCACCGATCATTAACATACCTAATATCTAGACTTATATACCTCTCCTGCAATATAGCTCCTATTATCGTTTTACTTCAGCTCAAGTCCTAACCCCTTATATTTATCTCATTGTTTCTCCTGTCCGTAATCCCACCTACAAACTCCTTCTTGGCCTCTCTTCCCCCCCCCCTTATTATCTCCTACACTTCCACTATATCGTCCTTATATTTGGACTCTTCCTATTTTCAACATATTCCCCTGTAACTTCCTTTTGTTATCCTTTTAAGTACGACATTTGAATTCCCCTCCAATTGGGTCCATTAATACCCCCCTGTAATTCTTATCAGCTCTCTAACACACTAGCTTCAAAACGCAAGTCTGCTTAATTTTTCAATCCAACCCTGGCCCATAACACTTATATTATATAAACTGTTACTAGAATTTCTGTCCTATCTCCTTAATAGCCTCCATAACCCCCTTTGAGTAATCTTTTTAACTATTTGATTGATTCAAGCTAGTTACATAACTACTTATTTTGGCCTATTTTTGAATAATCTTAATCCCTCTAAATACTCGCGAGCCATTTTCTATCGGCCTATTCTCTCTTTGTTCAACTTATCTTATCTTTGACCAATTTCACCCCCCCCCCCAAATCATATGTTCATACTACTTGGAAACCCCTTGCAAGTTTCCATTATATATCTAATTAAATTTAAACTGTAACTGTTAATTGTTACCCTGTTACGACTCACTCACCATTTAAACCATAGATTATAAAATTGACACTGCACTCAAGTTTTTGATTGAACCAACCCTATTCCACCCTTATTACTAGTAATCGAAACAAATTGTTTCTAACAATCTATCTTTATCCCTTACATTGTTCCCCTCTCCTAAACTTCAATATAACTGAGTAGAACAGACTTGACCTTTTATTTCACTAACCCTTTTCCCATTAATTTATTTCCCCCCCCCCTTATCTCCTTGGTCATTTAATGTCCCTCCAAATTATTCATCTAACCCTAAATTTGGTTTTAAATTAAAAATAAATAAATAATTTTTTTTAATAAACTATTCCCTAGCTTTTTAAATTTTAATTTTAATTTTTTAATTTTAATCATCCACTCTCTCACATTCCTCTATTTATTATACCATGCTTTCACTAATTCTACTTTATTCTTTAAACACCCAGAAACCATATCTGATAACTACAATTTAATTTGCCTTTAGCTTCCTGAAATGTTAGAAGCTCACTTTTTTTATTTCTATATTTAGAATCAACTATTTCCATACCCACTCCCCACTTAAGATTAATCCCACCCCCAAAACCTACATCCTACCGCTCGCCCGCACCCTTAACCCACCTGTCACTTTAACTACATCCCCATACCAACCCGTCCTCCTTTTCTTTTTTCCCCCAAATTCACAAAGCGACTTTTTAAACTACCCCGTACCTCCTACCCCCCCCCATCCTAACCACAAATCTTAAACTTTTATCAACTTTGCCTTTTTTGGTCTCATTAAGTTAAACCTTGTATGAGATCCTACTGTTTTACTAGGCCCGGAAGTAAATTAAAAAATGGCCTGTTTTCCTCTTCTCAACCTCTTTTAAGTGCATCTGGACTTATCTACGTTTTGAGCACCCACTCCAATCTGCTCCCATGCAAAGAGTTTTTCTTTACTTTCTACAATTTCACCGAACTTTTTCAACGGAAATTTACCACCCGGACAATTTGCATATCTTTTTCACGGAATTTTTCTTTTCATTCAATACGTTTTTTTAACAAAAATTATTTTAATAATTTTTTATAATAATTCTCATATTTTTCAAATATTCAAACTTTGGTTTTTTCGAAAGCCAACTTATCCATCTGTATTTCTCCTCTGATGATAAGATTTCGATCTTTGAAAAGCAAGGAAAGAAAAATAAACACTAGTTTATTACTGACAACTTTGCATTGAACAATTGAAATTTGAAATAAATTTGGACAATCGTCGCATACTTATCACTCTTTTTTCTTATATATATATATATATATATATATATATATATATATATATATATATATATATATATATATATGAAATAAATTTGGCCAAAAAAATCGTAAAGTTAAGACAATCATCGCCGACAATAATTGTCTTAGGTAAACAAAATAAAATTGAAAAACGAATACTAAGGTTATCAGGAGTGTAGGAGTACATCAATTATCTTTAAAATATATTTAAATCCGTATTTAGTTTAATATATATATATATATATATATATAGATATAGTGAGTTTTGTTTTTATCTTATCGTCTACTAGCTAAATATATTATTTATATCTTTAAATTATTATCTTACTCGATCATTGTCTCTCTTTCTCTGTCTGTCTGTTTCTCTCTTTCTCTCTTTCTCTCTCTCTCTCTCTCTCTCTCTCTCTCTCTCTCTATATATATATATATATATATATATATATATATATATATATATATATATATATTCAATCCCTACTGTTAATTGTCGCAGTCTATATACAAAAGAATCATCATTCGCGGTTAAAGTCTTATATATATAATAACCTTTTCATTAGTTAAGTTGTGTGTCTATTTATTCTTACAAATTTGCATGATACACGCTTTCCAATCAAGGTCATTCACATAGATGTGTTGTCAATAGCGTACTTATAACCCCCCCCCCCCGGTGGTGTTTTCTTCTATTAAAACTATACAATAATACCAAAAAAAATTGCATAAAATGAACAGGAATTGTATATATCTGTTAAATATATATGAAAATGATTATAAAATGAATCTGTATTCAAAACTGAGGTCGCAAGTATGAAATATGTTTAGACTATTATCTCCTATTGGTAATCGTGGTCTTCAGACTTCATTACTTTTCATCATTATTAACTTAGAAGTTAGTTTCAATTGTAAGTATATACACACTTACAATATATAGATATTCACTCTATAGATTAGAGACAATTTGTAACTACGAAGTCGAGCGGATAATATTTTTAGTCGATCGCGATTTATAACAAATATTTTAGTTCTTTTTACTGAGTGGATATGTAGCCTTTATATATGTAAGCATAAACAAGCATAGTGATGTATCAAGATTTGTCAGAACGGATGGTATAAAATCATTGCCATTTAAGAAACGGTTAAAACTCAAGAAACTTCCGAAAAGCTTCACACTCTTTTATGTCCTCGTAACATAAACTGTCATGTCTGTTAATCTGCATACGTGTAAGTGAGGCGTACGCCCGTGCAAGTAATCATACGTATATTAACATGGCCGCTTGTTATGTACGGGCAGATTACGTATACAGAAGGAGCACATTTATACAGACGCAGAAATAGATTGTAAATCTACAGCGTGTACGAAGAACTACAGGAAATTGTTTAAATAAAATAAAGAAAAATGTTCTGCGATGAACAATTGGAAACGAGACAGATTCGGCGAAAATTACTGAAATGGAAAGAAAAGAAAGAAACTGTCTCCTGCTATATATTATCATATACTGTTGATTCATTTATTTAATCGAATCCTTTTTTGTAGGTTACAGTAAGTGGGTTATCTGTATAGCGTCAGAAAAATACAATTACAGGAGTGAAGTTAAATCCAGTGACAAAACAGCGTAAACACTGGAAAATATAATAGGAATAACTACGGCCGACCCACATTGAAGCAAAAACGTGGTCACAAACTAACCTGTAATCAAACAATAAATACATGAAATAAAAAGGAAAAATCAGAGCATAAAAATGTCTAAATAAATAAATTTACAATGGAGAAAATTTAGCAAGGATGCATCGCATTGTTTGCTGTGATTGGTTTGCAAGGAGAAAGTCTAGACGTATCGAACGGTGAAAAGAACGACATGAGTCATTATTCAGCGGTTCGGTATTTCAAATGAAAGCCAATGAAACAATGTTGTAAGAAGAACAGAGAAAAATAGATATATACATACGGATATAGAATAAGGAAAATAGAGAAAGGGGAAAAATAAGAAGAGCGCTATTGAGGTGGACGGACTGAAAAAAGAATATGTTGATACCGAAGATGTAGCAGACAAGTGTGTGTATACGAATGGGATAGAAAATACATACTGAAGTCAGAAAGAAGGAGAGAGACAGTTATTGTTGGGTGATGAAACACAATATGTTCAAAGCCAGTTTCGATATTAAAAGACAGTGGAAACTATAGTGGGGTGAGTAACTGACATATTGAAAGTAAAGACATTTCATTGAGAGCGCGATAGCAACATAATAGCCGAGGAATAGACATACAGAGAGTAGAAAAAAAGAAAGGTATAAATAAGAGGACAAACTATCTGAACATTTTCCATAATAATCAAATAAATATGTCCAAGGTTAACATCAATAACACGGGAAAGAGAGGTATTGCAGACAGAAGGAAGGTTAATGAATATACGTCAAACGTAATATATATATATATAAATATATATATATATATATATATATATACGTATGTGTATATTTTATTTATATTATGACATGATTATATTTATTCAAATATACATTTTATATCATTAATTAATTATAAGAGCTCAATAGTGTAAGTCCATAGCTATACTTCATGCAATGTTTTTTCATGTAATTTTATATCATATGAATGTAAAGAAGGACAAATAAACGTCACTTCATAAAACTTATCTTTTATTCAACATAAACTATTTTGTTTAATACAAACATATTTGCAAAATGCTCCTGTGCATTTATTTCTTAATGTGGCTAACTTCAGTGCTAATTGCACAAAAGTAAACAAAAACACAAAAAACAAGAACACATTTAATTAAATCGGTACTCATGATGAACATGATATATATATATATATATATATATATATATATATATATATATATATATATATATATATTTCTTTCTTACACATGGAAATATTCTGTCGATATATCCAGGTGGTAACATATATATATATATATATATATATATATATATATATATATATATATATATATATATATATATGTATATATATATAATTATTAATGACAATATATGTATTAGCATATACTATCAGTTTCTTTTACTTTGTAGTCTCTTAAAAGATTCAGCTCGATGATTGTCAATTATGTATAGCAGAGCAAATATAAGTCAGTTCATATTATATTCCAATAACCATGGTTTTATTTTCTCATGTTTATTTTTTCACATTCCAAAAAACGTAACATTTCTGTGAGATATATTTTTTACGGTCCGTTATATTTGTATTGTGCCAAAAAAACATTGTTATGTTAAAATCGTCTCTGCAACACTACAAAATTATCAGAAAAAATCCTAAAGAGCGGAAAGTTCTTGGATTAAAGTGTCTTAAAAAACCTACACTATACAGTAGTGGAAGTTCTGGGTTTAACCGAACAAAAAAACAATGTACACAGAGAAAAAACTCACACGTGGGGGAACGCACTATACGCCATTTTGAATTTTTCGTTCAAATCTAGTACATCCTAAAAATGTTTGCGAACAATTATAAATTTTAATTCAGTAATATTTCTTAAAATAGTTAATTAGTTCTATAATTTATTTATACAAATATTTCTTATATACATCTCATAGAAATGTTATGGTTTTTTTTTAAATGTGAAAAAATAAAAATTATAAAATAAAACAATGGTTATTGTAATATAATATAAACTCACTTATATATATATATATATATATATATATATATATATGTATATATATATATATATTTATACATATATCCTATTATGTTATATATTTGTATTACTAATTATTCGCTATCAGCTATAATTATTTGTCTAAATATTTTTAAATTAAAACACACATTTTCACTGACCCCCCTTTGTTTTTTCGTAAACTAATTTTCTTCTTAGTGTTTTTAGTCAACTTATTCTTTATTGTATGTACATTTTTATCGCTTATAATTGAACTGACTTCCTTTTTTACCGGATAACTGGATGTACGCAGACGTATCTAATAATGTGCCCTGTTCTAACTTAGTGCATCAAACAATATTTCGGAGATTATCGGTAGTATTTAAAATATATTTTGAACATATTTTTATATTTAATTATGAACACTGATTTGTATAATTAATAAAATACTGTATCATATTTAGCACTGACTCTTTTCATTACATGTTTCATTTTCACAGTTGGTAGTTTAAATGTCTATCACTTAGATATTCCTGGATGTTTTTTTGAAATTTGTATTGAAGTATCATATTATACATATTTTTTCTATTTTATACTAATCTAATTTTATATGGACTACATTCACAATATGCTTATGAGAAAAGAACATTCACAATATGCTTAGGAGAATAGAACATTTGGGTAACATTTCACATTTACTACGATTGTCAGGTTTTACTTGATATGGGAATAAAGCCATATGTCAAGCTCTTAATATCATTCAATTCAAATTTAATTTAATGTAATATGCATGTTTGTTCTTTATTCCTTATCTCATTTAAAATGATATTTCAATATTATAATGTATATGTTTTTATCAATTCAATATACTGCTAGTTTAACAAATGCCAAAGTTATCATATTAGATATAACGGAATAATGCATAAGTTTGATCAGGGGAACATTGGAAATTTACCCGACAGGGTTAAAGAAAGATGTGTGCATGTTTACCAGTAAATATTGTGATATCAACAACTTATATGATCCATAACATATTTGTGCGCAATTCCTCGTGGGTCCAGAACAACACGTTACAAGCGAAGTCTTAAATTCGGAATGACCAGCTTTTTAGATTTATTCATACGAACAATACATTAATGAAGCGCGCACGTGTATTATATATATATATATATATATATATATATATATATATTATTTTTACATTTCAATAACAATATATATGCTCTGAATATTGTATTTTATTGAACTCACAATTGCATACATTTAAGATAGTGTAAGGATTATACACCTGAATGCATATATATATATATATATATATATATATATATATGTACATATATATATATATATATATATATATCTATATAAGTATATATATATATATATATATATATATGTATACATACATGAGCATTTTGAGAATGAGGATGTCTTCCATACGTATAACGATACCGGTTGAACATAATTTTGATATCATGAGAAAAGACTGCAGTACCATGAATGCTACACATGGTAAACAGTTCAGCATTGGTCATCCCACTACTAAGAGTTATTCCACAAACCTCTCGAACACATTCTTAGTGAAAAATATATAACAATTGAATGTTCGTCGGATACAATGTCCAACACTCTTAGCCATACAAAAGAGTTGCATGAACTACAGCCATGCAGACTCGTATCTTGGTTTTAAGTCTTATCTCTCGGTCTTTCCAGAGCCGATGACGAAGCTTCTTAAATGTGCTAGAAGCTTTAGCTATTCGGTTAACTATTTCATCATCTAAGGTTCCACTCGCATTTACTTTGCTACCAACATACTTGAAGTGTTTCACATACATAGTGTTATGGCCGGCAACTTTGATTGGCGAACAAGTTGATTATGTTTAACTCATCTTATGTGCTTCCGTACAGGGAACTACTTCAGTTTTAACGATACGAATTATTAATCGAAATGTTTTACAGGTTTGCAGGGAATCTGCCAATCATTTGTCGAACTTCTTTCAAAGACGTAGCTAAAAGTGAAGCATCGTCAGCAAAGGGTGAGTCACGGATTATACCAGTGCGAGTAAGAGTTTTGGCTTTGAAACTCTGATCCTTACAAGGTTCATCACTTGTTCTTAATTGAATGGTGGCACCAACTGCAGTTTCAGCAAATGCATGTTTACTGAAAAATAAAGGACAAAAAGTACCAGTGCCAGAACATATTATAACGAATGAATCAGAGTGTTCTCCATTAGAAACAACATTCGCTTTAATACCCTCGTGAAATAAAACAATCACTTACAGCATATTCTCAGGTATACCGAGTTTTCGCAAAAACCTTCCACAAAACAGTCCGGTTCACAGTGTCAAATGTCTATATATATATACGTTTCCGGTTATTGTTGACGAACATTCTCAGAAACCAGCCTTACCGTCAAAAGCACGAAAGCGACACTGTGACTCAGGGTAAATTGCATCAAAGAATTGCTATAGCAACAACAGAAATCATACGGTGGTTGACAGATACCTTTTCATAACCTTTGTCTTTGTACAATTAGTTAGCTTTAAATAGTTAGGAACCGTTCCTTATCTCCAAATCATGATAAATAGTGCAAGAAATGTCGTAACAAGCCTCGTTTCCCCGTAAGTGAAAATTTCCGGTGGAATTGCATTTCACCTGGACTTTTCTCGACAAAATTTGCTCAATAGCTGTCAAAACTTCTTGAAAAACATGTTTAAATGACAGCTCTTGCATTGCTGGACTTTGTCAGTCAAGTATACGCTCGCCAGTACAATAAGTATTGTTGAGGCCTGTATCAAAATGTACTATTCCACTTCATCAAAATGTCAGCCTTGTCCGTCGGAGGGTTTCTATCTGCCGAAACAATGGGGGACACACTATTTTCCTGCGGACAAAATTAATTTCTTCATACCTTCGTAAAATGTTCTTGAGTGCTTCCTATCGAATGCGTCCTGAAAGAAATCAGCCTGTGTAGGCCACCATGCATCTTTCATTGTACGAAGGGCTTTTCGAACCGGACTCTTGTAGGTTGTATACGCCTTATTTTTGTCAGACGAGTTTTTATCCTCAATCAGACTTCTGTGTGAACTGTGCATTTTTTCTATTAGAGACTGCACTTCCTGATTGTTTTCATCGAACAAACCATGGTGCTTACGAATAGGTAACCCAAGAGATGATGTGTTAGTAGCCTCACGCAAATATGTCACTACCGATTTCAACCGTTTCCAATTGTGCATCCAGCTTCTCAGCAAGTCTTGCTTGTTTATTAATAGATGTTAATGTACTTTGGAGCAGAATATGTTTTTTATCTTCTGTGATCCACACGAGTTTGTACTTTACTACAAAGCAAAGTGTGATCTGAGAGGTAGAAAGTTTTATGAAAAGATCCTGTTAATTTAAATTCGTTTTTATCCTGTATTTCTCTTGTTACGTCATCGATCATGTGTCAATCTTTGTAGTTCATCAATGTGGTTTGAACACATTCTTTTCTGTTGCAAATATGTGTTTGTGATGCACATGCCAAATTCTTGACAGACAGAATTAAGTCTAAGTCCGTTTGAATCCATAAGTTCAATACCATGATGACACACATTTTCCTCCAACGACTGAAAATCACTGATGGAACTTGGTACTAAATCAGTTTCTTTCAGTTTCAATAATATAATGTATCGGCAAATTGATGGCATATCCGTGGGCAGCCCGCTTGGCCCATCGTTAGCCAACATCTTCGTTGGATTTTTTGAAAACCAATTATTTTCCAACGTGGCAAAGCCGGCGGTTTACACACGTTACGTTGATGACACTTTTGCTTGCTTTCCCTCACGGAGTGATGCTGAACAGTTTCTTCTTCTTCTTTGTGACTTGCATCAATCGTTGCAATTCATTATGGAGGTCGAGAATTGTTGTTCCCTGCCATTCCTCGATGTTTTAGGGGCTAAAGCTGGTTAATCGTCTGAAACCTCTGTGTATAGAAAACCAACGTTTACAGCCCTTTTATCTGAATTGGTTTTCCTTGGCCCCAATATTATTGGTACTCTCACCCATCGAGCACTTTGTTGACCAACACGACTCGATGCAACACTTGGTTAAATTACTAATATTGTTCATGTTAATGGATATCCCATCAAAATCATAAATTGCACGTAAAGTTGCTATGTTTAATGGTGGTAAATGTATTGGCCCGTCACGTTGCTTTATTTAATTGAAACTTCCATGGTTAGGTTCTGACGGCCTTGACACTGTCTAAAGTATTTCTTCTTCTACTCAACGTTGTTTTCCAGCAACCATGCTGAGAGTAGGTTACACGACTCGAACCTGTTTCTCTTCTTTTCGTAAGGATGTTTTGCCAGCCATTCAAAAGAATTATGTTGTTTATAAATTCCTCTGTCAGTGAGGAGCTGACTACGTTGGCAAGACATGCCAAAGATTAGAAATTAATATATCCCAACACATACCACGTGATATTCGCTTACACAAGGTTTCGAGATCATCCGGGAACTTCCAGGCACAGGAATCAGCCATCGGTAATCACCTAGTTAGTACAAATAGTTGTTCTGAAAAGTATTCCGATGGGTGGTTTTCTGTTTTACAAAGTGCCAGGTCGAACTACAATCTCAATATTATTGAGGCGTTAGTTATTAACAATTCTCGACCTTGCCTGTGTAGACAACTTAAACATATTTTCCTCTCATATCTCAACTTTAGTAATTTATTTTTTTTCAACCCGCCCGTTTCATACACACATATATGTGTATATATATGGATATATATATATATATATATATATATATATATATGGATATATTTATATATACATATATATATTTATATATGTATATATATATGTATGTATATATATATATATATATATGTATATATATATACATACATACATACATACATACATACATACATACATGCATACATACATACAACACCACAGTTGTAAGCGATGGGCCTAGCTTTTGCCATTCCATAAGCAAACCTACAAGGCAGTAGTTACCTTTATATTGTTTAGCACGCCAGCTTAGACGGTTACCGCCACATATGAAATATTAAGGGTATGCGTGAGGACTATACATGAGCACCTATCCAGATGATTTCTGTATACAGCTAGTGAGTCTTAAAAGGCACTCCTTCTACGCACACCCTTTTACCATATCTCTCCCTCTATCTCTCTCTCTACATATATACATATCTATCTATCTATCTATCTATCTATCTATCTATATTTCTCTCTCTCTCTCTCTCTCTCTCTCTCTCTCTCTATATATATATATATATATATATATATATATATATATATATATAGAGAGAGAGAGAGAGAGAGAGAGAGAGAGAGAGAGAGAAATTAATATACATTTATTAAATAGTGGGTATCATTTTCCTTTTAAATGTGCATCATGAAAAAGATATATTATAATATTAAATTTTGATAATTTATTCATTAATTTATTCAAAAACAGCATTAATTCAATTCAAACAGTACCATCGTAGTTGATAGGAATGTAACGACGGTAAAGTTTTATTTATGGTACTTAATCCGAGTTTATAAGCAGTTATTTTTAAAATGGGTTTTATTTCGATGTTTACAATGCTATTTGAAATAGGTTGTATTGTTATTGCTGTGTAAGCATGCACTAGTTTTTATGTTAAGTGGGATTTTTGGGGGCAATGTACGCGAATAACAGAGTTGCTGTGAGTGAGAGGTATTTGCTCAGGAAAAGATAAACCACACCATAAATTAGAAATGTTGCTGGTACACTTTAAATATGGTACGGTTTTACAAATAAAAGCTTCGATGCGGTGGGTATTATCCACTCTATGTTTTCCAAAAATAATGTTTGTCCAGAAAAAGGACAACCTAGTCAGTCAGTTTTCTTATGCACATAGATTGACAAATGATTGTCTCAAGTGTGTTTTATGGTGTTAGTCCAGGGATATCTATCTATATTCCAGCACATCGGAATAGGGGTTGTGTTAGTTTCTTGAGAATCCAACAGTCAGTCGATGTTTGTGAGCCTCTAAAAGCAAGATTGCCGTAAGATAAGGGATTATTTAGATGTCCAAGTATGTTATTCTGTAGAAGAACAAAGTATAATTGTAACACTCCTAAAAATAAACTCTGTCATGTGTTTTGATCTGATTTTTTAAATTGATTAGAGATATAACCCTATATTGCAGCACTGAATCATAGTCCGCAATTGAAACTGCGACCGGTGTCGGGATTGGGCAACGGCTTCGAAACGGCACGACTTGCGAAGACACACGTTCATACTAAATCGGTGACAATGGTTGATTACGTACGTAGCATCAAAAGAACAAATTAGAACTCTATACATAATGCTATACTATATTTTTATATATATAAATAATGGAGAGTATGTATATGTCTGTATGTCTGTCTGTCTGAAGTCGGAACACCATCACAGATATATTACTATTTACTTAGTCTGCCAGCTTCTATATATTCTACTACAATAACCGCCGTAAACACTATGCGTATCTCTCAATTTACATAATTAATTGCTTGTCAACTTCTAATAAATTAGTATTCGCAAATATACACTCATGATTATTTTCTACAGAGTTCCATATGTATTTCCGCTATATAGCTAACTAATAATATTAATATAAATTATAATTATTTATTGTCTTATTTAAATATATACAGGAAATGAGTTACGTAGTTCATCTATTTATTGCGAAACTGATTGAACAGCCAGCGTTACTCCATTAAATCGGTTACTTCCCTCTGATTATTCAGTATGGACGCAAGACAGGCGCGTTATTAAAAATGTAAACACCACGCTGGAATTTACCGTGCTACTTTTACTCTGATGTGTTTCATAAAAACGTTCTGAGTGTGTTTATTTCCTTAATATTATTAGCCATTATTTTTTAAAAACACAATTTCACTGAATCAGTTTCCTTAATTAAGATTATAATTGATTTAAAAATTACTATTTAAACACACACACACATTATAATGAATTTAGTTTAAGTAAACCTTTTTTTCGAGAACCTTTAAAAATTATTTGTGTTCACTGTATTTGATTGTTTAATAGTTTCATTTTAGGTACACCTTTTCTTCCGATTTGAAAACCTTCCGACCTTAACTGTGTTTATGATTTCGGGTTTACCTTTTACGTTGTTAAGCTTCTATTTACCAACTGTTTTTATTATTCCGTGTTTTATTTATTAAAATAACAGATGTTATTTATTCTTCTTTTCTGTCAACAAAAAAATTAACACAGTGTACTGGAAAACTATACAACTGATTTTAGAATAAACTTGTTTAATTAAAATTAGGTCATTTAACAAACACACACACACATTCTAATGAATTCAATTTTGGTAAAATCATTTCCGAGAGAATTTTCATAACTAATCGTGTTCACTGTATTTGATTTTCTGGTGTTTCTTCACTGTAGGACCCGCGCTAACTTTGCACCCATCGTTAGGGTTAGGGTCAGGGTCAACGTGGGGGTAAGGGTTAGGGTTTAGAGTCAGGGTTAGGATCATGGTCAAAGCCAGCGTGAGCCCTACAGTAGCAGTGTACCAGGTTTTTAATTTTTTTTATTTAAGGTCCACCTTTTTCTCTTATTTAAGGGTAAGCGTTCATTTCTGACGCGGAAGCCTAGCAAAAACATGCGACCGGAGGGAGCATATATTTGCTAGTGTTCCTTAAATGATAAAGTATAATCTAAATATTAAATTATCAAACACCAGCACTTTTCTTAACTAACTTCTACCCTATTTTTTTCTGTTGAAGCTTTTTTTATTTGCGTAAATTATTTTATTGTATTTTTTATGGGAATCTTTTCATAGAGACCCATTACTTTTTACCATTGCAATCTTATGAATCTCAATTATGACTAGGTTTCTAATACAAATTTGTCTGCTCTGATATAAAAAAGAGAGAAGTCAGCAATGGCGCCTTTGTTCGTTATTTTTGTCTTCTTTCTAAGATTAGATTATTAACAAGCGTTATATTTGTAAGACGATCACGTAATTCTTCTACAACTTAGAAAACAAATGACCGACAATGAAAAACAAAGACACTGGCGAAATCGTGAAGAATAAAGCATAATTAATAACACTTGTTAAATCTAAGCCATCGACTCTGTTTACACTGGGGCAATCATTTAAAAAATAATAGCATGGAACAGGCGCAACCCAGACGTCTGTTTCGGCTTTTTTGTTTTGGTTCGCTTTTGATAGTTTTGCACGATGCGCAAATGATTATTTTTCGTGTGCTTTCTCAATTAATTATAAAGCAAACAAAATATAATGGTAGAACAACTTATAACAATTGGTAACTTTTTGGCCGATCACGACTTAAAAGAAATACTAATGGAAAATGACAGTTATTCGTATAAAAAAAGATTAACTATTGTTGCGAAAGCGTGTTTGGAGGATTAATATGTTTCCGTCTAAACTAAGTTTTTGTATCTTTCCTTGGTGTTATTTTTACATTGATATAAATAATTTAATATTAATCGTTTAACTCGAAGTGGTATTAAGAAAAAAACAAAGTAAATATGTATTGACTAATCCGTAGGTAAATAACTAAAAGTGAATTTGAATGATATGAAAGTTAATTGATGACGCAAGCAATAATACACACACACACACACACACACATATATATATATATATATATATATATATATATATATATATATATATATATATATATATATATGAAGCAATCAAACAAAAGATATAAGCGTCAACTAATATCTTAAAATTAGTTAGACATCTGGATAAAACCTGAAGCTCAATATAGTGGATAGAGCATTAATATTATAATATAGAATGAAGTAATAAAATAAGGTGTCAATCAAATGTTATTAGAATTCACGATTCAAGCAAATTATCTTAAAGTCTTTAGCTCATGAGTTTACAAAGATAATTCTTCTCCTCAGAGGACCATTACCGCAGTTATACTACTATAAGTAATTACATTAAACTTTGAAAATATATAAACATATAAACACAAATCCATAAAATTATGTTTGTATATATTTTTATATATTTTCAAAGTTTAATTTAATTACCTGTAATGGTATAACTGCGGTAATAGTCTTCTGAGGAGAAGAATTATCTTTGAAAACTCATGAGCTAAAGATTTTAAGATATTTTGCTTGAACCTTGAATTCTAATAACATTTGATTGACACGGTATTTTATTACTTCATTCTATATGTATATATATACACACACACACATATATATATATATATATATATATATATATATATATATATATTTATATATATATATATATATATATATATACAGAGAGAGAGAGAGAGAGAGAGTACCGCCCAAAATTAAGGAACACAAATGAAATCCTCTGAATCTAAAAAAATGATATATTAGTTTTTCTAAAAATGTCACTTAATAAACATATCATGTAGTTAGACTTATACCGAGATTTTCAGATGAATAACACTAATATGTAAAAGTTATCCAGCATTTTACTAATTTCAAGTGTCCAAAATTAAGGAACAACATATAATCTTTAACTAAATTACATTAAAAAGGCAAAAGGGATTTAATAGTTGGTACTTCCACCTTTGTTTTCAATAACTGTTGCGCATCTACGACTGCAGGATTTGACTAAATCTTGTCATTGTGCCAAAGTTATGTTTCACTTTCAGCCACAAGTCTTCGATTTTTTCCGGATTCTTTTCCATAACATTATGTCCTAATGTATTCCATAAGTTTTCTATAGGGTTCATGTCAGCACTCTGAGCAGGTCAGTCTATTACATCTTCTTCATCATCAGTCAGAAAATTTATGACTAGCTTTCCCTTAACGCACGGAGCATTATCCTCCTTAAAAACAGGCTTTTCGATACCAAAATTGTGCAACATTGGCAAAACATACTGTTCAAAAAATTTCTTGTTCACAGTGACGTTTACTCAAGTATTTAAACCATGTACCATGCCATTATGTCATGCTGAAACCCATCACGCTAACTGCACCAAATTTAACAGTCGTTTTTATGCAGCTAGGAGTTAAACATTTGCATTTTCTTTTTCGTACACATTATTTTCCACCACTGCCAAATACATTAAAGTTCGATTCCTCACTGAAATAAACTTTTTTCCAATTTTCTTCTGACCATATAACATGCTTTTTTGCGAACGTCAATCAAGCTGCTTTGTTTTTTTGGTTTTGTTTTTACTTATTAGCGCCTTTATTTCGAGGAGTTCTTGCAAACATACCTATTTCGTGCAACCTCCTCGACACAGTTTGTCGTGAAACATTCATGACACCTTCAATTTGTTTAGAAATTCTGCCAGCTGTAAGGAAACGGTAATCTAAAACTAGGCGTTGTATTACTCTACCCTTTTAGCCGTTGCTTTTCTTGGGCTACCAGGGGTCCTTGTGTTCCAGTTTGTTTATATAGTTTGAGAACTCTGCTTACACTACTTTTTGAACGTTTTACACGTTTTCAAATTTCTTTTATTGTCATATTTTCCTTTCTTAATTTGCTGAATTTTTGCTTTGTCGCTTAAATCAGTTCATTTCTTTTTGACATGATTGATATTGCGTGACCTACAGCAGTGATGATAATAAAAGTTTAGAACATTAATTTTCATCTTTTTATACAGAAAAACCTACTGTTGTAAACATTAAACAATTATTTTTCCTTAATGTACTTTAATTTCGAACACTTGACCTATTAAAAATTCATTGCTGGATTACTTCGGAGGTGACTACACAGAGTTTTTATCGGTAAACCGTTCAATACATTGAATAAAAAGTAGGACATTTGCCCTGAAAATATCCAGTTTAATATAGTATACGTAAGTTGTCTCACACAGATCAAATCTCACAAAAGTGTAAATAATAGATTTCCCGGAATACAGCAGATTCCATTACACAACAGTTTAGTAACTAGTTGCTCAAGAATGAGAGGTTTAATCGGGCAGAAGTGTTGCAAATAAGTGTTCTCGAAAAGTGCAGATTGAATCGCACAAATTTGTAGTATCAAAAGTATCGTAAAACGCAATGAGTGCATCTGCAAAGATGCACACAGGTTTGTTAGATGGTAACGTCGGGGGTCGGAGAGAAAGAATACATTCGACGGTCTGATGCAAGGAAGTTCTGTCGACGAATTAGAACAAATATGTCGTCATTAACTCCTTACAAAATGACAACTTCGAACGATGTGATCCAATAACAGTGTAGACTAGTTGCATTCAGCATTTCTAATTACTTTGCAAATAAGGAAACACTTCAGAATAACTTCCACTAATCTCATCAAACTGAAATCGAGCAGTGCGTATCCGAACTTGCACCACTGAATTAAAGCAAACGAATGATGCGCGTGCACTCATCGGTTTACACTTATCTTGCAGACTCATTACCATTTTTGTACATAAGTCTTGCGAGGAAATATCTCTGTAAATGTAATAATTCATGCGAACAATTATATATGAAGAGGGTGCATTGTATTCCTCCGTTTACAACTCTGCATTTCTAGTGGTACATTCATAAGTTCTCCCTTCGACAGCTTCAGAGTATGGTAGATTTTTCCTCTATCATCGTTCGTCTTCCTCGATGAATCAGGTGACAGCGGTATAAACAGACACGCATTTTGACATTAGAGAACATCACCGATTAGCAGAATAAGTAAAAATATGGACTAGTTCGGTTGTTATCTGCAACGGTCCCCGCAACATTGGCATCCACTTCCTGTTAAGCGCTCAACACTGAAAGCACCTCCCGATCACATCACTAGCAGTACACCTAACTATTTTAACGAGTCCAGTTACAATACACAATTCATAAATCGTACAAGAAATCATCGTCTTCTTCTGCAGCAGCCCTACACTAAACTATTTACGGTATGATGTACCGTTAGAAAAGGGGCGTATTTCTACTCGGTAAATAATGGCAAACTATTTACGTATCTATGTACATTCTCGTTGTTTCTTCTGTTAATATTACGTAACATCACACCCTCTATTTCTAAGATAATGAAGAGTGGTGAAAATGAATCGTGGGCGAGTCCCTTGTTGGGGTGAACGTTGAGAAAGAAGGAAAGCGACTTGATAACTGTTAAAACGGAGAAGAGGCGCAGTGCAATCGAGACTTGAAAGGCCGCGGTTTCAGAAATGCGAGGAGCCGGAGCGCTTGGTGATCGGAGTATCGAAGTATCGGAAGAATGGGAGTTTACCGATGTTCAAGGCATCGATGAAACTTTATTAGCTAAGGTACCCAAACCCGTCTTGATGTGAGGCTTTCGTATCTGCTGACATAAAATGCGGCTGATAAGCAAGTTAGTACAGTGTAGGAATACCCTCACTTGTATTTCATCAAACAGGCAATTGGAAGTGATTGAAGAACAATTGCTTTTGTTCACGCTCGGATAAACAATGCAGAGAAAATTGCTTATCAATCGGATGTATATACGAACGAGTTTCTATCGAAACCAAGTATCTTACCTGAACAAAGAATATACTTCCATGAGACAAAAGTATGTCAAAAGAGTTGTGTATATGTGTGTGAACGATCCGGGGATGGGAAATAAAGAACACCAGAGTTTTTCAATATACGTTCTGTTCTTTGTCATTCTTGTCAGATCTTACCAGGTACTCCGAAAGAACGGGTAATGATACATATGTACCTTTACTTACAATGGAAGATATGATGCACTAACAGGTAACTTTAACTCATATGATTCGTGCCACCACCCTACTACACATGTGATCAATGCTATTTATACAAACGTTAATTTGTCTTCCTGATACAACATATTGTTGCTTATAGCATTTTCATAATTATAGATTTTTAACTATTTCACTATTATTATGACGATTATAACTAGGTGTTCTACTTCTATATCATATCGTTGTTTTTATTATTATTTTGATTACTCATACTACTAGCACGACTACTATTATGAGCATTTTTATTATCATGATCGTTTTATTATTAACAACGTTAGCATGTTAATTAAGGCCGATTGAAATAAATTCCTGTTCACTAGTAGCGCGTAACTTTTGTCGAAAGTGTTACGGCGATCGCAATCGACGAGGGCAATATCTCGGCTGCCGTTGCTCAGCTGGTGGCAAATCATTAATGCAGAACGTCCCCCACTTATCGTTTTGGATGTTTAGATTAACGAAGCACATTTAAAATGTTATTTATTTTAATGCAAACATAATTTTTTTTAAAAATCACCTAAATAAATGGAATAAATGTTTAGGGTGAATAATTTGCATTAAATTAATTATTTCCTTCATATCTTAATTCATCGAAAATATGTAAATTTTATCTAAGCAAGCTAAATCTAATCCTGAGAGAGACAGGAAGAACTCTGAAAAAATAAAATTGAAACAACTTTTTCTAATTAATTTTAGCTAAAACACAATGTAGCGGATTGGGTTAGCGGAAATGTGCCCAATTTGTCTCCTGTCGATTTGTAGTTTTCTATTTAATTAAGCCCTACACACACATACACACACACATACATACATATATATATATATATATGTGTGTGTATATGGGTGTATATATATACACGCAGTATTACATATGTAGTTCCTCTATTCCGTTGTTGCTTACTGACTATATATTTATATATGTACATATATATATATATATATATATATATATATATATATATATACTGATCAATCTATGAATCCATTTTTGCGCACTCTAACAGAAATATATTAGTTTTTTGTATCATATGATAGCTTTCTAAAATGACATAATATTAAATACATTTTATCGTTCAATATTTTACTCAACACTACTCAATACATAAACTGAGCTTAGTAATAGTGTTGAAATAAACTTAACAGCAGCAAACAATAGTGATATGTGTTAATCAAATTAACCTCGATGATTATAATTGGCACTTTTTTTATGAGCGGCTTATATAAGTGAGTTGTTTAGTAAATACTTACCATAACATTAGGTTTACACCCCCAATTAAGGATTTATATAAGCCAATACGTTTACCTATTTATACTACGAGTTGGAAACAACTTTTATTGGTCTAACAATATATACGTATATATATATATATATACATATATATATATATATATATATATACTGACATATGCGTTGATATAAATATGTATATAAAATTACAGAGATAATTTCATCAACACCGTAGAGAGAAACGAAATTAAATTAATTCACAAGTAGATATACACACCAGCGGTTTTACCTCATATATTAAAGTTTCGAGCTCTTAAACATTTGCTACCTCTAATTCTAAACATCCCTTAAAATATAGAGATATACACAACGCACTCCACCAAATCAAAACAAGTTGCATATAAAAATAAACCCGCCTAGTAAACACACACACCACGAGCATTGAAAATAATACTTTTAATACAAATATTCCACCTGTAATTCAACCAGTCGACCACTGTGAAAAAATACTAGTGAATTGATTTCGGATCACTTAGTTAATTACTTCTACAGACACATGAAATAAGACTGTGATTGTAAACAATCGTAAGCACCTTTGGATTAAGTGTATTTTTTTTACTCAGCCAGAAATGAAAATATTTATTAAAGAATGTGTGTTTGGTAAATTAGTACGTGCATTTTTTGTGATCTAGTTTACAATATATTGACCGCTGACAACTCGTACAGTTCGATAAACTGACCTCCACAGGAGAGCAGTGTAAGACGAGAGATTGCTGTTTTACTGTGAGGAAAAATCCTGCTCACCAAAAGTAGGTACTATTTCTGAAGAAACATATGAATAAATGCACAGTCAAGTAATATTTTTCACAGACAAAGGACAGAAAAGATGAAGTGTAATATCAAAATATGTACTGCACTTAGCCCATAGCCAAACAGGCAAATGACAGTAAATTCCTTTAAATGCTTTAATTAAGATTATAAACTTGCGTATTGTAATGATATTGATGTATCATTACTTTCAGATCGCCGTTTGATTGACTCTTCTATGAGTGTTAGTTTTTACAAAAATGTTTGTCTCAATTTACAACGGAAATCTGAGGGTTTTTAAAAGTAAAACTCCTGTTTACTTTTAAAAACCCTCAGTTTATATCGATTTCTCTACTTACCTGTAACAATGTAAGCAAAAAACATAGAATTCGTAGCAGAATGAAAAGGGCGGTGGAAAGAGTAACAATAAAGAACATAGTTAATTTTCCGCATTTCCAGCTGTCTTTAAAATAGATGCTCTTCCAAATTTCATTCGCCCCAGATCACATCTCTCAAGTAGATGGACGAAAGTGTGTGTTCCGAAGACCAATGAATTACCTGAAGAATGCGTTTCAGTGAGCCCCCACAAAACAAAGCCCAAGATGCGGCTAAGCCCCTAGGATAATTGGCTCTAATTCCATTCGAACCTAGTGAATCCGCAGACCCATATGTCTGTCTAATTGTAGAAACTATCCATCTAGATATAGTACTTGGCGACGCCGGTTTATGATTGTTTTCCAGATAACTAATGAAGAGAGCGTGCCCATCCTGTCGGAACTGACTTCTCTTAATGTAAGAATTTCAGCAACGGCAAGGACATAGTAGAAGATCCTTAGAGGTATACGTACACTTATTAAAGCCTGGAATGAAGCAAGGCGACCAACTTTTATTCAGACGCTTATTTTTAGCCAGAAATCTCAAATTAGGTAACAGTCTAATGCTGGCATTCTCTTGTCTAAAGTTCGACTCATTAGTAGATGAAGCGCTAAGCTCACTAACTCTTGCAGCTGACGCTAAGAAAACCAGAAATACTGTCTTCCATGATAAATACTTTCATTCTATCGAATCTAAAGGCTCGAAATCGTGACTAATAAGAGATTCCAGAACCAAAGGCAAGTCCCACTTAGGAGGAAGAGACCTAACAGAAGGACTAGAGATACAAATTCCTCTAACCAAGTGTGACAAAAGCCTCTCCGTATTTATAGAACTCTTCTCCCAACCATTGTGTATTACAGCTAAAGCTGTTCTGTAACCAGCAATAGAAGCCGCTTTGCACCTCCTGGTTTCATGCAAATAGACTAGAAAATCTGCAACGTCCTTCATGGATGTATATTCCGTTCAACGTACTAGCCTCTATATATTTGCTGCTATGCTTCATACATTCTTCTGGTGGATGGCCTTTTACTTTCTTTTATGTGCTTTCGATTCTTTTCAGTAAGCGGTTCCTTAGTGTGACTATGTTGGATATTTTCCATGCTACTAGCTTGCTGGATCTGGATGCATCATTCTGCCGACCTTCTGTGATAGCACTTGTGACGTTAACGGTAACAACCTCGGAAAGTCTGTTAAAAGTTCTAGGAGAATGAGATACCAAGACTGACGAAAAGCATGTGGAGCTATCAACAGCAGGACACGACTTTCCTGGGAACTTTCTGAAGGACGCGGTGAATCAATATCGTGGGAGGGAACGCATACGCATACATCCCCGACTTAACGCATCTGACGCATATAATTGCTCCACTGGGTAGTGGGAGAAAAACACTTTACACTTTCTGTTCTCCTGTGTAGCAAAAAGGTATATGCTTGGTTGACCGAACTTTTGAAAGAGCACGCTCACCATCTGCTTGTCCAAACTCCATTCCGTTAGGCGAGCTCCGGTTTATCCCCTTGGAAGACGATCTGCCATAACAGTGTTCTTCTCTGGAATGGCCGCAGCACAGAGTGAGATTCTGTACTTATCTGTCCATTGGAACACTTCCCACGTCAAAGTGGAAGGGACTTTGTGCCACCTCCCTTGTTGATGTAAGCCACTACCGTGGAATTGTCTCACCTGTGAAAGACTCTCATCCCCCTCGCTTTAAGTAGCAGCTGGGCGAGCGCTAAATGGGCAGCTCTCAACTCCATCCAATGTATGTGCTTCTTCATCTGGTCTTTGTCCCACACTCCCGCCACTAGATGGGTTTCTAAGTGAGCACCCCAGCTCTTTTCTACACCATATGTCCATAAAACCACTGGTTCTACTAGGCTAAACAGAACTCCGTTGAAAAAAGTATCCCTCTTTTACCACCATACCAGGGATTCCTTCAACGAACTGTGGACGAACTGTGGACGGGCTTGACTTTCTCATATCGTCTCTCTATGGAATCCACCTCGCCTGAAGATAAAACTGGATCGGTCTGATATTCAAACGAGCTTGAGGAATTTGGTCGATGCATGCCGTCATCAATCCCAACAGTCTGAGAAATCTGTGGTCTCCGCTAAAACTCGAGTCCAAGATTAAATTTATTTGGTGAAAAAAGCCTGGAATCTTTCTTCTGACGGATAAATCTTTCCTATTTTTAAATGAAGAGAGCGCCCAGGTTAACTATCTCTTGTGCCGGCTGCAGACAAAAGTTTTGAATGTTGATTAACAATCCCAACCTTTGCAGGAGATCCTGTATTAGTACAACTTGTTGGTTGAGAACGTGTCTTTCTTGGCTTCTGACCAGCCAATCGTCCAGATACATGAACATATGTACTTGTCGACATCTTAGGAAACTTCCCAGAGCCGCCATGATTTTTGTAAACACTCTGGGAGACACTGCTAGTCCAAAGGGCATTGCCTTGAATTGGTAATGAGCCCCATGAAAATAAAATCTCAGAAACTGCCTGTGGTCTGGGTAAATTGAGACATGAAAGTGTGTATCTTTTAGGCCCAGTTTCACTACCCAATCTCCCACCCTTAATGCTTGACGTATTGATCTGAATCTTCATCTTGAAATAAGGAACCACCAAGTGAGAGTTTACCTCTCTCAGATTTAGAATGGGACGGACACCTCCGTCTTTCTTTGGCACTAGTAAGAAAGTGCAGTAACATCCTTGCCCTTCCTGACCTTTCGGAACCAACTCTATTGTTTGTGTTTCTAACAAGCTTCTTATTTCCTCTGACATAATTTGATTTTGGTAAAACGAACTTAATACTACTTTTAACCCCCTCCTGTTTTGGAGCTGATGCAAACTGAACTCTCAGTCCTTCCCGGACTACTTCTCAGATCCAACGGTCGGAAGTAATCTTCTTCCACTCTTCCAAGTAACCCTTCAGTCGTCCCCGACTGGTTTGATCTGACCATCTGATTGCTACTGCTGCTGGGAACGAACCCCCAACACCTTTTGACCTCTTGCCTTTCTAGGACCGGTCTGGCCTCAAGTCATGGTCGAAGAACTCTTTCTCTTTCCTAGTCTAAAGTTTAAGTCAGGCTTCTGCTTCCTACGGTCCTGAAACAGGGCTCCTTCCAGTTTGGACTCTCTAGGGACATCCAACTTTCTCTTTACTTCTCTTAGATGGTTATTTCTTATATGATGAGTCTCTCCCGCGTTCTTCAAGTTTTCTGCACTATTCTGCCAAACTTCAAAGAATTTCCCCGAAAATATTTGTGGGCCTACTGCCGACGAACCCAACAGCTTACTTTCCGTGGCTTTATTCTTAAAAGTCATGTATTTTAATAAAGACTACGTCTCGCCGTGACAGAGCTGAACATGATTCTGGCCGTCACATCAGCCATCGATTTGAATAATTGAGACCTAGCCTGCAATACTTCTCTTTTATCAGACACCGAACTCGAACCATCCAGATATGCAGAACATAAATAACCATATGACACTTGTCTAAGCAAAAGCCTAGCACTGGAATCCAATTTCAATAAACATGTGTTTGTAGTGTCTGCCGTCTTGCTGGAAAAAGAATACTGCGTACCTGGCCTACTACCAGACGCTTCAGTAACCCCTTCTTCTATGTTCTCATCCAACCTAGGAGGCAAGCAGAATCTTTCAAAGTGGTCTTAATCCACTATACATTTATTGTCCTCCGCGACCGTAACACACTTAATTATACCTTTCTTCTGCCACTCCGTATCTACTTCCTTTAAGCCCCTAATTACGCATCCATCCAACGGTATTACCAGGAACTCTTCCTTCGGGGGGATGTTTCGCAACATATGACTTATATTCTGTCTCAACCGTCTTTTTCCTATAGGAGATATTCAATTCCGAAGCCACCTTCCCAATAAAAGTAGACCACTCTACATTTTGGTTCTTAGATAAGGGGGTCTCCGAAGATGCACCTATTTCTGAAGCAGAGACCATACTATTACACTCCATTTTTTCGTCTGAATCTTCCTCCGTTTTAGACGCAACTCTGCCCTTATTTAGGTTTCCACAATAAGTTTGTCTAATGTTACCCCTTTAACGTCGAGTAGGAACCTAACGGGGTAAGAATACTCAACTGGCGAACTTCCTTCACAGACCACGTTGTTGTCGTTCCTGGACTTCAATTCCTTGTCATAGGAATGACGGAATTTCTTCTCCGTTCGCCCTCCTTGACTATAATCTTCCGAGGACGAAAAAGCCACATTAAGACTCATTATTTCGTCATAGGAATGACTACTGAGTCTCTCCTCGCCAATAATTTCATCCACGTCTTCAAAAAGTGCCGGTAACAGTCTGGGATCATCATTCCTATTAATGACTAACGAATTCAAATTCCAAAACAAGCAAAAATACCGGATTCAACAAGCAAAAATAGTTAATTCAACCAGCTAAGCAAACGTAACAAACGCAATATAACAAATAAGCGTAAATGCCAAATAATCACTTACCCTATTTTTTTCTCACGTGGTAATATTTCCGTACGAAAGCCAGATAATTTAGAAAATGACCGACCTCATACGCGCCTCGTATAAAAGTGAAATTATATGGATAGGTTTAAGGTTATTTAAGGGGCTAGGGAGATATTTTGATTTTGCCGTGGTGATATGCAAATTTGGGAATTTTGCTTACGTTGTTACAGGTAAGTAGAGAACCCCATATAAACTGTACACATTAAACAAACGTATGCTAATTTCTAGATTCTTTAATAGAGGCCTGAATACAATGCGCCTAAATGCGTAAATTACAAAATTATCAAGTTTCGTTTTTGTTTGCGTGGTGCTACGAGGCAATATATACTAAGTTGGTCATGCGTATAAAAATATTTATCAATAGAAAACTGAGTGATGCTTGGTAAGTAAACACTAATAATAATGCTCTGCTCTATAGGAACAATGTAATCTTTCCCATATTGTATATAATGAAGCAGCTATCTCAAATATATTTTGCATTTCTTACTAATTCTGATCATGTTACCGAATTTACTTGTATTATCCTTGTGGTTTTAATTTCATTTTGAGTTTAAATTTACCCTAATTAATCCGTAGCCTTCATTGTATATATAGTTAAGCTATTTTTCTCATTTGTTAGCCTACTGGCTGTCGATCTCTTATTTGTACTAACTTGTGACAGGGAAACCTATCTTCATATTTTTGTTCCCTCTGATAGATGCACAGTGAACGTTGATGAATTTGTGTTAATACCTGTGGAAATACCCGACTAATACACGGGCGCAATATATCATCTTTTGGAGTGTCATCCATCTAATAGAACGAACAACTATGATGATCCAACCTTGCTACTAACTACTTACCTCTTGGGGGCAAACCGTTAGGGACGGATCCTACTTAGTCTTGATCGACAACCTTCCTAGAGCTTGAATCTCGAAGAAAGCTTTTGGTTTGCAAATGTATTATTGCTTAAGGAGTAGATGACCTCTACCTATCGCCCGGCCTTCGCACTCTTCTGTCTATTAGCAAAGCGTAGAGATACAAGCAGTGTGACACCTCTAAAGACATCTAGTGATTGGTCTTGTTTCTTGACTAGGGCGATGGACGCCGTCACTCTTTCCCTCTATCTGGGCAACTTAGGGGAAAGTTTTTTTCGTCACTACATAACTAGACTGAGTCGCTGTCGTTCCGACTGGTAGTTAAGAGCCCTAACTCTAAAGTAGACCAAAAAACGGCTTCTCCATCAACAGTTGAATAATATCGTGGATTGCTGTATGTGCCATTTCGCGCATGGAAAGGGACCCTACAGTAATCCTTGGTGGGCTTTGCCGAGGCCACAACCCCATGGACCAAGTCACAACCAATGGACTGATTGTGTGAGCTGATTGACCCCGGACAAGCACTCACTTTGCTCTCCCCACTCTATCTAAAAAAACACATGAATTGTCAAAAAAAAACAACACAAACCAGACACCGAACAAAACACATCTTCGCCTACGCCCTTGACGCTCACATACCAAAATATCCGGGGACTTACTGCCAATATAGACGACGTAGAATCTTTTCTCCTACCAAACTCCTCGAATACCCTAGAACTAAGTGAAACAAACCTTCAATCATTAATCCCATCTCACCACTTTGACATGACTGATTTATTATCTTCCACTCTACTTTAAAGACTCTTACAAACATATGTAGGGGGTAGGAGTTTATGTTCCGAACACCCTCCCCTTGGACTTGAGATCATAGGTTAGAATGTGAGCCGGCGAGGGAGATGTCGTTTGTTTTTTTCCACTTTCGTATGAAAACACACCAATCACGTGGACTGTTATAGTTTTGAAAGGTTCATACTTTGTTTAGAAGGTTCATACGTTTTTTAGAAAAAAAAGAAAAAAATCGGTTTCCATTTTTTTTTTTTGTTAAAAAAAATAAATATTGCATCTATTACAAGTTTTGATGGTAGTTCATTTACCACACTTCTTTTTTACTAAATTTCATTCAGATGCTTAAAAAAAATATGAACCTTTCAAAACTATAACAGTCCACGTGCTTGGCGTATTTTAATACAAGAGTGGAAAAAAAACAAACGGCATCTCCCTCGCCGGCTCACACCAACTGAAGCTGGTTTCCCAATTACATCGGAATTTCAAACACACTGATGAGGCTAATATTATTAGAAAAATATATGTATAACTATAAACAATAAAAAAATGACAGTTTATTGAAAAAAAAAGAAAAAATCGGTTTCAACTTTGTTTTTTTGTTTTTTTAAATGAAATAAATATTGCATCTATTACAAGCTTTGATGGTAGTTCATTTACCACACTTCTTTTTAACTAAATTTCATTAAGATGCTTAAAAAAAGTATGAACCTTAATATATATATATATATATATATATATATATATATATATATGTATATATGTATATATATATATAACCGACGAAGATAAACGAATCAAAATGCACGTTATCTTTATGAATATATATATATATATATATATATATATATATATATATATATATATATATATATATATGTGTGTGTGTTTGTGTGTGTATATGTGTGCATGTTTGTGGATGCATCTCAACTGTAACAGGTACATAAAGTTGGGTAACTAGAATAAGATAGCTTAAAGAAATCTTTTGAAATTGCATTAGCTATCAGGACGATGCATGTCAATCCCAAGATGATTCTGTAAGTAGATTCCCCCCAATATTTTGCCCATACGACCATAACACGCACTTCCTGACAATGTGTTGTAAGGTCGCTTTGTTTGGGTTATTGACATGTGTTGCATGCTTTCGAAAAGCGAAGTGTTTGAAATCCATTAAGTTTTAAGTGGCATTACTAAGAGAGTCATTTATGCTGGGATCACACATCACTGTTCGAGATAGTGGTAGTCACGATAAAGAAGGAAGCTACAATAGTTCTCAAAATTGTTTGGTCGACAGACAATGATTAAACATGGTCATGTTAAATACAATCTGACGATATTGACCTAACACATGACTTTAGTTTTTTTCTTTAAATTAGTTTTAAATAATTATAATGGGGTGTCTATTCATTTAATCAAAATACATTCAAAGTGCTCTTTTTCAAATGACGGAATTACATGTATTTTTAAAAGCCGGTCACTCTCATGAATACTAAATTAATGGCAACGATTAGCGATATGTTAAGAGACCTATTTATAGTCAGAAGTATCGACCCTGGTTATAATAACACTTTTAATTGGTCATGCGTTTAAATTTCTACAGCCGTTTACATGAACTTTTCTGCACGATTACACCCCGCTACAAAATACAAACAGAAAAATGTCCGATCTATATCGAAACATTTAGAACTGGTAGCACAAACATTATTGTGAACCGATCGTGGGAATGAAGGTGTCAGTTGTTCTAATACATCTAATATGCATTGTGTTCATAGATATTGCAGTTATTTTAAGTACAGCTTTGACATGCAATATTTAACGACATTTTCAAATGAACTATTTTAAGTTAAGTTATTTACATATGTGGGTCGATTAACTTTGATTACGATGCTGCAACGTTTTCGTTGTTTCTTTATGTAGGTTTATCTAGTTTTAATCGCTAATTTTCGTTCAATTCTGCTTTGAAATATTTATTTTATCAAATGAGCTAAGTGTATTTTGGTTTGCGTCGTATGCATAGTGTATATATTGTGTAACTAAATGTATTCTCGAATTTCATAATTGAATACACATATCTATACACTATATCATAAAGAACACGAGCATAAAGATATACTGTATATCTTTAACGTAGAACGTATCAGGAAAGAATGTATGCTCGATATAGAAGACAGAGCAATCATATATATATATACAAGTAAAACTTGTATAAATGCAATATCTACTAAGCCATTAGTTTCTAAAGACAATGTGTTTCATATAAAATACATTTATATTTTGATTTTTTTAAGTCATAGCTGTTCAAACCTGAAATGTAATCGTTAGAGGAATAAAGACAGACAAGTCAGTAAGATACATAATCAAAAGTCATAATTGGAACAGATATAACAATGATATAAGATACAGATTCATTATGAAAATGTCCAGTATAAAGAGAATACGTTAGAAATATGGGAAAAAGTCAACCGTTGAAAGCGTCATAAAAAGTATAGCAGCAGGTTCAAAAACGGACAATCCCTGAAAGATTTTCATACAAAAATGTAAAATCCGTTCCATTACTTCATAACATGGTCATGCGCATTATAATGAAATTCTATGGATTCATTCATTCCTTTTACTCGCAATGGCATGGGTAGTTCAATAATATATATATATATATATATATATATATATATATATATATATATAAATATACATATACATATATATATATATACATATATATATATATATACATATACATATATATATATACATATATATATATACATATATATGTATGCATATATATATATATACATATATACATATACATATATATATATATACATATATATATGCATATGTGTATGCATATATATACATATATATGTATACATACATATATATATATATATATATATATATACACATATTATATATATATATATGGGGTTTATCGAGATATAGTGAAGCTGTATATAGATAGTAGATAAGTTACGTACGGATACTGAAATAATAAAATTGATAATATGTGCACAGTTTACAAGGTTTTACTTCATCAAGTGTTCAAACAAAGAATACGAAAATAAATTGATCTGTAAACAATGACAAGGTAATTTTGTATTTGTCTTATTTGTGTAAACATTTAGTGAGTTTATAAACATGTAAACCATGAAAATGGTATATATTTTGCTACTTTATTATCCATACATACATACATATATATATATATATATATATGTGTGTGTGTGTGTGTGTGTGTGTGTGAGTGTGTTTGTGGGGGTGTGTGTTCTGGCTTTATTATCGTTTGTCTAGATATTTGGCTTGTCTTCTGTAAAAATGTCAGTATTATGACTATTCAAAATTGAGTACACTATATTGTTTTCGCTATCCATCATATTTTCCAAAATGTCGGATGCAGATGTAGGCTGTAAACAATGCGTGTGTCTATTTATATAGAATCTTTTTTCTTCTAATCTTGACCGTTCTGGATGAAGTTAGTTCTTCACTAAATAAGATAATTTACTTGGATTAGAAATGCCGATGTCAACTAGAACGATGCATCAGTCAGTAAATTATTGCCTCAACTTTCATTGCCGTTTTTGATATTTTTTTATGTTTCGAATCGAGAAGTTTCTCTAAAAATCAATGTGTTTCTGTTAATTTATGTCAAAGCACACTATTAATGACAACATATTTATCATAAGAGAAACCTTTGCAAGTATATACTCATGATGAGAATATGTGTGTGACTATTTCCGTTCCATAACTTTTGAATTTATATTATTTATTTAATTGCTTGGGATTTTACACTCCATACAATATTCTATTAGCAACGCGATGCAATTAAACACACCTTTCCCGCATGGTATGCTCTAATAAGTTGACACAATGGGTATCATCTAAAATGTTCCAATGGTTCAAGTAGTTTATAGTGAATGCAGTGTTTCGCAATTACTTCACGCATTTAGTCTGACGTAGAATTACGACAGCTTAATGGGGAGTATATATATATATATATATATATATATATATATATATATATATATATATATATATATATATATATATATATATATGTAGGACGACGGGAACCAATGCTCAAATAATAACTTGCCGTGATCTGTTGCTATATTAAAACTTGAAAGTCTCATGTAAGTTATGAGCTCACACATCTATATGGCTACGTTGTTCCAACGCCCCTCCCAAATAGTTAACGTATTTTAAAGTGAAAATGCTAACTAAAATTACCTTCGTTAATGTAGCATGCATGCTGCATACAACGTTCAGTATAACCGCGAATCATCGTACTAGTCAGTTAGTTTTATTACAACAAGTCGATCATTGTTAATTTTAATGTGCTTGAATTTAGTGTTTTTGAAAGAACTATAAGTATTATTAGTGATTAAATAGTTTATTAAAAACACGTGTTTTTGAATAGAGCATCTTTATTGAGCGTGATGTTTTTACCTACGTCTGAGTTATTAATTTTCTTTGTCATAGAATATCATAGGTAATATAACTTATTTTATTCCAGACAGAGGAGCGAACTATAGCCGTCTTCACCGCAGTAGTTAAGTGGTGATTATCCGAAGCAATAAAATAATGAATGAATGCATAGAGTCTGACGTTTTATTTTCACCAGTATAGATAGACTTCAAAGCAGTTGTCGTAGCACTACCTAAGTAAACAAACGGTGAGTGCCTTGTGTATTTATATTCAGAGATAATTTTGTCTAAGAGAAAGAACATTATTAAAACACGCCCTTTTCTCAACTTGACATATCTAGTAATATGTGTCTAATCATTGTATACCTACTATACCCCACCCGTTTCTTTTTCTACCATATTAAGATGTAATGAGGGATAATACTTTCGCCTACTATATTAATTTGTTCATGTAGCACGTTCAATTTCTAAGCTTTAACTACGAGGTTTTCTTGATTAGAGCGAGGGCAGTGTTGAATTAATGATGCAACATACACACTCTATTTTAAATGTCTCAACAATTCAAACACAATACATTAATGTTGTATCTATTGACATTATCCGTAAGTGTTGGATTTGAAACAATGTTAATGTGTACTAAACAGCTTTTCAAATAAGTGATGTGTTTGGGGTACTACGTTTTACCGGGTAAATATTCTATGAGGTGGCTATTAAAGTGTTATACTGTCGCCTACGTGTAAGAGGTTTCTGGGCTGTTCCGCGAATGTTCCCGGGGTCGTATGTTTTTTCATGCCAGCATGTGAATTATCATCACTTGAACACCTCATAGAATATTTACCTGGTAAAACGTATTGCTTTAAACACATCACTTATTTATATAGTTATTATTGTTACATTTTAATATACTTTTTGTAAGTGTAAACTTTGTAGTTCTGAAAGTATCAAAACAAATGATTAGATTAAAGAAGAATTGCAAATATGTTTTCAGTTTATTTACCTATGTTAAAAATCGCGGATTCTAATGAATATTTATTTTACGAACGATCTGAACATATCTAATGACTCATTTCCAAGACAGTTTATTCTCGAACATGATTGTGATGATCACTGGTCATGGTTTTCCAAATGTTACATATGGGATAACGGCTAAGAGAAGCTTAGACGTTTATTGATTTTGTTTAATCACGTGTCGACGAAATTGTTTGTTTTAAATAGTTAGTTTACACCTGTGTTAGTGAGTGAAGTAACTATAGCTTCTGGATATTAATGGTGATGACGAGAAATATAAACTTAATCTTCGAAACTTTCTATATAACAAAACAACTAAGCGATCGGGAAAATTTGCTCGATTACAATCATTAAGGCTGTGAGAATAGCCAGTGTTTTTTTATGTTATATTTCCCCAGGTTATCTTCCATTTGCCAATAATACATTTAAATATTCGTTAGATGTTAATATAAAAGAACGCGACATGCATGACGATACATGTGATATACAATCGAGCCATTTCCTCCTGAGTATATTGGTTAAACGTATGCCAGAACGTAACAAATATAACTCTGATTAAAATATTAAAGCATATTGCCTACAAGATGCTATTTTCAAATTGTTCATCTATAGTTCTATTTTTTTTATAGAATTCGGTTCAATGATTTTAAAGTATGTATTCATCGTCAGCTCTTTACTTTTTTCGGTTATTAGAAATATCCAGAGTGTTTCAATTCAGAAGAATGCCATCTCTAATCATTTCTATTTTAGTATTGTTTATTACACACTCAAGTATATTTCCCATGTGTAGTATTTTAATACTGTCTTATTCGATCGCCAAAACAAACAGATTTACCCACATTTCGTACGATGATAGCTCGAAAAAACACTAACATATCTGGTCAGACCTAAAATGAAAAAAAAAAGGAATTAACTACTAATAGATCTACAAGAGGAAACTATGTGACTCAATCGTACACAGGCAAAGACATCGACGGGAAAACGGGATAATTTTATTTGAAAATTTCACACATTAGGAGCGTTGGCGAAATGGCAGAGATAAAGAGAATATTTTTTTATAAAATATTTAGAAAACCTTCACAACGCAGATTATTGTTTTTAAAAATAAATAATTTATTTATCTTAAAAACATATATTTTTTTTTTTTGAACTTGAGCGCTTTCGGTAATAAAATCACCATCTTCAGAAGAATAAGCATATTTTTTTTTCCTTTTCTTCATTTTTTTTTTTTCCACCCCGACTGAGACAAGCAGTAAGGATGAATTCGTCTCGATGTTATGGACGAAATGTTTATAAGTCGTGTGTATCACGTGGTACGTGGAAAGTTATTTGAAAATTTCACACATTAGGAGCGTTGGCGAAATGGCAGAGATAAAGAGAATATTTTTTTATAAAATATTTAGAAAACCTTCACAACGCAGATTATTGGTTTTAAAAATAAATTATTTATTTATCTTAAAAACATATATTTTTTTTTTTTTGAACTTGAGCGCTTTCGGTAATAAAATCACCATCTTCAGAAGAATAAGCATATTTTTTTTTCCTTTTCTTCATTTTTTTTTTTTTCCACCCCGACTGAGACAAGCAGTAAGGATGAATTCGTCTCGATGTTATGGACGAAATGTTTATAAGTCGTGTGTATCACGTGGTACGTGGAAAGTTATTTGAAAATTTCACACATTAGGAGCGTTGGCGAAATGGCAGAGATAAAGAGAATATTTTTTTATAAAATATTTAGAAAACCTTCACAACGCAGATTATTGTTTTTAAAAATAAATTATTTATTTATCTTAAAAACATATATATTTTTTTTTTTTGAACTTGAGCGCTTTCGGTAATAAAATCACCATCTTCAGAAGAATAAGCATATTTTTTTTTCCTTTTCTTCATTTTTTTTTTTTTCCACCCCGACTGAGACAAGCAGTAAGGATGAATTCGTCTCGATGTTATGGACGAAATGTTTATAAGTCGTGTGTATCACGTGGTACGTGGAAAGTTATTTGAAAATTTCACACATTAGGAGCGTTGGCGAAATGGCAGAGATAAAGAGAATATTTTTTTATAAAATATTTAGAAAACCTTCACAACGCAGATTATTGTTTTTAAAAATAAATTATTTATTTATCTTAAAAACATATATTTTTTTTTTTTTGAACTTGAGCGCTTTCGGTAATAAAATCACCATCTTCAGAAGAATAAGCATATTTTTTTTTCCTTTTCTTCATTTTTTTTTTTTTCCACCCCGACTGAGACAAGCAGTAAGGATGAATTCGTCTCGATGTTATGGACGAAATGTTTATAAGTCGTGTGTATCACGTGGTACGTGGAAAGTTATTTGAAAATTTCACACATTAGGAGCGTTGGCGAAATGGCAGAGATAAAGAGAATATTTTTTTATAAAATATTTAGAAAACCTTCACAACGCAGATTATTGTTTTTAAAAATAAATTATTTATTTATCTTAAAAACATATATTTTTTTTTTTTTTGAACTTGAGCGCTTTCGGTAATAAAATCACCATCTTCAGAAGAATAAGCATATTTTTTTTTCCTTTTCTTCATTTTTTTATTACCGAAAGCGCTCAAGTTCAAAAAAAAAAAAATATATGTTTTTAAGATAAATAAATAATTTATTTTTAAAAACAATAATCTGCGTTGTGAAGGTTTTCTAAATATTTTATAAAAAAATATTCTCTTTATCTCTGCCATTTCGCCAACGCTCCTAATGTGTGAAATTTTCAAATAACTTTCCACGTACCACGTGATACACACGACTTATAAACATTTCGTCCATAACATCGAGACGAATTCATCCTTACTGCTTGTCTCAGTCGGGGTGGAAAAAAAAAAATGAAGAAAAGGAAAAAAAAATATGCTTATTCTTCTGAAGATGGTGATTTTATTACCGAAAGCGCTCAAGTTCAAAAAAAAAAAAAATATATGTTTTTAAGATAAATAAATAATTTATTTTTAAAAACAATAATCTGCGTTGTGAAGGTTTTCTAAATATTTTATAAAAAAATATTCTCTTTATCTCTGCCATTTCGCCAACGCTCCTAATGTGTGAAATTTTCAAATAACTTTCCACGTACCACGTGATACACACGACTTATAAACATTTCGTCCATAACATCGAGACGAATTCATCCTTACTGCTTGTCTCAGTCGGGGTGGAAAAAAAAAAAAATGAAGAAAAGGAAAAAAAAATATGCTTATTCTTCTGAAGATGGTGATTTTATTACCGAAAGCGCTCAAGTTCAAAAAAAAAAAATATATATGTTTTTAAGATAAATAAATAATTTATTTTTAAAAACAATAATCTGCGTTGTGAAGGTTTTCTAAATATTTTATAAAAAAATATTCTCTTTATCTCTGCCATTTCGCCAACGCTCCTAATGTGTGAAATTTTCAAATAACTTTCCACGTACCACGTGATACACACGACTTATAAACATTTCGTCCATAACATCGAGACGAATTCATCCTTACTGCTTGTCTCAGTCGGGGTGGAAAAAAAAAATGAAGAAAAGGAAAAAAAAATATGCTTATTCTTCTGAAGATGGTGATTTTATTACCGAAAGCGCTCAAGTTCAAAAAAAAAAAAAATATATGTTTTTAAGATAAATAAATAATTTATTTTTAAAAACAATAATCTGCGTTGTGAAGGTTTTCTAAATATTTTATAAAAAAATATTCTCTTTATCTCTGCCATTTCGCCAACGCTCCTAATGTGTGAAATTTTCAAATAACTTTCCACGTACCACGTGATACACACGACTTATAAACATTTCGTCCATAACATCGAGACGAATTCATCCTTACTGCTTGTCTCAGTCGGGGTGGAAAAAAAAAAAAATGAAGAAAAGGAAAAAAAAATATGCTTATTCTTCTGAAGATTGTGATTTTATTACCGAAAGCGCTCAAGTTCAAAAAAAAAAAAAATATATGTTTTTAAGATAAATAAATAATTTATTTTTAAAAACAATAATCTGCGTTGTGAAGGTTTTCTAAATATTTTATAAAAAAATATTCTCTTTATCTCTGCCATTTCGCCAACGCTCCTAATGTGTGAAATTTTAAAATAACTTTCCACGTACCACGTGATACACACGACTTATAAACATTTCGTCCATAACATCGAGACGAATTCATCCTTACTGCTTGTCTCAGTCGGGGTGGAAAAAAAAAATGAAGAAAAGGAAAAAAAAATATGCTTATTCTTCTGAAGATGGTGATTTTATTACCGAAAGCGCTCAAGTTCAAAAAAAAAAAAATATATGTTTTTAAGATAAATAAATAATTTATTTTTAAAAACAATAATCTGCGTTGTGAAGGTTTTCTAAATATTTTATAAAAAAATATTCTCTTTATCTCTGCCATTTCGCCAACGCTCCTAATGTGTGAAATTTTCAAATAACTTTCCACGTACCACGTGATACACACGACTTATAAACATTTCGTCCATAACATCGAGACGAATTCATCCTTACTGCTTGTCTCAGTCGGGGTGGAAAAAAAAAAAATGAAGAAAAGGAAAAAAAAATATGCTTATTCTTCTGAAGATGGTGATTTTATTACCGAAAGCGCTCAAGTTCAAAAAAAAAAAATATATGTTTTTAAGATAAATAAATAATTTATTTTTAAAAACAATAATCTGCGTTGTGAAGGTTTTCTAAATATTTTATAAAAAAATATTCTCTTTATCTCTGCCATTTCGCCAACGCTCCTAATGTGTGAAATTTTCAAATAACTTTCCACGTACCACGTGATACACACGACTTATAAACATTTCGTCCATAACATCGAGACGAATTCATCCTTACTGCTTGTCTCAGTCGGGGTGGAAAAAAAAAATGAAGAAAAGGAAAAAAAAATATGCTTATTCTTCTGAAGATGGTGATTTTATTACCGAAAGCGCTCAAGTTCAAAAAAAAAAAATATATATGTTTTTAAGATAAATAAATAATTTATTTTTAAAAACAATAATCTGCGTTGTGAAGGTTTTCTAAATATTTTATAAAAAAATATTCTCTTTATCTCTGCCATTTCGCCAACGCTCCTAATGTGTGAAATTTTCAAATAACTTTCCACGTACCACGTGATACACACGACTTATAAACATTTCGTCCATAACATCGAGACGAATTCATCCTTACTGCTTGTCTCAGTCGGGGTGGAAAAAAAAAAAAATGAAGAAAAGGAAAAAAAAATATGCTTATTCTTCTGAAGATGGTGATTTTATTACCGAAAGCGCTCAAGTTCAAAAAAAAAAAAATATATGTTTTTAAGATAAATAAATAATTTATTTTTAAAAACAATAATCTGCGTTGTGAAGGTTTTCTAAATATTTTATAAAAAAATATTCTCTTTATCTCTGCCATTTCGCCAACGCTCCTAATGTGTGAAATTTTCAAATAACTTTCCACGTACCACGTGATACACACGACTTATAAACATTTCGTCCATAACATCGAGACGAATTCATCCTTACTGCTTGTCTCAGTCGGGGTGGAAAAAAAAAATGAAGAAAAGGAAAAAAAAATATGCTTATTCTTCTGAAGATGGTGATTTTATTACCGAAAGCGCTCAAGTTCAAAAAAAAAAAAAATATATGTTTTTAAGATAAATAAATAATTTATTTTTAAAAACAATAATCTGCGTTGTGAAGGTTTTCTAAATATTTTATAAAAAAATATTCTCTTTATCTCTGCCATTTCGCCAACGCTCCTAATGTGTGAAATTTTCAAATAACTTTCCACGTACCACGTGATACACACGACTTATAAACATTTCGTCCATAACATCGAGACGAATTCATCCTTACTGCTTGTCTCAGTCGGGGTGGAAAAAAAAAAAAATGAAGAAAAGGAAAAAAAAATATGCTTATTCTTCTGAAGATGGTGATTTTATTACCGAAAGCGCTCAAGTTCAAAAAAAAAAAAAATATATGTTTTTAAGATAAATAAATAATTTATTTTTAAAAACAATAATCTGCGTTGTGAAGGTTTTCTAAATATTTTATAAAAAAATATTCTCTTTATCTCTGCCATTTCGCCAACGCTCCTAATGTGTGAAATTTTCAAATAACTTTCCACGTACCACGTGATACACACGACTTATAAACATTTCGTCCATAACATCGAGACGAATTCATCCTTACTGCTTGTCTCAGTCGGGGTGGAAAAAAAAAATGAAGAAAAGGAAAAAAAAATATGCTTATTCTTCTGAAGATGGTGATTTTATTACCGAAAGCGCTCAAGTTCAAAAAAAAAAAAAATATATGTTTTTAAGATAAATAAATAATTTATTTTTAAAAACAATAATCTGCGTTGTGAAGGTTTTCTAAATATTTTATAAAAAAATATTCTCTTTATCTCTGCCATTTCGCCAACGCTCCTAATGTGTGAAATTTTCAAATAACTTTCCACGTACCACGTGATACACACGACTTATAAACATTTCGTCCATAACATCGAGACGAATTCATCCTTACTGCTTGTCTCAGTCGGGGTGGAAAAAAAAAAAATGAAGAAAAGGAAAAAAAAATATGCTTATTCTTCTGAAGATGGTGATTTTATTACCGAAAGCGCTCAAGTTCAAAAAAAAAAAAATATATGTTTTTAAGATAAATAAATAATTTATTTTTAAAAACAATAATCTGCGTTGTGAAGGTTTTCTAAATATTTTATAAAAAAATATTCTCTTTATCTCTGCCATTTCGCCAACGCTCCTAATGTGTGAAATTTTCAAATAACTTTCCACGTACCACGTGATACACACGACTTATAAACATTTCGTCCATAACATCGAGACGAATTCATCCTTACTGCTTGTCTCAGTCGGGGTGGAAAAAAAAAATGAAGAAAAGGAAAAAAAAATATGCTTATTCTTCTGAAGATGGTGATTTTATTACCGAAAGCGCTCAAGTTCAAAAAAAAAAAATATATATGTTTTTAAGATAAATAAATAATTTATTTTTAAAAACAATAATCTGCGTTGTGAAGGTTTTCTAAATATTTTATAAAAAAATATTCTCTTTATCTCTGCCATTTCGCCAACGCTCCTAATGTGTGAAATTTTCAAATAACTTTCCACGTACCACGTGATACACACGACTTATAAACATTTCGTCCATAACATCGAGACGAATTCATCCTTACTGCTTGTCTCAGTCGGGGTGGAAAAAAAAAAAAATGAAGAAAAGGAAAAAAAAATATGCTTATTCTTCTGAAGATGGTGATTTTATTACCGAAAGCGCTCAAGTTCAAAAAAAAAAAAAATATATGTTTTTAAGATAAATAAATAATTTATTTTTAAAAACAATAATCTGCGTTGTGAAGGTTTTCTAAATATTTTATAAAAAAATATTCTCTTTATCTCTGCCATTTCGCCAACGCTCCTAATGTGTGAAATTTTCAAATAACTTTCCACGTACCACGTGATACACACGACTTATAAACATTTCGTCCATAACATCGAGACGAATTCATCCTTACTGCTTGTCTCAGTCGGGGTGGAAAAAAAAAATGAAGAAAAGGAAAAAAAAATATGCTTATTCTTCTGAAGATGGTGATTTTATTACCGAAAGCGCTCAAGTTCAAAAAAAAAAAAAATATATGTTTTTAAGATAAATAAATAATTTATTTTTAAAAACAATAATCTGCGTTGTGAAGGTTTTCTAAATATTTTATAAAAAAATATTCTCTTTATCTCTGCCATTTCGCCAACGCTCCTAATGTGTGAAATTTTCAAATAACTTTCCACGTACCACGTGATACACACGACTTATAAACATTTCGTCCATAACATCGAGACGAATTCATCCTTACTGCTTGTCTCAGTCGGGGTGGAAAAAAAAAAAAATGAAGAAAAGGAAAAAAAAATATGCTTATTCTTCTGAAGATGGTGATTTTATTACCGAAAGCGCTCAAGTTCAAAAAAAAAAAAAATATATGTTTTTAAGATAAATAAATAATTTATTTTTAAAAACAATAATCTGCGTTGTGAAGGTTTTCTAAATATTTTATAAAAAAATATTCTCTTTATCTCTGGGATAATTTTAATTTTGGCTGTACAATGCGACAAAGAGGAGTAACAGTCTTACAATTAGTTAGTGCATTGAAATATAAACATGGTAAGGATGCCACGAGAAAAGTTAAAGATATCTAAGTTATTTATGGATGTATTTAAATATATATAAGTTAAAGATATTTTAACAAAGGATAGAGAGGTGGCATTCTATTTACTCTCTGAACATTTTCACCACATTAACTAACTAATCATATCTAATTATAATAAAAAAGCAGTCAGAATAGCTTAAAAATATACTCGCAATAGTCATTTTCATGTTATCTTATTTTCTCGTAATTGTTTTTTCCTTAGACTAATTGCTATTTTTTTCATTTTACCGTATGACACATTAGAAGACGACTGTGTTAGCGTAATGTATTTACACCTATATGCTATGTCCTTGTTGTCACTGATTATTCTGTATTATAAACTTATTCGACAGTTCGACGGATAACAATAATACTGCTGCCAATTTTTATCATAGGAGAATGTGAACTTTCGGTTTACTTTCGACAGCCTCGTAACTCTCGCTTCCAACAATTCCATTTTAGTCATCACATTCCATGAGCGATGTTTCTGAAAAAGGGGGGGGACACTTTCTGTTTTTTGGGTCAGAATCTATCCATCTAACAGTTATCGTTTGCTAGTGTTTGACCTAGAAGTAGTATGCGTTTGGCTCTTTACATCATATGACTTTATGGTTTGTTTAGAGCGATTTCCAGTAAAAAATGTACTCAGTAGCAGTTTAACACGCGCCAGTTTTGTGTTTACTTACTACCAATAAGCTTGGCGTTTCTTGAAGTATAAGTGTAAACACGTCCCCGCAAATTACCGGTATATTCAGCTTCTTTCGATTACAATTGCCGATCAATTGGCGTTATCGAAAATACGTTTACATTGATTGTTCTTCGATAAAGGTCGTTGGATTTTCAAAGATTAAAGTTGCAGTAAACCTTCAGACGATCTCGGTACTGACCACGACAATGTGTTCTTCCTCAGTGTCTCCTCGATACGTTACTAGTGTGGTACCAGCTGAAGCGGGTGCGACAATTTTCAGAGAAAGGTGTAAGATTATGGCGTATTTGACAGTATTCCTCTTCTTCTCCTTCTTCTTCTTCATCTTATTATTATTATTATTAGTATTATAATTATTTTGATTCTTCTTCTTATTATTATTATTATTATTATTAGTGGTAGTAGTAGTAGTAGTAGTAGTAGTAGTAGTATTACAATTATTACTATTATCACTGCCATCATTGTTATTATTATTATTATTATTATTATTATTATTTTTATCATCATCATTCTCATTTTTATTATTATTGAAATGCGAAGAAAGAAGATTTTGCTTTGCAAGGTGTTGGTAATAGCATCGTGACATTGAAGTAGACGTTAACAATAGACGAATTTAATTTTAGAAGCTATTTGAACGAAGCACAGTACATGCACTACTGTCTTGCTGAAAATAGTTCTGAACACCGTTTTTATTATCGCTGGTGTAACGATTTAGTCCGCCTTTTTCAAGTGCTATAACTTTATATGCTTTGTTTCAACCGGTTTTCTCTGCGGCACTTTATAAACAAGAGAGAATCGAACGTGTTTCAGCAGTGAAATAATACTGCCATCATGTCTGTGCTTCAGTTCTGTTTCCTTTATTTTCCCTTTGTATTCGTGACCGTCTGCGTCTATTTCGCTGGTAGCTGTTCATCTCTCAGCCGCGCCATATTGAGGTGGATTCAATAACAACGGAATCGTGTTACGTGATCATATCGTATATTGTAAGATTATAATTAGGCTTTGCCATGTTCTTCTGATTTTTTTAGTGTTTGTAATTTTATTTTCTCGCATCCGAAGAACGCTGACAATTTTTTCGCGTGTTTTATACATTATTATTTTGATATAATTATCTGCGATTCGAATTCAAATATATTTTCTTTTTTGTTTAATTCTTTAAAACAAAAACTATGTTCTATTCGCGACAAATATTACAGATAGCTTTATTGTAAAATCTGGAAACTAATAATAATAATAATAATAATAATAATAATAATAATAATAATAATAATAATGATAATGATAATAATCATGATAATAATAATAATGTTGATGATAATGATAATGATAACAATGAGAATAATGATAATAATAATTATACTATAATAGTAGTAATAATGATAATAATGATAATAATAATACTTATAATAATAATAATATTAATAATAATAATAATAATAATAATAATAATAATAATAAAAATAATAATAATAATAATAATTATAATTTATAATTACAATACTCAACATGATGATAAATATAATGATGATGACAATAATAATAATAATAAGAAGAAGAAGAAAGAGAAGAATATATATATATATATATATATATATATATATATATATATATATATATATATATATATATATATATATATGTGCAAAATAAAAAAAAAAGTTTTTCCATCGACGATTAGTCTTCATTAATATTATTTCGTAGTATTACTCTTTGAATCAAGACAAAACGTCGATGAACGTAAAAATAAAATAATGTTTTCATTTGGGTTTCTTTAAGTTGGATTATTAATTCGATAATTACGATAGAGATAATGATTTATTTAGCTTTGGAATTGATTCGCAATCTGAACTATATATAGTAATTTGTTTATATTACAACACTCACACATTACATAATCATCGTACAATTAAAAAAAAATTAAATATATATATATATATATATATATATATATATATATATATACGTTGACCTCTCATACCCGGATTACCTTATTTTGTGATATTATACCACACACACTATATATATATATATATATATATATATATATATATATATATATATATATATAGGGTGAGGCTGAGAGGACGGATGTTTTGGAAATCATCATATCATCGTAAATCGTCCGCCCTCTCTGTCCAGCCATATGTATATATATATATATATATGTATATATATATATATATATATATATATATATATATATATATATATATATATATATATATATATATATATATATATATACGTGGTCTTACTTATTTTTACCACGTGTATACTGGATAGCATCATACTTTACGTGACGTTATAAATACACAGTGGTGGCAATAACCGTGCACAGTCGATAATGCCACACACATAGTACTAAATCGGTTAAAATAACGATAATAGTTTTAAGTGTGCACTGTAGATTACGTCTCAAAATGAAAACTTCGCCCATCGAACAAGAAAGAAAAGAGATAATAAAACGGTTATAAAGTTTTAACTACGCGGACCGCTTAAAACCCCACCTGGTGTTGTATACTCTTAAAGTTCTGTAGATATTGATGGTTGTTTGTGTGGGTCACTTGGTCCCTGATTAGCGGATAATGTCAAAGAAAATTATTAGGTAAGTTCTTAAAGAGAAATATATCAAAAATTACCGTGTACACCTCAGGAATATATATATATATATATATATATATATATATATATATATATATATATATATATATATATATATGTATGAGATACAAATATTCTTTTATAAAAAATAAGGCGTGTTTATATGTTTATATATTTGTATGTAGATGGATCGCCACTTAACTAATGATATGATTGTTATGAATTTTAGAACATGTCTCCTAGAAATAAACGGACCAAATATGAACGATATCTCAATTGATAAATATTCACCAAATGCAAGTATCTTCGATGCGTTTTAAAGACTTTTGGCGACCATAACATGGAAAACATTTTTCATCATAAATTTAAACTATTTAAGATTATCATTGAATATCACAAATAGTAATTTTAGCTCAATAAAGCAACATTCTTGGATTTATATTTCTACTTAAGCCCTCTAACGCTTAAGCCTTCACATTTAGACTATTTGTAAAATAAAAAGTACGTAATGTATTTTTATCAAGATCGTAATAGGGATTCTAGACATAAGATTTAATAACATTATATCTAGATTTTAACATTTGTTAAACAAAAAACTTAAATGTTGTGAAATACTGTTTGGAAATTTCATGTTACCCGACCTGAGGCGGGTAATTTTCTTGTATATATATCATCGCTGACATTTCTGTACTATTAAGGAGCATTTCCGTTCAAATTCTAAGTAATTCCTTTCGCTGGACGTAAAACATATATTTGCCAGTCACTTGCTTTTGCGTTTATATACTATCTTTTCATTGCGATATGTGTTGTTCCCCCCAGACACACGAACTTTGTTGAACATATTAAACCTACGACTACATTTTTATGATGATTTCTACGATGAAAAATGCTTTCATTTTATTTGTTATCAATTCAAACCAAATGTCCATGATTTAATTATGTATACAGGTGGGTCTATCTCATTGAAATACGGTGTATCCTTACAATTCACGTATACATATATGGGCTTAACACATCTATTAATAATGCAGTTTATGTATCTGTCTGTTTGTATGTCTGTCTTTCTGTATGTCTGTCTGTATGTCTGAAGTTGAAACCTCATCAGAGTAGTATGACTATTTACTAAGTCCGCCAGCTTCATTATATACTACTAAAAAAAACCGTCGTAAACACAATGCGCGTTTCTCAATTCACATAATCGATTGCTTTTGAACTTTTAATAAATTAGTATTCGCAAGTAAACACTTATGATTTTTTGTTCAGATTTCCACATGTATTTACGTAGTTTCGCTCGCAAATAATCTTACTTATAAATTATAATTATTGAATTAAATTGTTTAATTAAAATAATAATGGATTTAAAAAAGTAATGAGTTACGTGGTTATTTAATCTACGTCCAACTGATTGAACAGCGAACGTTACTCCATTGAAACTATCTCCCTCCGTCAAATCAGTATGAGCGCAAGACGAGCGCGTTATTTTAAATGTGAACAACACGCTGGCATTAAACTGTGTTACTTTAAATGGGTCTGAGTGTGTTTATGTTCTTAATCTTATTAGCCATTATGTTTTAAAACACAACTTTATTGAATCCCATTGTTTTATTAAAATAATAATTGATTTAAAAATTAATGAGTTACGTAGTTATTTAATCTACGCCCAATTGATTAAACAGCGAACATGAATCCATTGAAACGACCGCCCTCCGTAAATCAGTATGGACGCAAGACGAGCGCGAAATTTTAAATGTAAACAAAACGCTGGCATTTACCGTGTTACTTTAACTTACGCTGTTAAGCTGTTATTTATAAATTGTTTTTATTATTTCATGTTTTATTCATTAAAATAAAAGATGTGATTTTTTTCTTTTCTGTAAACAAAAAAATAATATAACTGATTTTAGAAACAAATTGTTAAATAAAAAAAGGTCATTAAACAAACACACACACTATTTACATAACTAATCGTGTTCGCTGTATTTGATTATTTGATTCGTTTACACTATAGGACCCGCGCTAACCTTGACACAGTCGTCAAAGTGGGGATAAGGATTAGGGCTTGGTTCATGGTCAAAGTCAGCATAGGTCCTACAGTAAAAGAGTACGGATTTTTTTATTGTTTTATTTTATGTACACCTTTTTTTCCGATTCGAAAAAATATTGTGGTAGGGGCGGTCAAATAATGTTGTTTTTCTTTTCTAAACTAAAAATATCCCTATGTATGGGTGAGGGTTAATAAAAAATTGGAGATGGGGGGATCCAAATTTTTTTCTTCTTTATTTTTTAAACTAAAAATATTTCTATTGATGGGAAAGGGTAATACAAAAATCGGGGTGGGGTCGACATTTTTTTTTCATTCATTTACATCTACAAATATTCTTGGTCATAAATAAAGAATATACACGTCTAACTACCCAGGAAATATGACTGAGGCTCCATCAGTTTACACGTCAGCGTTCATTTCTGACGCGGCCGCAAAGCAAAAATATGCGACCAGTGGGAGCATATATTTGCTAGTAGAAATACTATAGATACATTTATTAGAGATTTAGTTATTTAAAGTAAGTAATTTCTATAATTTAGCGCGCAAATTTAAACATTTAGTCTTTTACATTAAGCTTCGAATAACAAGTTTTCTGATGGCGAAACAGATTTGAGCATGAATTGATGCCTGCTCGCTGTCTCTCAAAGTGTTTTTGTGTTACTGTTGCAACTATCTTCGCTTCTTAGCTTCTTGTATATTTTACACACAAATTTTTTTTTGCCATTTCAAAGAAACACAAATCTTGTATTCCTAGGTTTGTTTTATTTATTTTTACCCACTTTAGTTATGTTTTTAAACCAAATTAACTTTACATTATTCATCTTATCAGTTTTATTTTCGTTGTGAATTAATTTGTTCTTTCAGTTTGTTTTCCTACAATTTAAACAAATCTATAAATTATTTACTGCATTCTACTTTTAGCTTTTTAAAGTTTACTTCTTCTGAATTAGTCAGATTTGATTTATATTGAAATATTGCACGTTTTTCGTTTATTTTTCTTTACATATTATTCCATAAATTTAATTGTTATGGTCTGTCTTCTTCAACCGTTTGTATTTCATTTTTCTACTCGCTGTTCCGTAATGTAATGTATACAATCCCGAACAGCAAAACCCGCCATACATTGTTCAAATTGTATTTAAGTACGGACTATTTTCTTTAAAAGCTATCTTTTACAATTTACTATTTCCACAGCATGCTGTATATAGTTACATAGACAATCATGTCGTTACACATATCATGAATATATAAATGTATTCATTTTTTATGAGAACGATAGATTTATTGTTTCTCTAATTATATATTATGCACGTATTTCATTTTTGATACAGATTATACTGCAATATACACAAACATCACGTGAGAGACAACGTCGAAGCAGACTAATCATTATATATTTCTCAGCTGTTCGAACTCTTATATATAGAATAGTGATGGGGCAATTCCAATATTTACCTTATTCTGATAAAATTATCGATTCAGTTCTTAATTTCTGATTCTGATTAAATTATTGATACCAATTCTGATTCTTATTGGATCTCTAAAGGTGTTGCTATACATTTGTAGGTTTTTTTCCGGATTACCCTAAAAACATGTAATATGTGCATGCATTTTCTTTAACGTAAAACTATACTTGTGAATGGGATCTATAGATATTTGTTTTACTGGTAGTTTAAAATCAATAAAGATTTACCATTTCATCATTAGTCCCAGCAATTTAAAGTTATGTTTTAAAACAAAATTAAGCAAAAATAAACAATGAACAGAATTATTGTTGGCATCGGAAAATAAGCACGATTCTTTCGATTCCGATATTTGTTCTAATGCCCTAACGAGTTTTAATTTTTTGGCTTCCACATTCTGATTCCCATAAATCGTTCAAATACTATTAGAAATGGAATGAAAAATCTGACATTTAAATTGCTGATACTTTGAAATTATCTGTGAGTGATATCAAGAAATGCGTGAGCGGTAAAATCGAAAGATACACTACACATTAGCAGCTCAATACGTCGTTAATACATAAGCGTATGTATTTACTATGGGGAAACAATTTAATAATTTTCATATATTAAATATTATAATGAGAACATAAAATGCGATCAGAATTATATATATATATATATATATATATATATAGAGAGAGAGAGAGAGAGAGAGAGAGAGAGAGAGAGAAAGAGAAAGAGAGAGAGAAATTAAGATATTTCACTTAGAAGATATTTTATTGAGTGAAGACCGAGATCAGGCCAATAAAAATAAGCTTGATGATACTTTATTACAGAGTAAAGAGCAGTTATTTGTGTTTTTCAAAGTTTACCAAAACATTTCGTTCACGAAATTATTTATCACCACAAAATACTTTTTCCTTTCAAAGTTTATTTATTTATTCATCAGATTTATCAAAATTAAAGAGTTTTTCCCCTACACGTGTTTCTCTACGAAGCAGGTCCTTGCTTGGTAGATCATCAAGGGAATTATGTACATGGAACATGAATTTCAACAACTGACAATAGCAATTGTGGTGTTGCCCTAATTGAGGTCATTTAAGGAGAAAACAGAAGAAAAAAAGAAAAAAGAAAAAAACGCTTTAAAAAGTGGCTCATAAGATTTTATTTTTGGTTGGGGGAGATGCTTTATCGTTGTGCCGCCTGATGAGGAGATGTTTTCTCGCACATTGTTGCTGTTTCATTTGGACTGCATTGGCATTAATTCCTTGTTGGTTTGCATAGTACCAACCATAATGCAAACATCTTATGAGCCACTTTTTAAAGAGTGTTTTTCTCTTTTCCTTTTTTCTTCTGTTATCCGTGTGTACGAACGTACGTATGTTCCCCCTGTATCTCATCAACTATTTGATGGATTCAGCTAGTCTTTGGCAGATATAGAGGTGCGAGGGTCTAGTTGATGACATTTTAATTTCAATCTACCATATACCTTAGTTTTCCAGAAAATTCCAAAACACCTTTTACATGGCCAGTATTCATACACTTCATTCTATATGTTAGCGACCATTTGATGGATTCAGCTGATTTTTGGCAAATATAGAGGTTCTAGTGTCTAGTTGATGGCATATTAATTTCAGTTTACGATATTCCTTGATTAGTCAAACCACGAACTATATCAGTGATGAGAAGACATTGTATTGAGACATAGCCTTGACAAAAGTTGTGACATGTTTTGCTTTTGTACAGTTAGTGTATATGATTTTTCATCTCAACCCTATGAAGAGCATATGATTTCAGTATACTGGCATTTCTCATAGAATAGATATATATATATATATAAAATGAAGAATAATAACACCAAATTACACAATCATCGATGCAATCATTTATTTCAACCTCGTGGTTTTTTCAAGCGTCCGATCCAGACGATTACATTTTTTTAAACTGAAAGAAAAGTTTCTTTCTGTTTCAAAAAATGTAATCGATGATTATGTAATTTCGTATTATTATACTTCATTTCATTCTTGCTCTGTTAATCACATTGAGCTCTCATACCCGGATCTCCACTTGGAAGGATTTCATTATAACACAAATATATATATATATATATATATATATATATATGTATATATATATATATATATATATATATATATATATATATATATATATATATATATTTAACGCACTAAAGAGCATATGAACACCCACCTTTCTTCCTTCCACGAACACTTAATATCATGTGGCAACACACATCGCTCTATTAGTGTCCGCATTCTCAACTCTGTCTGCAATATCCGTCAGCTTCGAATTACGGAAGCTATTCTAATCTCTAAATTTCCTCCAACTTTGAATCACAGATTTGAGTTGCTTCCCCTTTTATCCTCTGATTCTTACATCCTCACCCCCACCCCCAACTTCATTGCCTTTGTCTCCTCCTTCTTCCTTTTATTTGCCAGCGCCATCCACCCTACACGTCAATGACTCTTATCCTGTGTTTGATTTTTACATGTTACATATGTATAAATAAAACATTATAATTATGTACAAAAATGTCAACAAGAATGGAATAATATACACTATATATATGTAGGCCTTGTGTATGTGTATACATATATCCATGTATGTGTATATGGGTGTATTATAATGTGTGTGTTTATGTATATGTGGATACATTTATAATCCCTAAACTAAAGTTTGAAATTCAAAAATTCAATAAAATAAAATAATAACATTTTAAATAGGAATTTAAAAAAAAAAAAAAATAAATAAATGAAATAAATAAAAAATGAAAAGAAGAGAAATTATTATTATGAAAGAATAAATAAATATATAAATAAATAATAATAACAAAGGAAAATAAAATTAAAAAAAAATAATAAATAGAATAAATTTATATAAATTTAGTTCTAGGAGTATTATACCCTTGACATACCCTTAAATAGAATAAATATGTATTTAGATATTTACACTTTATATATATATATATATATATATATATATATATATATATATATATATATATATATATATATATGTATTCCCTTTACAACGGTTCCTGTCATCCCCCGTTCTAACGGTTCCTTCCAACCCTCATGACATTAATTCCTTCCACAGTAGATTTAAATTCCTCCTCAAATTTCAAATCTCATTTATGAACATATTCCGTTTGTTCTAAGTTATACCCCTTTGACTGCCCATACAATAATAACGGCCCACACGTAAATTTAAATTTAGAATTGAATAAATAAAGAAAAGTTAATATATCATATAAAATAAAATAATACAAAATATAATAATTTGTCTGTAAATAAACAAATGTTGATAAGATGTTCACTTTGGCTGAATAATTATTTAATTACATCTTGACATTTTCTGCGTTCCTACTCCCAATAGTCTGCTGGAGTGTTGCAACATTTGGATTCCGGTTTTTCCAGTTTTTTCGACCCTTTCGGTCTTTAATTGTTGTTTTTTCATAATGAAAGTTTTTCGTTCGAACATTAAAGATTAACTTTTGCCGAACATTGTATTTACCTGACAGTATTTACTATTCTGGTACTTAATCAGTTTTTACGGGAAATATTAATACATCGTTTTAAGATTCGTTTTCTCTTTTCGTTTATTTCTGTTCCCCCTCTCCACCTCCCGGCAACTACATCACATTGCTACAGCCTCGGTCTACAAACTTACACTTATATATATATATATATATATATATATATATATATATATATATATATATATATATATATATATATATGTATATATATTTAATCATTTAATCCCAATCATACTTTATTCCATGTGAATGCGATTCAACCGGTAATACATGAGAAACTACTTACATAGTGTATACGAACACACTTATATTTCTCTTTAGATTTGATCTCAAATCAATGAAACACGGCGATTACATTATTAAACTTGCCTCGCGTGAGAATTTAGAATAGAAAATTTAATTTTGAAAACATCTAAATAAGTATTAAATTAAACCGGTTTCTTATTCTTTTATTTATGTCGGATAGGGAGATTAATTTAAGTAGGCTATCCAGAGAAGAATGGCTTTTCTTACATTTTCACAACAAACTCATCAATCAATAACATTTTATTTCTGCGATGGTTGATATGATGTATTTTTTTAATCCCGTGCACTTGGATGTTCACTTTCATATTCTGGAATCAACTGGTTGACTATGCAAATAACACAGCGCTAACTGATTATTTTTCATGGAAATTTCGACAGAGAAGGCATGACGCCACTTGATGTAAGGAGCAATACAATACTATCTCAATGTCAAAATCTAGTCAACGATAAGTGTTAGAGTAATAGCTTCCTACCCATAGAACATCAAGTATTCCTTCTTTTGTCAGCACAATCGCTTATGTAATGTGGAGACTTACAGACAAAATAGGGAAAGCGAGATTTCCGAGACTGCCGAGAGATTATCCAAAAGTCATATCGTGTGTAGCTAAATATAAAAAAGTACCAGTGGTATACTCGATATCTTTTACCTTCAATATAAAGTTTAAAAGCTAATTTCATATAAAAACTTATTAAGCCAAACCAACCAGCCTAACTATTTTTGAAAGGCAATGCTCTTATTCATAACTAGTATAGACAAAGTATAAGTGGTATCACTTTGATTGAGAAGGAAGCCGGAATAAATCAACTAACTGTAAGATGAAGAGGCACGCTTTGAAGAAAGAGGGTCAGGAGCAGACCACTGTTTTAGACCGAAAAGAGCAGACGGTGCCTGTAATTGCAGGAAGTCTAGTTGTTTCCAGAATTAAGGATGCCCTGAACAAATACACACAAAAGTGTACTATATCTAAATTAGTACTTTAGCGAATGTGTGTCTATTTCATTTAACTTTGACACAACACATCTAACGCCAATTTCATCAGCAATAGTGTTCATATTCTGCACTGTATCTGCCTACAAATTATTGTGTGTATTAACCTTTTTGTCGTATTTCATTTGTGGGTCTGTTGTTTAAATGACTAACACAGTTATAACAATACCAGCTCTACATCATTTTGTAGAAAATCTGTTTATTAGTGTGAGTGTATAGCATAACGTTGCTACGTGCGAAGGTCGTTCGGCTCTTATAATGCTCGCGAATATCTATTTAATATCTGATTTTTTGCAATATGGATGATAAAAATTAATCAAAGATGGCAACATATTAATTAGTTTTTCATGTTCGATTTCTACCTGACCTTATCTAATTATTTCTTAGAATGATCAATAAGATGACAGAAAAAACTATTTTAAAAAAGATAATTTTCAGATGTATTAATTACTTATTTTTAACATTTAACAACAATCAGAAGTATTTAAATACTCATGATGGTAGTTCAAACTAATTGTTATCCTTCTTGCATGAAACTTAAACTGACACACACAGCACATTTCTACCGTGTAGGATAAGCAGATGTGTTTTAATATTAATAATGATACGTTTTAGTTTAGGACTAAATCTTGTAAATATACATATATATCAATATACATTTGCACATCCATTATTTATATATATATATATATATATATATACATGTGTGTATGTATATATATGCTTATGCATATATACATATATATAACATATATATACATATATGTTTATATATATATGCATATATGTGTATATATATTCATATACATATATCAATATATATATATATAAATATATATATAAATATATATATATATGTATAAATATATATATACACATTTATAAATATATACATATATATATATATATATAAATATATATACTTATATATAAATATATATAGACACATCCATATAAATATAAATATATATATACACATACATATATATATATATATATATATATATATATATATACATACGGCACAATCACGTTTACACACCGGTTCCCGTTAGATCACCGAAGTTAACGGCGTCGAGCCTGGCCAGTACTAAATGGGTGACCCTTTGGGAATACCAGGTGCTGTATGTGCTCTCTGCTTATCTCGGCATTGTTTCCAGTCGTTTTGTATTACTACTTGCCATTGGAACCAAGCAATGCCGGCTCAGGAGAGCGGTTGTTGAAGATTGCGCAACCCTTACAATTACAAATTCACGGGCGGGCAGCCCCTGGTGGGGCACCTATACGTCGAAATTGACGGGAGAGTCCATCATATAAATAAATATATATACATATATATAAATGTATATATATATATATATATATTTATATAAATATATATATTTATATAAATAAATATATATATATATATGTAAATATATATATATAAATATATATATGTATACAATAATATATATAATGATATGTATGCATATATTTATATATATATATATATATTTCTTTTCTTATTCATATTCCTATATATATATATGTATATATATATATATGAATATATATAGATAGCAATATATATGTATAACAATATATATAACAATATATATATAACAACATATATATATATAACAATATATATATTTATATATTTATATATATATTGATATATATATATATATATAGTTATATATATATAAATATATATATATATATATATATATATATATACATGCATAACTGTTTGTGTATGTATGTTCGTGTATTTTTTAAATTAACGAGAATAAAATATAAATAATTAAAAAAAAGTATTTAGTTTGTATTAAAGTCACATCGATTTTATGGTTTGACTGATCTGTTAATTTAAAAAAAAATAAACAGTGACATAGTTATGAAATACTTACGCATCGATATTATCAAGCGAACATCGGCCCGCTCATGAATCGGTCAGTAACACACTTTAGGATTTGCGATGATATCCGTGTTTTATGTTTAAATGGATGAACGCATCTCAATACAACATCCTGGTTGGTCATTCCGTCCATCAACTTTTTCACAGATCTTGCGAAATAATATTAACCTCTCGTTTTGTGTGTACAACTGTGTAACAGAAAGTTTACATAACATGCATATCCTAAAGAAGTTAGATTCATAAGGCAGTGTGTGTATCTGTCGTACATAAGATTAAAAATCAATATTATATCAATGCGAGAAGCGAGAATAGGCGCATCTTCGAAAAATCCGTTTTTTTAAACCAGCAAGAAAGCCACAGGGGATGTAATTATTTTTCTTGTTTTGTATTTCTTTTTTTCAAATCAGGTTATTCGAAATCTCACGCCTCAGTGTGCTTGGATGATCGCAACCGGCACTCTAAATGACATCAGATCACAATTTGAGGCATGTTCCATCGGCCATCAAATAACGCGACAAAACAATGAAATTTATAATTGTTTGGAACATGTGTAGCGGAAACGTTCTATGTTATTCTTTTTTAAATTGATTTGGTTTGAGATTTTTGTGAATTCCTATATATATATATATATATATATATATATATATATATATATATATATATATATATATTGGTACTGAAAAAGTAGTACAACATTCGTACCGTCGGTTACGATAACGGAAAGTCTTAGCAGTCCGGATCTCTTCAGCTTCTGTTGTCATCTGTTTTGGAAATGTGAACTCACATGACACTCTCGTTGGGACGCGTTATTTACTAAGCGTGTTGTGTATGTTTTTTTTTTTAATTTGAATTTAGTGTAATGAAACTGTTGTGATTAAAAACCGGAGAAGATTTGGAGAGAATATTAAATTAAAGAGAATAAAAATAAAAATGAAAATAATAATAAAATTTGACAATAAAACATAAAAAATAAAAAATGAAAAATAAAAAAATTAAAAAAAGTTGATATGTAATCTTGTGAGCCAATTTTATGAATTTGTATCATTGGCCGTTTCTGTTTTGGGGTTTGAAGATGTGCGTTCTAAAAGGAGGGTAAAAAAGGAAAAGAGAAAAAAAGAAATTATAGGGGAAACCGTTAATTAATATCGTGTGAAAATTATTTTAGACAACAGGAAGTAATTTTAATAAAGAAATAGCTTGATCTAAGGGAGGTAACTTTGTTGGAAATAAAAAGGGTGTTGTACCAAAATAAATAAATATTATGCTCTTAATTTTTAAGTTTGATTCTTAATTAATCGAGCACCTTGCCGGGATTTTTCCTACCATATTACAAAGAAGTTATATATATATATATATATATATATATATATATATATATATATATATATATATATATATATATATGGCGCTTATTGAATTAAATAAGATGTCGATTCGATCAAGAAATTGTAGCCGCCATGTTGAATGAATAAATGTTGCGCGAACTTTTTTCGTCAATTCCATTAACTTAATTCCGGAATGAATATGAATGTAGAAGTCATAGGTAGAAGTAGAAATAACGTAATCTTATATTCGCGGCTAATCATTGGAGTGAACAGGAGCGGTAATTTACTCTTTGCGTATTGCTTTATATTATGTAGTTAATTAATACATGGCAAATAATAAATAGAACCTGTGTTTTGTGAACATTAAACTGTGTGTATTAGTTTCCGGTGTCGATCAGTAAGAATAGTTTTGCGAGTACTTATATTGAGTTGGTTTTTCGGCGAGCCGTTGATGGTGGGCCAAATGTAATATTTAGTGTTAGGTAGAAAAAAATAATAACAAATTTACTAAAACACGCTCGAGTGAATAAGTGTAGTATAGTGGTGAGTTTAGTAGCCTGTGATGCATGAGGTAATTATCCTACACTCTTAAGATGAGAAGGGTAAAAAACGTCTCAACTTCATATATAAGATATACATATATTTATATACATATATATATACATATATCTATATATACATATATATATATATATACATTTATGTATATATATACATATATATACATATATGTATATATACATATATATATACGTATATTTATATACATATATATATACATATATGTATATACATATATGTATATATATATATATGTGTATATACATATACATATATGTATATATATATACATATATGTATATATATATATATATATAAATACAAATCCCATCTAATACTACTAGCAATTGTCATGCAACTATAGCACCACTCTTCAAGATACACACATACATTG
>OY744523.1:97964293-97976793 GCA_963556195.1 Sepiola atlantica
TTCGAAAAAAAAAACTGAATAACGAAGATTCGGGCAAAGATTTACTTGAAAGAAAAAAACCTCAAACAACAAAAGACGTCGTCAAAAAAGTCTTATCTTGCTGTTAGAAAAAAAAAAGCCACAAAAAGCCTAAACTACGAGTTAAAACGGAACTCATCACTGGCGTGGATTTACGACAACTGAAACAAAATAAAACGACTAAAAGTTTCAGTAAGTACAAAAAAAAAATTGACGTTCTAAAAAGATTTTCTTAAAAAAGCATTAGCATTGAAAAAAAAAAAAAAGTTTCGGCGATTTTTTTCCGATTAAAATACATTTTTCTCTGACTGACTGGCACGTTGAAAAAAAAACACTTTCGACACGCAGGTACGGCATAACACTTTGTGTTAATGAGAAAATATGATATTCTGCTACGCCCTTAAAGCTTAAATTATGGCCAATATTTAAATAAATGCTATGAACTCTTTTTTTTTCACAAAAAAAAAAGGTCAATCTTTTTTCTGTATAAACACAAACGCTGAATTATTTTCTAGTGGAAAATTGCCACACAAGGAAAAAATAAATTAAGGAAATACTCGTCAATATAACAAGATACAAAAATTGTAAAGGTTTTTTTTGTAGAGTTGGTACTATAGAAAAAGAATTGGTGTGTTTCTGAAAAAGCTTTTTTGTCATAGAAAAAAAAATGGAGGATTTTTCAAAACAGATTTTGGAAATTATAAAACTTCAACAAAATCAACAATTAGAACTTGGAAAAAGGTTTCGAGAAGAACAATTGGTGGTACAGAAACAAAATGACGAGAAGCAGTTAAGTTTAATGAAATACTTCGAGGAAAAACAGGGAAGAGAAAGAAAAGAAATGATGAAATACGCCGCGGAAGAAAAGAAAGAAATGAACGAACAAATATTGGAATTGAAAAAATTACATTTAGAGCATCAAAATCAATCAGATAAAAAAATGGATTTGTTAACGCAAGTTTTAATGAATAAGGACAACGGACAGGAAAACAGTACGGCTTTTTCGCAAAATGCGATCTGGTCAGCCATTGATACATTTCGCTATGCTCCTGAGGAAGACCTAACGTTTGAAGTATACTTCAAAAGATTTGAAGACTTATTCAATATTGATTGTGGTTCTTGGACGGATCAAAAGAAGGTTCGTTTATTACTACGGAAGTTGGGTGCATCCGAACATAACAAATTCGTGGATTATATTTTGCCAAGAAAAACCAACGAATTGTCGTTTGACGAGGCAGTCAAACTGTTAATGGAGTTATACTGTCCAAAGACAAGCCTTTTCCATAAAAGATGGAAATGTATGAATATTACACATAAGGAAAATCAGGATTATACGACTTTTGCGTCTATAGTTAATAAAAACTGTGACGACTTCATGTTGTCATCATTAACGGCAGATAATTTTAGATGCCTAATATTCACACAAGGTTTGATAGCCACAAAAGACGCCGATATAAGACGTCGTGCTCTAAGTTAACTGGAATTATAACCTGATTTAACTCTTCAGAAACTGGCTGAAGATTGTCAACGGTTCGTGGCAGTGAAACAAGATTCCCGAAACATAGAGGAAGCAGGTATCACTCACATTAAAAAGATACGCTCCAAAAATAAAGGGCACTCACCCGCCAGCTATTACCAACAAAGAGGCAAAAAGAACACTTCACAATAGTATCAGGATAGACAAAAGCCTAGGACCCCTTGTAGTAAATGTGGAGGACCTCATGGGTACAATGCATGTTGGTACCATAAGAAAATAACGTGTGACCTATGCAAACGAGCAGGGCACAAGGCCTGATATTGCAGACCAAAAGTAGGAAAAAAGAACTACATAAAAACTGCAAAAAGGGACCCATCACCAACAGAGAACATAAGGAAATATGTTACGGTGAGAATCGGAAATAGAGAAGTAAATCTGCAACTCGATTCAGGGTCGGATATATCGATTATAAATGTTCACACGTGAAAGAAATTAGGTAAGCCCACGATGATGAAGACGAATAAAATCGCAAGATCGGTAACTGGTGAAAAGATACATTTTGAAGGTGCATTAATTATTAACGTTTCACGAAAAGGAAAGACAAAAAAGTTAAAAGTATTCGTTCTTAGGAACACATCAAATTTATTTGGATCTGACTGGATCCAAGAATTTGAATTATGGGACTCGCCAATGAGTGATTTTTGTCAAAAAGTCGAAAATTTAACGGGCGAAGTCGACAAACAAAAACAAGATCTAAAAACATCTTTTCCAAGTGTTTTTTCTGAAAAGCTTGGATGCTGCACGAAAATAAAAGCGAGATTCGAATTGCTGGATGAAGCAAAACCAATATTCAAAAAAACACGTAACGTACCGTTCGCTTCAAAAGAAAACATTGAATAAGAATTGGACAGACTAGTTAACACAGGAATTTTGACCCATATTAACTATAGTGAGTGGGCAGCCCCCACCGTATACATGAAAAAAAAAATCAAAAGAAATCAGAGTATGCGCAGATTTCTCTACCGGATTGAATGCATCGCTCAAGGGCCACCACTATCCGTTACCAAACCCAGAGGAAGTATTCGCTAAGTTAAATGGCGGAAAAATCTTTTCCAAAATCGACTTAAGCGAGGCGTATCTATAGATACCAGTAGAAGACGATAGTTCAAAACTTTTGTGTATCTCAACACACATAGGTCTTTTTAAATTCAATAGATTAGCATTTGGGATAAAGGTAGCACCTGCTATTTTCCAACAGATAATTGACACTTTGCTAAGCGGTTTGGATTTTTCAATAGGCTATATGGACGATATTCTCATACGTAGTCAAAATGTGTAACAACATAGAGATCATGTATTTCAAGTGTTCGACAGAATAAAAGAATACGGCTTCACTTTGAAGGAGGCAAAATGTGAATTTTTTTTAGAACAAATAAAATACCTGGGTCATATATTGAATAAGGACGGGAGAAAACAGCACCCGGATAGGTCCACAGCAATAAAAGACATGCCAGAGCCTCCAAAATGTAACTACATTGCAAAGTTTTTTAGGGGTCGTTAACTATTATCAAACTTTTATTAAGAATATGCATAAATTGCGCGCGCCTTTGAATGAACTATTAAAAAAGAACAAACAATGGAACTAGACGCCGGAAGGCCAGTCGGCATTTAAGCAGTGAAAGATGTACTAACATCAGATTTATTTCTGATTCATTTCAATCCAGAACAAGAGATTATTGTCGCAACCGACGCAAGTGCTTATGGAATAGGGGCATGCATTCTACATAAAATGCCAGTTGGGTCCACTAAACCGATCGCCCATGCGTCGAGAACCTTACTGCCAGCCGAGAAGAATTATTCCCAAATTGAGAAGGAAGCACTGGGGATCATATTCGGAGTTACAAAATTCCACTGTTTTTTACATGGTGGAAAATTCAAATTACAAACTGATCACAAGCCGCTTATACCCATTTTCGGTTCAAAAAAAGGGATACCAACTTACTCAGCCAACAGACGGCAAAGATGGGCGACCATCCTGCTAAATTACGATTTTAGTATGGAATTTCTTGCATCTGCGAAGTTAGGTCACGCTGACGGATTGTCGCGATTAATCCCGAAATCAAGGGAACCGCTGGAGGACACAGTAATAGCCTCACTATTAAGTGAAATGGATTATACACAAATACTGTGCAATACGATCAGGGAATTACCAGTGACTTTGAAAGATATAATAAGGGAGGCTGAAGAAGATAGTTTCATCAAAGAAACGAAACAAAAATGCAATCAGATGAATCGGCGGCGAAAGTTTATTCTATGTGCAATGAGGTACTGTTGTACCGAGAAAGGGTGGTAATCCCAGCCACGCTGAGGAAAAACATTTTAAAGAATTTTCATATGGGGCACCCTGGGGCTACTAGAATGAAGAGCCTCATGAGGTCCTACGTTTACTGGAAGAGCATGGACACTGATATTGAAGACATGGTAAAGTCGTGTAAGGGATGCGCATTGGCTGCAAAAGCGCCCCCAATACAATTTAGCCCGTGGCCTAAAGCTGACCATCCATGGTCAAGGATACACGTGGACTTTGCAGGTCCATTGGAAGGAAACTATTATTTAATAGTTGTTGATAGCTTTTCAAAATGGCCTTAGGTATTTAGATGCAAAAGTCCAACGACGGATTTTACAATCAGTGCTCTTACCGAATTGTATGCTAGGTTTGGTGTGGTCGATTGTTTGGTGTCGGACAATGGCACGTCAGCAGATTTTTAAAGTTTCTGCGAAGATTTCCAGGTCAACCACATAACAACGCCAACCTATCATCCTCGATCGAACGGTCAGGCAGAGAGGTTCGTGGACACGCTAAAAAGAGCCCTGAAAAAAGCTAAAGGAACGCTCTCAGGAAAGGCGTTACAGCAGTTTTTACAGGTGTACCGAATTACGCCAAATGAAAGCGCTCCATCAAAGATGTCGCCGGCAGAGTTAATGTTTGCGAGGAAAATTAGGCCGGTCTTCGAGAAACTTTTGCCTAAACAGGTAAAACCGCCGAATACTACAGTTCCTAAAAAGATGTATTTACCTGGGGAAAAGGTATTTTTCAAAGTACATAAAAATAATAGTATGATGTGGGAACTAGGAAAGGTCAAGCAGAGGATCGGGCGGATGGTTTACATAATCGAAGGTCCAAAATTCACTCACAAGAAGCATTTGAACCAAATTCGGAAACGTGTCACGGATGACAACAGGCAACCTCCTGTTGAACAAGAAGTAATGGACCATATATATGACACGTTCGACCTGGTAACACCACAAGCAGCCGAACAACGCCGGTGTTCCAGAAAAAGAAAAAGAATCGATCCCATAGAGATCAATCCCAAGAAAAAAGAGCTATACGATCATTCCAGGGGAATGAAAAGCTCGGGAGGGGGTGTTGTGGGGTACAAATCACCCCTATTGAAGAACTAATGGAAGCAACCATCTATAATTAATACCATGGTTGCAAAGACTCAAACATAGGATATTCCTATTCATGTTTTACCGCATGGTAGGAATCCGGTCATCTCCTACCACATTTAGTGGCGTTACTGTATTGCTATGAATAAATACATTGTATATTTTAACCTGTCACAATTTGTGGTTGTTATCTTTGTAACCCTTAGCACGGGTCTACAACAATTACTCAAGTATTTTAAAAGCAGCGTAGTGATGAAAATATTACAATGACTACTGGTATGATAAACAGATAAATATGATAGCATGATAATAATATTAATAATAATAATAATAATAATAATAATAATAATAATAATAATAATAATAATAACAATAATAACAATAATAACAATAACACTACTACTTCTACTACTACTACTTCTAATACAACTACTACTACTACTACTAATAATAATAATAACAATAATTATAATGATATCGATAAAAATAATATATAAGAATAGTGTTATTTAGAGTTATATTTAGGTGTGTGGGATAAAAGAATGAAATAGCTAAAACTCTGGATACACCACCAACTATTAAAATAGGATGTTAACCAGATAAGCGGCACTGAACACCATAACACTAATAATGCTTAAATGTAATTATAATGCTAATAATAATAATATCAATAGCAATGATAATAATAATTGTAGTAAGAAACTAAATAATAATAGTGAGAATAGTGGAAAATAAATAGACATAGAAGTTTAAAATAACAAATAATATAAATAATAATGATATTGAGAACACTTATGCTTACGTATAATAATAATAACACTAATCTGTTAATAATTAAGATCATACTCCTGCCTGAAGTCGAAATTATATTATAAGTGTTGCTAGCTCTATTTGTATATCTACTTATCAGCTCTTTTATATACCAATTCCTAAACTTCCGTAAACATCACGCGTCTTCCTAATTTACATTATTAACCTATTTTAAAGCGTCTAACGAATTAATATTCGCAAATATACACTCATGATATCTGCTTATCAGCTGATATATACCCATTCCAAAACTTACCCAAACATCACGCGTCTTTTAAATCTGTATAATTAATTTGTTTTAAATCTTTTAATAAATTAATATTCGCAAATATACACTCATGAGTTTTGTTTTCAGATTTCCAGGTGTAATCAAAATATATTTTCTTAATAAAAATAATCTTGATAAAAATTAATGATAGTATAAATCGAATACATTGTTTTTTAATCTAGATAATTGGGTTTCGTAATTAAATTGGATATTAATAGTATATGATGGGGAAGCCAGCGTTAACACAAACATTTGTGTTCCATGTCCTCTACATAACGCACATAAAGTTATATTTAAAAAAGCTGAGAACGAGAGAGACAGAAATAGAGAAAAGAGAGAGAAGAAGAGCTAGAGAAGAAACAATAGAGAGAGAGAGAAAGAGAGGAGTAAAAAGAGAGAAGAAAGAGATTGGCACAATACTTATTATTGCGATTTATCGTACGAGTCGCCTAAAATTTATATATTTACTTTAGTTTTTAAATCAAAACGTGTTCGTTTGTTAAGCTTGTTATAAATTATGGTTCAAAGTACACATTTAATGCATCACATTTTTTAATTAAAAATAATTGATTTAAAAATGACTATTTTTTGTAAACAACACAACACATTTTTACTGAACAATTAATGAACTGAATTTAGAATAGGGTGCACTATATTTTTTGGATTGTCGATTTTATTTTAAGTATACCTTTATGTTAAATTTGAAAAATGTCAAATATTATTATCTTTTTACAACTTTTAGTGAGTTTAAGATTTGTTGGTTTACATTTTACGCCGTAAAATGTCCCTTGGTTGTAAAACTATATTTATTAAAATAAATCATGAGATTAGTTTCTTTCCTTTTTTGGAAACAACAAAACAAACACATTTTACTTAGGAGTAAAATAAAACAATAAGCAAAAATATGATACCGAGGATAGCATATATTTGCTAGTTATAATAATAATATTAATAATAATAATAATAATAATAATAATAATAATAATAATAATGATGATGATGATGATGATGATGATGATGATGGTGGTGATTATTGCGAAGTAGATGGAAATAATTGCGATAGTAAGATAAATGGTAATAGGAATTATGTTAATCATAAAAATAATAATAATAATAATAATAATAATAATAATAATAATAATAATAATAATAATAATAATAATAATAATAATAATAATAATGATGATGATGATGATGATGATGATGATGATGATGATGGTGATTATTGCGAAGTAGATGGAAATAATTGCGATAGTAAGATAAATGGTAATAGGAATTATGTTAATCATAAAAATAATAATAATAATAATAATAATAATAATAATAATAATAATAATAATAATAATAATGATGATGATGATGATGATGATGATGATGATGGTGGTGATTATTGCGAAGTAGATGGAAATAATTGCGATAGTAAGATAAATGGTAATAGGAATTATGTTAATCATAAAAATAATAATAATAATAATAATAATAATAATAATAATAATAATAATAATAATAATAATAATAATAATAATAATAATAATGATGATGATGATGATGATGATGATGATGGTGGTGATTATTGCGAAGTAGATGGAAATAATTGCGATAGTAAGATAAATGGTAATAGGAATTATGTTAATCATAAAAATAATAATAATAATAATAATAATAATAATAATAATAATAATAATAATAATCATTAAATTATAACAATAATTATTAAAATAGTAGTAATTAGATTTGTTTGAAAAATGATAAAAAAGGTCTAATAAAAATATGATAAGAATAATAACAATGATAGTAATAATAAACATAATAGTAATCCTAATAAAAATAATAATACTGATAATACTAATAATTAAAACAAATGATGATCATAGTGATAATAGTGCTACTACTTCCATTACAACTACAACAATTACTACTAATAATAATAATTTTCAATTGGTTATAATGTTACTAGTAATAATATTAATATTTTTCATGGCCACATTGATTATGTATTCTAATTATCATTTAATTGTTGCTTGGATATACCACTCATACCGAAAATTTTTATAATATATGATATATAAATCAATAACTATGTTTCTAGTTTTTGGTTGTCGATGGATACGTTTTTTTGCTGTTTCAATGTTTTAGTTCGTGAATTGATTCTAGAGAGTTTAGTAGATACTGTAGAATGATGGGTTTAGTTAAGGTTGGTATGTGTGTTGTGTTTACTTTATTCTTACATAGTTATATGTAAATTATAGAGGATCTATTTTGTATACAGTTTATTGATATGTCTTGCTATTTATTTATAAGTAAACCTCTATCACGAAATCTAATTATCTCAAGTATTTCAGTTTGACCTAAGTAACAGGGTGAATTCAAGGAACTTCAGGTACTGTTTTTTCATCACTGTTTGTTATTGATTATTTCCAGTTAGTTTCTAGTGATAAAGACTGGACCTTTTTTTGTATTTGCACTTATTAAGTCATCATGAATGACCGGTATATCTTTCTTTGTAAACATTACACGCTATGCCTATGTAGTTTTATTAATCTGGGTTAGGGTTATTTAGTTGAGATTGTGGCCTGCTATACTATTTGGGTGGTTAAGTAATTTTGTTGCAGGACACATTCTGTTTTGTTTATGAAATTACTAGTCTTACTTGGTGTTGTTTATCTTTCATCATTTTTTATATAATTACAGATTTTCTTGTTATTATTTTTAAGTATTTTTCAAAGTTCTCACCAACACCCTGGCTTTATTTAATGGTATTTTTCTTATTATTGTATGTAATATTTTATTAGGTCGAAAGTGTAAGTTAATTTAATCTAGAGTCTGTTACCTAGTTTTGTTTTAAATATCTTATTATATTTATGTTTATGTATCGGCGTTCTGAGTTCAATATATTTTATTTGTGTGTTTGTGTACGTTTTTGTAAAACAAAGTACTTATATTAGCTCAAACCTTTTAAGCTAGAGTGATGCTATAGTCCATATTGTCATGTAGTTCAATACCACATCAATATCCCCGATAACAGACTCACGCACTTTTTTTACAACTTATTTTTATGACGCAGACAATTGTTTCGGCTAACATAAAGATATATTTAAAAAGCTTTTATGCAGTTATTTATTTCTTGGTTTAATCATGTTCAGTGCAAATTGTACAAAACAAGTTCGAACCAATTTAAAACGTATAAACACGGGGCGAGTATAACCCGAATTACAGGCAGTACTAATTTTCAACTGATATATATATATATATATATATATATATATATATATATATATATCATGGAAGTATAGTCCGTTTACATATGGTTACAAAACCTGTACGTACTCATTTTATATTTCTACGCATCCATTATCGGCTATAATTATTAACTTACCTATTCATGAAATAAAAGTATATATTTTTACTAAACGTATTTGTAATTTTCGTTTAGTCATTTTCTTTTTTCTTTAGTTTTTTGTGGTTATCATTTTACTTTTTTCAATATGTTATCCTATCTTTCTCACGTGTTAAGCGGGTAAATTTAGTAAATATGTATTTATATATATATATATATATATATATATATATATATATATACATATATATATTATATCGAGTAATATTTCTCCGTTATACACATACATACATATATATATATATATATATATATATATATATATATATATATATATATATATATATATATATATATATATGTTGTGAAGTTCTCCAACAGTAAATAATAAATAAAGGAAGTCAAGTCGAGGGTTAGTTTAACAAGTGTATTAAAAAAGTAAGAAAGTGACTAGAATTGGCTAGACAGTTACAAGCCTGTGCTTTGTCTTCTCTGTGTCTCTGTTGACTCGCACTATTTATAGTGACAACCGGTGTAGTTTCTCCTGTGTAAGAACGGCCGGTGTAACAATATATATATATATATATATATATATATATATATATATATATATATATATATATATATTTAAGGAGAGACAGAGAAAGGGAGAGAGGAGCACTAGTAATACACATCTATCTATCTGTCTACGTGTCTATTAATCAGAATATATCCCCATGTTTATCTATCTACACTGTACTTTTTTATCACGATCTTCTCATATGTGCCCATCTCTTTCACTGCGTTAATATCTATGGTTATCTAAATGTGCAGAAGCTGTCTTTCCTTCGTTCTGCTAATCGTATAATTCCTGGGGATTAACAAAACAAAAACAACCGAGAACTCAACCTTTACGAAATTTATGTTAAACGTTGCGTTAAATCACAACCATCAGTAATATTTTCCGTTTAATTGCTAATTCTCTCCCTACAAATAATTCTTTTTTACCCTTTTTATTTTGAACGTTTATCCAAATATGCACATCTCCCTAGCCACACTTTCCCGTTTTCTACCGAAATCGATTTGTTTTTATTACCATCGACCCATCCAATATGGCGGGATCTTACTCGCTGACATTTATGGCTTAAACAAAGGGAATCAACTAACGTAACAACCGTGTGTATCAGAGAAAAACTGGAACACAAAGGAAGAAAAAAAAAAAAAAAGGTTGATCAAAAGCAAGGCATTCGTTGCTGGTGTTAATATCACTGCCGGGCTCTTCATTAATAATTTTCATATTGATATAATTTAGTAATAGAATTATCCCAGCGTGTAAGTCCTGCAAGCTATACTGTCTTCATTGATGGTTTTTCCTTTCTGTTTAATTCAATCCTTCATCGAACGGCTGTAAGCGTCGTGCGAAAATCTTTCCATTATTGTACAACTACACCTCTTTCATGTATTTTCCCAGCTTTACCGTCCCCCCCCCACTAATGCTACTGAGCGTCTTTGAATAACTTTTGATGTCTTCCGTCTTAGGCTAATTGATCGAATTTATGGAGGTAATGGGGGAGAAAATAGACTACAACATGAGTGTGTACGGTAGGGAGCAAATAAAACAATGAAAACTAGATGCTGAAGATTACATATTGTTGAGAAGAAAGACGATGTAGTAATTTTCACGTCAATAGAGAATGTGAAAAAAATCAGAGGAAGTAAAAAAATGCAGTGGGGAAAACAGCGAATGCAAGCAAATAGCAACCATAATTTTGGTGCTACGAAAATAAATATGGATTAAAAATCGTAGTTTAATTGACTATGTGAAAAAAATATAACGGATGAAAAAAATATATTCTGAAGATCCGCCCAAGAATGTTCTATATTTAATAGTGTATAATGCTATTTCAACCTAAAGCTTAATTAGAAAATGGGTATTTCAAACTGAAATGCGCACTAGGGAAACTGGTGGGCATTTCATCTTGAATAAAGTCACATGTATAACTATTATGATCTTTATAAAAAGTCATTAACGTTACTAACGTTATATGTGGAAACATTGACACATTGAAGTTATAGAGAGAACCGAATAGGGTACGCATGAAACAAAGAAATTAATAATTAGAAAAATATAAGTTACATCTATTTTCAATGCAGTAGATTTCCGCTGTTTTAATCAACCACAAAATAAGATTTTATGTGTCTGAATCTTTGAGATGAGAATTGATGATGTGTATTATTTTATTTACTAGGACTACTGTTCTAATCTTGAGTGGTATTCTCAGAACGTTTCAGCTGATGCAACCTGCAACCTTCTTCATGGGTATGTTATTGAACTCGGGAATCTTTCTTTTGAACGCATGAATATGTGTATACGGTACTAAGAATATGATTGCGAATTACTTAAGTCTTCTACCCGGTCATGGTTGACGAATTGTAAGCATACTAAACCCATGGATTAAATAAACGGTTATGTTGTAAATTCCGTACAGATTTCCGGGTCTGACATTAAGATTCCCGAGTTCGACAAGATAGTTGGAGGTTACATTGGTCGAACTGTAGCTAGAATAAAACTAAAAATTAGAGCAGTATTCCGATTAATTAAAACAATAAAATTCATTTTATGTACATGAATTTTTATTTCGTAATTCCATGCAGATCGCCAGTTCTCATTGCATCAGTACGATTAAAGTAATCTGCTCTTATTAACATAAGTGAAACCAATTTGATATGCAAACAAGTAAGCTACATTATACTTAACATTTTAGTAATCTATATAAATGAAAATAGCGTAGGATATTTTTCGTATACAATTGCTTGTATCATATTTTGCATCCCCCACCCACGAAAAAAATATTATTGATGTTTGTAGCTGCCGGTCAAACGTAAGAGAAATAAAAAACATATATGAAAAATATTTGATGAACGAACAAACAATCAAAAAATGTGAAGGCATATTTCGTTATTATATTTTTTCAGATCTTCGGTGTTCCATTTTTATTAATTGCTTTATTGAAGATCAATCGGAAGCAAATTAGGAAGTGAGGTCAACGCCAGGCTTAGTAGTTATTTTAATCTGCGCAATACGGTAATCGATAGGAATATGGTAACATGTGCAAAATATCGATCCTCTTGTTCTCGTATTATTGATTGATTTCGTACTT
>OY744523.1:97981793-98014293 GCA_963556195.1 Sepiola atlantica
TTGATAATATTGAAAATATTATCGAATATACAATAGCTCAATATAATAAAACATCGTTCGTCTATAGTTTGAAGTTGAATAAACTTAAGATAGCGTCTGTTAATTGCGCAAAATGAACACAGCATTCGTATTTATTAATATATATATATATACATACATACACGCATATATATATATATATATATATATATATATATATGTGTGTGTAGGCAGCAAGTTATTACTCAAACAGGCTTCAACAACACGGTGGTTTTGCGTTTGCATAACTTACTTTAAAGATTTTCTAATTGTCGAGTAATATTTCGAGTTGCAGGCGGCATATATATAGTATTTCACAGATTGTTCGTAATTCTGCAATTTCTGTATGCCTATATACATTTAGATATACGCATTTACAGTTATATAATAACAGAATATTTCAGAATCGGATAAAATGTTATCAAGAATGTAGATCTACTACAAAATATGTCCTGATGAAATTACGGAAGAAGACTATATAAATAATAAATAACAAAACTAGGATTTAGTTTAAAACTTTCTTGAAATTACACTGAATATTTGATAGTCGGAAACGTATCGACCTTATATTGCTCCTATGTTATTACGCGGACAGCGGACTCAAAAAACAAATATATATATATATATATATATATATATATATATATATATATATTTATGCATGTCATCATTGCATAGCAATATCCTCTTTTGAATAATTGTTATCAAATAATGACGTTCAAAATTAAATATATACAACTGTATACGTTACGGATATCCTAATTTACTCTTTCTTAAAATAGAGGAAAATACAAAACCGTAACCTTTCAAAAAACAAATAAATGAATTGAAAACAATAATTCATCATAAACAGCTAATAAAAAAAACTATTTGCTATTCTATCTAAGCAATGATTAAATAAAAATAGTTTAGTGTCCAACATAATTTCTTACATTATTTATGTTTCCCTTCTTGTAAATGCAACGCCACTTACATAAATTAACCGCGTCCAAGGAATATCAAATGTCGTGTGCATTTTACGGTCCATAATGCCGTCAATATGCTCTTACATCAAATAATATTTATCATTATGTATTACTCATACGCGTGTTACTTTTGCTAAATGTATAAGATATTACATATACGGCTAGATAGAAATATTACATTGTTAACAACTAGAGAAATGCATTCTATACAGCTGGACTCATACTTGACACATTAGCTATTATGTGTTTATTTGATCAAGCAAGGGAATGCATCGATTTAACTTGAGAGAAAGTGAAATCTACCAAACGTCAACGAATACATGCTGAAACAGTCAGCGGTAGCAGTAAAGTCGAACAATTCATATTAAAGTGCGAGCTAAAAAAGACCAGTATTTACAAAGAGTTGTTATTAAGAGATATATAGTGTATTCTAATACACAAATATACATATGTTTTTCTTAATTCACATTCACAGGTGACATGGATTGGAACACATACATAGACTGTATTGCAAAGGCTGCTGCAAAGAAAATGTTCACCCGCCACTTCTCCCACCCGCCAGCATCCTAGATCTCAACAACGCCACCATCAGCACATGCATGGAGTATTGTTGTCACATCTAGGCTGGTGCACGGTCTATTACTGTCTTCCTATTAGACACGGCCCAACATAGCTTCTCATCTAATATGTACCTCACTATCCACCAAGTGTCAGCCCCTCTCCCATCGCAGCAATGTTGCACCATTGTGTTTGTTTTACAAGTAATGTAATGGTATGTGCTCCGATGAACTTGTTGCTCTGGTATCCCTCGACGTAAATACCCTCGAATAATCCGACAATCAGCTTAATCCAATCCATTCACTGTGGATATCATCAGCTTATTTGTTAGAACTGCCGGCCTGTTAACTATTAATGTTAACAAGCATCTCGCTGCACAGCTCCAAATTCATGATGTCCCCTGAAACGGTCACCTTATACTAAGTAGCCCATTCCGTCTACAGTGGCAACTGTCCTTGTTTGGGGTGAACTAAGAAAAAAAAGTACTAATCAATTCTCTCGTTTACCAAAGAAAATGGTCTAAGGCAAGATTGTTAATGAATGTAATTTGCTTATTTGGGGGTGCTGAATTCCAATTTATAAATAGTTTTGCTCTATCACCTCTAGTTTTCTTGCTTTTAAATAGTGTTATTTTAGTATAAACAGAGAATACATGTGCATATTACAATAGTTGCAGCAGCTTATAACAGATAAAACAGGATAGATAAAGAACACTGATTGAATAAATATACTTTGATGAAACAATTACACAATTCATAGTACCACAGACAGTAAAAAGTGTGTTTTCTTAGAAAACCTGGTGTAGTTTGCATCTAGGAAGTTAGCAAGGGCACCCAGCAGACGTCTCCCATCATGCCAGGGTTCCATTTGCATTGATAGTTGCTCTCCATCTTCGTAATGTCCTGGTGGAATCTTTCTCTATGCTCATCACTCACTGCTCCAAGTTTTGGCGGGAAGAAGTTGATCTGGGAATGGAGTAAATGAATCTTGAGTGGTATTCGGCACCTCATATCCTTGTAAGACTTTAGTAACATCGTAACTTCCAAAATCCGTCTTGATATATAAGTATATATATATATATATATATATATATATATATATATATATATGATATATAAGTATATATGATATATATTTATGTATATATATATATATATATATATATATATATATATACATATATATACATAATATATATACATACTATATATATATATATAAATATATATATATACATATATATACATAATATATAATAATATATATATATATATATATGTATATATATGTATAATGCAATGCTATAACTTACATTCAGTACATGATAACTAAAAAAAGCCATAAGTCTCACAATATAAGAATTTACCCTGAATGGATATACGCCTTTATGTACCGTATATACACAAAATGCACACTATGCATATCTAACAAACTAAAGGTCAGGAGTAAAAACGGATTTTAAATTTAAATTCATCACCTCCAATTTGGTAAAAAAACGGGTATATTTGTGTTTGCTACTATTTCTTTGTAAATCAGTGTCATTAATAAGCTATTTTAACGGAATTGATTAATAATATTCATAGTTTAAAAAAAAACTATTATTATTATTTGTGTTAACGAAACATTGAATAATGAATTGATTCAATCATATCAGTTTCAAACCACACCTGTATGTAACTAAGTGATACAATAAACATGAGCAATAACACACGTATGCCGTCATTTTGAGGGCACGGGCACTTTAGTACATATAGAAATGAATGACAATAGACACACTCGTGGCCGCTTGTAAAAGTATTAGACACTAGTTTTCTTTTTCTTTTTGTGTATATTTAAGTGAGATAAAGAGGATTTTTTTCCAATCTTATCTGACCAGTGAATATGTCTTGTCTTAAACAGCCTTTTATGTTGTGTGCATTTTCTATAAAACGGTTAGACGGACATCGAAGAAAATGACCAATCCTACGAATTGCATCACGTACCAATTTCCTGAAAACCTGGTGTGGTCACACATGCAGCTTTTTCACAAATCTTTCATTCGCGTGTTTGCTTCTTATTTGCTTTCTTTTTTCATTTCTTAATATATTAGACATTTTTATCCCGTTTCTTTTTTATTATTTTGTTTCTACTTTTTAGGTAAAATGTGTTATATCTTTTTTTTTCCTTTTTGCCGTGTGTTTTTACATTCTCCATTCTGCCCTACTTTATTTTGTAGTTTGGTATTTTCTCGTGCTTCAGAAACTAGCCGTCATTCTTTTAAGTATTTTCCGGATATTTATTCGGTGACCTTTCAACATATCTTTATCCTTTTACTTCATTTGCACAACTTCATTTCCTTCAACAATTTATTATTTTTCTCATTTTTCTATTTTAATGTATATATATTTACTTATTCCACATCTCTCTATTTTTTCATTCGATTTGACTATTACTTTTTAATGTAAGACTTCTTTCTCTTTTCTTACAATTTTCTTTCATTCGTATTTTGTTTTTATTGGTCTGATATTTGTTCCTATATTCATTTCTTCACTGCATTCAAGCCATTATAGATTTATTTTTTAATAGTTTCCTTTCTCCTATCCTTTCATCGATATTTTATATGCATACCTCCTTTATTTGTTGTCTATTTCCTCCCTATCAGTTACTATTTACTCATATATATATATATATATATAGTCTAAAGAAGCTTTGAGTTATTTTAAACAAAAAGACAAAAAAAAAGGAAAATGCAGTTTAAATTCCCAGAGAAACTAACTAAATCGAAAATAGTGTAGACTTAACATTTGTTGGAAAATTCATTAATAAATAATATATAATAGTAAGTAAATAAAAAGGGGGATTAAGTATCTAACAGTGAAACAAAAGCAAGAGACCTAAACGTAAGCATCTAATATTAACACGGGGATCTTCAGCTGTTTACCATGTAACTGTTTCGGAGATTTAAAAACAAGCCAGTTATATGCATGGCTCTCCGATGGTACAGATAACACTACCATTACCCCAATAATCATATATATATATATATATATATATATATATATATATATGTATGCATATATATATATATATATATCATTATTTATTTATCGCTTATTTTTTTACATTTGTTATTCTTTTCGCGATATTTACTGATGTTGCGTTATTTCTCTCGATATTTCATGTTGTTCCTCTTAGCCCTCTCTTTCTATATATTCTCATACTTCAACCACATTATTCTATTCTATCCTTTCTCAATATCCACCAAGCATCTATCTTTCCTTCCTCCCTCACTCTAGTTTGAGAGTCGTTAACCTTTCCCCTCCCCAATCCCATTACAGTTATTCAAATTTCTTCAGTTCAACATATGTCTTTTTTATTTTTCATTGTTCTGAGCTTTCAGTCTTTCTACTATCTATTCTCTGTTCCTTTATAATCAGTATCTTATCAGTATTTAAAAAATGTACTATTCATATACCATTCTGTATACTATTCTATAACTATTCCATTTGTAGTCGTTCATAATATGTATAACTATTAAGCTACATTAGCTATGAGTATTTCGTTATATTTTACTAGTAAATAAGTATTTTAAAAGTGATAAACTAATCTTAAGTGATTTAACTGTAAATATATAAAGTCTGGCTTATTCGTCTGGGATTTAAACACACGTGTGTTGCTTCTCTATAAATATATGCATTGATATAATAAGTGATATATACTTATGAGTTAAGTACTTAGAATATATTGAGAGAGATATAAAGATACAGACAGGGATACAGAGAGACAGATATATATATATATATATATATATATATATATATATATATATATATATATATATATATATATATATATATATATATACAGAGATAGAGATAGGGATAGAGTTACAGAGAAAGAGAGAGAGATAATTAGAGGCAGAAAGAGGGGACTGCAGATGGTTCAGAAGTAGTTGGAGCGTAAACATTTTATTTTCCACATGTTAAAAACATTTCTGTTCATTGTTTCTTTTGTATTTCTTTCTGATGCCATCCACTTTTTCCCTTTCATCATGTTCACTCTTTGACTATCTTCATTATCCTTATTTTCTTATTTTTCAATCTTTCACCGTTTTACTTCTACTTGTTTTTTTTTTCATACCAATAAGCTAATGTGTTTGACATTTCGTGAGGAAACATTTGCTGACGCTCTTCCTAATGCAACATTCGGGGTGTCTAAAAACAGGGCTGACACTGCCATCATAAAAGCTGAGTATATTAGACTCCTTTAAAAAATCGTTCAATGAACAAATAAAAGAAATATACTTACACATATGTTACGAGAAAAAGGTATTACGTAATATTTTACTTGTAAAACTTCGGTTATGCAAGTAGATATTTCGTATTTATGAACGCATCTTCAAACTCAATGGTGACAAGCCATTTAATAAGTTATAAATAGAGATGAAAATTTATATGAATGCATAACTGGGAAATATTCAATTAATTTAATGATACACGTAACACAATTATTTCTCTAAAACTAATATGTTTATACTTGGAACAATTCTCAGATGAAACTTAGTCATCGAAGTGTTACTAGTAATGCTTTAAAAAGTATAAGCATATATGGTACTAGTACATCTTTTAAGCCAGACAATATGGGCATTTGCTTACGATAGAATACGTAAGCAACTCGAAAAAGATAAGTTGAAACAAATCGGCCTCAAAGTCTAAACGAAGCGAATTTTCAATAGAAATAAATAAGAACAGAAATACACTAACCGTACGCTTATTTTCCTTACAATGCATCTTTTGTTCTCTGTTACATTGTGTGTGTTTTTTTATGAATGAACTAAAGATAATAAAGAACATAATCAATAACAAAGATTTTTACAGTTTTTGGTTTCTTTGTTCATAGAGTAGTGTTACAATTTTTAAACCGGAAAATAGACTAGGTTCGTGTTAGTAAAGAGTTATTATTAGGTGAGTTTAAGATTAGTTCAGGATTAGGTTAAGATAAGTGTTACAAACACACTTGGGGTTTTGTCCGGTTCGAGATGTGCACATTATTTGTATAGCCATTTTCTTAAAGTTTGCTGATTTTAGTATAGAGTTAGCATAGACACAAGAAGGAAATTTTCGGCTTTCTTGTTTGGTACTGTAAACAGGAACAACTACTTTTCTGCAGCGTAAGCTCTTGCCGTCTTCTTCCCGAGTCTTCTGATTGTGTAATCACTCTAGCATATCCCGCTATTGACGTAAACGTCAAGCGAATACCGGAAAAATAGCATGTTTTCCTGATACGTAGATGCACCAGCACACAATATAGCTGTACATAAAAAGACACTTAACTTCATAATATAAACAGCGTGGTGTTAATAGACAAACGTATCTTAATGTACGCATAATACTCTAAGATTTTATTTATTTTTATCACTATATAATTACGTATATGTGTGTGTATATATATCTATATATATATATATATATATATATATACATATATATATATATGCATTATATGTGTAATATGTATGGCATTTGTAAAGAAAAACATCATATATAGGTGTGTGTTTGTGGGTGTGTGTGTGATATTATTACGTTTATAAGACGCAGTAACGGCGACACACTTAATAGCTATTTTGTCTGTAAATCCACACACACACACACACACATATATATATATATATATTTGTATATATATGTATGTGTATATATAATATATATATATACATATATATCTATATGTATATACATATATATATGTATATATATAATATATATATACATATATATATATATATATGTATATACATATATATATATAATATACATATATATTTATATATACATATGTATATATATATATGGGAAGAGAAGGATGAAGGTAATCCGACGTGATGGTAAAATGAAAAAGGAAAACCAAAAACTGGATGTTTTTTATGTGTACATCAACGTTTCGTCTTTATTTATAAGACTTCATCAGGATGATGATATAGGGAAAAGATATCATGCAAGCACAGATACATGTAGGGTAGACATGTTGGGAAGAAAAATAAAATAAAATGAAAAGTAATGGCAGCGTCTTGCTGGAACGTCCGTACTTGTTAGAGAATGAAAATGAGTGGGAGAAAAAAGGGGACTACAGTCCAAATAAACTTTCTCATGTTCCAAATATTTCAAATATTCCTCACCCACCCTTTAAATCACCCCCCTCCCCCACCCACTCCAATCCCTCACTCATTGCTATCATTTTCCAAATATTTCAAATATTTCACACCCTATCACGACAAATCCTCCCTCTTCCCCCTCTCATCTATTTTCTCCCATACCTCTTTTTAAATTCCCTCATTTTCTCCAAACGCTCTCTAGGACCATAACTTTCACCCATCCACCAAAATCACAGCCCCCCTCCCTCTCTACCCATCCCCATTTTCCCTGCATACTCCCCCCACACACAAACATTCCAACTCACTCTTCCCCTTCAATCTCGACCACAGCCATCTGGTCAAACACCCCCTCCCCCTCTTCCTCCAATCTCTCTCTGCCATCCATTTAACCCCTGCTCATCCCCCACCTCTTTCTCTCATCGCCAGCCACAGTAGTCCTTGCTCCCTCCACCCTTCCCCTTTTTCTCCCACTCATTTTCATTCTCTAACAAGTACGGACGTTCCAGCAAGACGCTGCCATTACTTTTCATTTTATTTTATTTTTCTTCCCAACATGTCTACCCTACATGTATCTGTGCTTGCATGATATCTTTTCCCTATATCATCATCCTGATGAAGTCTTATAAATAAAGACGAACGTTGATGTACACATAAAAAACATCCAGTTTTTGGTTTTCCTTTTTCATTTTACCATATATATATATGTATATATGTATATATATATATATATATATATATATATATATATATATATATTTGACTATAAAAACGGGCCCCCGTGTACACTTTATGTGATAACTCCGTTATCTATTCACCGATTGCTCTTATTTTACAGGACATGGCTGAATCAACGACATTGAGTATACCAAGACCTCAGTGGGCGTTGGGACAAAAAATACACTGTGTTACATTTTACTACAAGACAGACTCGTTTAAATAAATCCAGAATAGTTTCATGCATCAGTTAGAATTTGAAAAGGCTCCATCCAAAAGCAGAATTCAGAACTGGGTGGAGCACTTTGAGAAGTATGGGACCGTGGAGAACCTCAACGCTGCCAGTGAGATCCGTCCAAGCTACTCGCGACGTCCCAAGAAGCGGACAGCTGAGCTGGTCGAAAGTGTGAGAGAGTCTCTCCAGGAGAGTCCGAAACGCTCTGTGCATAAGCGAAGTGAGTCCTTCGGTATCTCCCGTGAAACTTGCAGGAGAGTGATGGTGAACGATATCAGGGCTTACCCATGCAGAATACAGACGCTGCAGACCCTTACAGCGTCAGACAAGAAGCAGGGGAGCGCTATGGCAGTCAATATGCTCGATAAGATCGAGGAGACACCAGGTTTCCTTTACCTCATTTAGACCTCAGATGAAGCCTACTTCAATTTTGAGGGAAAGGCGAACTCCAAGACAAATGTCTTCTGGGGATCCTCCAGACTCAATGAAGTAGCCACCAAACCCCTACATTCTCTTAAGTGCACAGTGTGGGTTGCAATCTCGGTCAGAGTCATCATCGGACCAATCTTCATCGAAGAATCTTGCGCAGCAGTAACAGTCCCCAAGGAGCGGTATGTGGAGGTCCTCAAAACATTCAAGAGTGAGCTCCAGACCCTCTACCCGTCGCTCATGAGTAAGTTCTGGTTCCAGCAAGACGAAGCAAGTTCTCACACCTCAAACCTGTCCCGAGACTGGCTGAAAGAGAACTTCGGAGGTCGAGTTATCAGTCTGAAGACATCTTTTGAGTGCCCATCCCATAGCTCGGACCTAAGCCCCCCCCCCCAGTTTTTTTTTCTGTTGGTGCTATCGTAAGGACAGAGTGTACGTAGGGAAACCCAGAACCATCACGGAACTCAAGGAAGGCATCAGGGAAGAGAGGAGAGCCATTCCTAATTCAGACTGTTAGAACGTCGTGGACAACTTCGTTCTGCGCCTCAAGAAATGCATAGAGCTAAATGGAGGCCATCTAGAGCCAATGCTGTAGAACGGAGAAAAAACGACCAACTACCCTAGTGTTTTGATGTGATGTTTTGAATATAATACACTAGTTATGACGAAAAATTCATTTTATTCGAACGAAACACGATTCGAGTTGGCGCCCGTTTTTGGGGGGTCACCTTGTATATCAGAATAGAAGGATGGCAGTAATCTGATGTAAGGGGAAATGAAAAAGGAAAAACCAAAAGATGTGTTTATGTATTCATCAACGTTTCGTATGTATTTGTAAGACTTGCTCAGGATGATAATTTTAAGAAAAGTGTCATGCAAGTACATATAGATATTGGGTTGACCTGATGGGTTGATGAGAAGAAGAAGTAGGAACTACTGGGAGCGTAAGACCAAGTTCCGGGCTAAGAGAAGTCGGTGGGTGAGAGTGAAATGTATGTAGATGGTTGTGAGTGAAAAAAGGGGGAGGGGGTGGTAGTAAATGTGTCTTAATCAACACTTCTTGCACAAAACTACATTTCACCTATTTCTCACCAAAATTAATATCACTTTTCTCCTTCTCTTTCTTTTTTCTTGTTCCTGCCCCTCATTGTCGTATTCACGGTGCATTTAAACACTTTCCGTCTTACTTACTTTTATTCACATATTCCTGACATAGCCATCTGGTCAATACTCCTAGGTTCCAAAAAATCTACACCTAACCACAACAAAATCTCCCGTCTCCCCTTCACCCATCTCACCCTTTCGACTACTTCTTTCACACTCTTACCCACCCACCCCGCCTACGTTCAAATCATCTTTATTTATTTTTGTAAAATTATGATACTACCTACACACCAAAGACACAGAGTATCCCCCTTCCCTTCTCGTTTCCCAGCCCCTATAACTCCATGCAACATTTCACCACGACATCAATCTCAGCATCCACTCCCCTCTCTCCCACCCTAAGACGCATTCACTAACACTCCTACCCCTCCCGTGTTTCACTCACAGCCACTCACATTTATTTAACTTACTGCCACCGACTTCTCTCAGACCGGACCTTGGTCCTGCGATCCCAGTGGCGACAATTCGATATTGATGTCCATACTATGGTCCTAAAAACTCCGGATGATTACGCCTTGCCTGGAAATATTTACGATTTTTGTAACCTAAATATATCATGTATCTTCATGCAAATGTTTTATTGGTGGTGATAGTGTTTGTTGTTTTTAGTAATATTTCATCAATAGTTTCACTTTCTAAGTGACAAACATACAGAACATTACTAGTCGCCATGAACTTAACAAGATGTGTTTTTCGTTTAAATATATTTTGTTAATTTTATATATACACAAAAGTAATTAATAGACACGTGTTTTGGGATCACATTTGTCGTAACCATAGCAAACATGGACAAGAATCGAACAGTCGATATGTTTGTTAATATTACGGTGTTTGATCTCCGGATAATACCGTCTTGGCTTCAAACATGTGCCGGAGTATTTCTATCGTAAGATAACGAAATAAACAACACCCCTTATTCCTTGTGAACACAGTAGGGTATAGTATCAAAAAAAAAAAATATATATATATATATATATATATATATATATATATATATATATATATATATATATATGTGTGTGTGTGTTTGTGGATGGGTGGGGGTCAGTATGTGTGTATATGTATGTATATATATACATATATATATATATATATATGTATATATATATAAATAAATGTTTTAAACAAATAACAAACATTAATGTTCTTATGTACTTGATGTCAGAATATATATATATATATATATATATATATATATATATATATATATATATATATATATATATGTATATTAATTGTGTGTTGCTTATATTGGTAAAATGAGACCGTGCGTTATTTTATATGTTAGATTATATTTGTTTATTTCCAAGAACATTTTATGTTTTTTTAGTAACGATAGCCATAGTATAATCAGTTGTTCTCTTAAACCGTTGTTTTTGTCTGGAGATACGTAATATATCTTAACTAGTTTCATAGTAGAGGCGTTCATCGGGCTTATCTGGGGTTCAACAGTAGTACATGATTAGTATATCGCTAGTCATCGTGATGTGTATCATAGCTTATCGGCAATATTTAGTTCTTATAGTTAAGATTTGAGGGTTTTTCTAGCGTAATACTCGGAACATTTTCACAGATGGAATAAATAGAATATCTATATGTATTTTTCATTAGTTATTTGTTACATCTCGTTTTATAATATTTACTTTTTACTATCATATAGGGGAATTTCAGTTTTCTTTTTACAACATAGTAAAGTACTTAATCACATCAGATAAACTCGAGTTACCTTAAATAAATTAGAAGACCGAAAAGAGATGTCCAGTATACTCACTAAGTTTCCCTACACACTTTGTAAAACACTCTACTTACACATCAATTTTCCGCCTTTTAAAAAAAAATACACAGTGAAGACTTTGAAAGAAAAACGATCGCAAATGTGTTCCGGTTTCATGTTCACATTTTAGAAAGGCATATCTGTGTTTTAATACGGTATTTTGGCTTGTTCCCAATGGCCAAAAGGCACACGAGCGTTAATCGGTTCCATCAGTTTTCTTTCAATCAAAAGAAATGATGGCAATATATTGATTTCTCTTTTAATGGCGTCATTTATTGATCTAATTCATTCTACACAGAAAACTGTTTTATTGATTATCACTAATGATGGGAATATTGATTCAGTTTGATTATATGAAATATTGATCTTTATAATCACATTGAAGTGATTTGGTATGCGGAATTTTCTATTTTGACAAACAGTCTTGCTTCTATTCGAACTGAAATTTTCAAATTGTCATTTTTCTGGTAAAAGGCATCAACAATATTTTCGATTATTGTTACAGGACATAACAATTGTTTAAAAATAGTATACTTGTTTTGCTTTCATTACATATCTTCACTGATTCTCGTCGTAACATATGTTGAATTTTCCATTAAAGTGTGCATTTTCCTATGTTAACCTCCTTCTGTCTATTGATGTATCATATACTCTATCTTGCTTCATCGGTCGAATATTAGTCTTATTATAGTTCGAATAATATTACATGATGCATTATTTGTTATTGCCATTATTCGTGTAATTTCAAGTTCTATTTGAATATTGGTTTTCATTTTCACAACGTTTCAGTTGATGCTACTTCATGCGGTACTGATTAAGAAAATAATTAAAAGAAACATATTTAAATGTTGTAGCAAACAATCCCTGACTTAATTAAGACAATGCACCGGATCGAGTAAATAAAAGCTCGGTTCGTATAGATTCCCGAGTTTGAGGTGGCAAAGATGCAGTTGAGGACGACCAAAATGTTTCCAGAGCAACAACTAAGATATGAATAGTCGTTTCAAACATCTGAATACGTCATACAAGTTCAAGTCTTAAAATGTATCCACTAGCCAACTATCTGTCTAATTTTATATGAAATATATTTCGGATTGAAAGAACTCAGAAATAATTTCTCTCTCTTTCTCTCTCTCTCTCTCTCTCTCTCTCTCTCTCTCTCTCTTTTGTATATATGTCTATCTTTTTCTCTCTCTCACTCTCTCTCTCTCTAACTCTCTCTCTCTCTCTCTCTATATATATATATAATATTAATATAATATAATATTAACCTCAAATTAATAAGCCCAATGTACCTTAAACACAAACTTCTTCAAAAGAATTAATGATAAGCGGAGACTTATGAGTGCACACTACCAACATTTAGCTGCGTGTAAATGTGTGTTTATCCATACAGAACAGTCCAATATGGTTGGTACTAACATCCGGAACGCAGCGTAATTCGCGTAGGTTTTTCTGATGCGTTGATATGTATATATATATATATATATATATATATATATATATATATATATATATATATATATATATATATATATATATATGTATATATATATATACATATATATATATATACATATATATATACATATATATATGTATATATATACGTATATATGCATACATATATATACATATATATATGTATATATATACATATATATATATGTATATATATACATATATATATGTATATATATACGTATATATGCATATATATATGTATATATATACATATATATATATGTATATATATACGTATATATTCATATATATATATACATATATATATGTATATATATACATATATATGTATATATACGTATATATACATACATATATATATATATACATATATTTATGTATATATATGCGTATATATACATATATATATATATATATATATATATATATGTACATACATATTCTCATTTAGTCATTCAATATATATTTAATTTAGGACTATAAAAATGAATAATATTGTCCTTTAGTCCTTTTGATCAATTTGCAACCTTCATAGTCACACAAAAGTTTAATTGTCAAACATTAATAAAAAAAGTCTTGCCATTTTGTAAAGTTTTTCATTGCTATTGATTCGATTAACTGTTGTTATGGGTTCTAATTAATACCTAATCTTGTTCTGTGTATTCTTATAGTTTTCCATCTTTTTAAAATTCGGTTCTTTGACAAAACAAGGAAGCTTTAGAAAATCAATGTTTGCTTTTTAACGCAAAAACTAAAATAAAAGACATGCACTTTTCATTTAGATGTTAATGAAAACACTGTTATACTCGAAATAACCTTCAAATTGAAGAAATTGTACACCACATCAATGTGGGTGTATACATAAATGGTACAAAACTGTAATATTATCGTGAAACTATGACATTAAAAAGCAATTCATATGTTTTAAAACTGATCGTAGTAAAAGTTTATCTATTGTGTTTTATGTGTGTTCTTAAATAAAATGAAAACATTAATAGCCTGACGCTCGTGTATGTCAAACATTACAAAACTATTTTTATGAATTATTAATTCATAATTAATAAGTAATTAATAAGGACTAAATATGTTGTTATGTGTGATATGTGTGTACCACTTACCGCACTGACAATGAATATGTCAAGTCCAACGCGTATTTGGTACCTTGAATTATGTATGTGGCTGGTTGTGATGAATCCGGCTAATTATCATTTTTATTTACTTTTAATTTCAGTCGAAGTTCTCCTGAATCAAGATACTTTTTCCTAGAGTAAACGTTTGATTTTTACATGGACCACCTTGATATCCGAGTGTTCAATGAAGATTTTCTTCTAATTCTCAAGCATTGCCTTACACCACATTTACCGGTTCCCTGTTTTACACTATATCCTACTGTGTAGTCTTTTCGTCTTACCGGATACAACGCACAAACATTCAGCATGGAAAATAACTTTTAATTAGTCCATAAACGGTGCAGTTCACTTACTATATATGCTGAAGGGACACACCTGTAGTAGGGCATATATTTAATCCAATTTATATAGTGTTTTGGAAAAATCTACCCGATAAAGATATATATATATATATATATATATATATATATATATTACGAAATTTATATCCTTTGAATGGAGCATATCTCACAATAAATATTTATCTTACATTCCCTGATTCCAAACGTTTAGGTTATTCTTTGAGTGCTGCCTAGTTTTATATTCTCTGAATTTGTATTGTCAATAGGAATATCTAAAGTAGTAGATTTATACATCATATATCTATGTTGGAATGTTTGCCTTTATAATAATTCAATATACTGATACAAATGTCACTATTTATAGCCATAACCACACGTACGTTTCTAAGTTGCTTTAGATGAACACACGAATTTTTTAATTCATAAAATATAGAGTTACGGCGAATAATTTGAAGGTGGCGACTTGATATATGAAGACATATTTTTGAGAACCATATTTTTAACAGTTAAGAGAGGTTTCCACGTCGTCGCAGACGACAATGAACAGGTGTATACATTAAAGAAAAAAATCGAATATGGTATCTTCATGAGTATGTCTGTAGAAGTAACATCCTGATTTTCGGTTTCTCAATAAACTTTGACCAATGTCTAAGTAGACAGATTTTTATTTTTTTATTTTAAAGGGAAAATTGAACAGTTTGTTAAATGCCTGGTTGCATTTTATTTAGCATATGATATGGGGTTTATTTAAAGTTATATCATATGGAGATCTTTCAAAATCTGAACTAGACGTCTTAATAATCTTGATATTTATGGGTAACATTTTCATTTCTCAATTTGCAAAGAATCTTTGCAGCATTTTTATACTTGAGCAATATGTATCGATAACTGACAATTTCACGTTTCTCCAGCTGCAATGTGACATTTTAAAACCCATGAAGCATTGCGTGACTATTTGTATATTGTCATAATTCAAGGGCTTCAAAACGGAAATCGTAAACACTATATGTAAACTAGAATTAAATAAAGTTATATATGTCCAAATAAATATTTGTGATGTATAACATAAGTTAGGTCAATTACACATCCCAACTATTATGTTTAAAGAAAATTCAGACCCAACTTATAAAAATAGCTAATAGTTGTTTTTTTATGATATAGTAATTACAAGACTCAACCCGTATTTCATTCAAAATGTTCCCGTCGAATAACATGATGTTAGGATTACCGGATGTATGTTAATTCATAAAATGAAGGACGTAAATACAGGTCGAATGTTTTAAAAAGTGGATCAGCAGAATGTAGTGAAATTAACGCATTGTGACAGGTATTCGACCACATCCTCTGTAAATCAGGTGCAATCCGAGATAAAATAGAATTGAATCCGAAGAAAAGGTTGACATTGCGTTTATGAATAACTACAAAAATGTTACGAAGTGACAAATCTCTTCTCAGATAAATCAAATACGATGATTGATAGAGACAAAGTAGCAAAAATATGAAAACAAATATGAAAGAAAATCGAGTACTTAGCAAAACTATGAAATCTCAGAGAAAAGTAGTTATTGAATACATTTGCTTAAATTCTGATTATGAAAGTTGGTGCCAAACTAAATTCTCAAGAACAAAGGAAGGATTTTAAACAAAGGATACACTCATATAACACATGTGTGAATAAAATATGAAATAGCCTGATATTATTTATGATGATGATCTTCAGCATTTTCCAAATCTGACGAAACGTGGAAGATGAGACAGCTCAGGAATATTTCAACAGAATTGATTAGAAGAAATAAAAGTTAAAATAGCTTTCCTGTAGATGTTCTCTCCACTAAAACAACAAATGTAGAAAATACTTTAATTTATTAGAAACGGAATTGTTGTTTGTTTCGTTACAGAGGATTGAATCTACTGTTAATCTGATGATATTTCATTTATTATACAACTCTAAGCACGTATACAACAAGATATACGTGTCATACAGTCCTTCTATTATATATATATATATATATATATATATATATATATATATATATATATATATATATATATATACCCTTTAAAAAATAGAGTATAGGATGGAAAGCCTAGCATCGCTATTTTCTCTGATCACGAAAAAAATATTTGGAAGATTGTAGAACGTGTCTTATTAGATGTCGTACTAAACTTTGTACTCTGTCGAGAAAGAAAATATTCCATTGAGCACAATATTCACGGATGCGCTAACAGTACTTCATCATTAATGCACCCTCAGCACTCATCTACATTCTGGAAATGTTCAACGCACCTTAGAGACGTGTTTTATTTCAGTGTTCTATTCAGATCTGGAGTGAAGTTTATAAAAGCAGTGTTTTTTACTCAAAGGGAAAGCCATTGATTTAAATTGAGACGAAGTACAACTGCGTGCGTTTGTAGTGAAAACGGGAAGCTTACTTTCATATAGTTTGCAAATCAACAGCCACGTTTGCCGTTTCCGTATTAATAACTACGTCATGCATTTTTTCAAATGAACTCTTGTTTAAAAGTCGATTTAATCAAGATATATAACAATGAATATCGTATTAAATCAGCCCAAGTTTGGATTTGACAATTATTTTGATAAAATACAATTATAAGATAGTTTAACAGACTGCGTTTATTGAATATGTTTCTTTTAAGTATTTTTGAATATATATAAAGTTTGCATGTGTCATTTGTTTCATATTCTGCCTAACTTTTAATGTTTGGAAGATCTGTAGTATGTGTGTATAATGTTACGAGTGTTTAACACCTGATACATTATGAAATATACAGATAGAAGTAAACCATTTATTTCAGCTACTTTACTTCAATAAACATTTTTTTTGAAACATGCGTATATGAAACTAATATGTTGAGTAATGATTCCCTTAGCATGGGTGAGATATTTTAAATTATATGTTATATATTCAACTTGGTGAAATATACAATTTCCCAGAAACTTGTGGTAAATATATATGTATATATTATAAACCGACAGGGTTCGGGCAAGAAAAACCTCCTATAAACTAACAACCTTACAGAAACTGTTACTGATTACTTAGCGTAATACAAAGCTTATTGTAAATAAAAAATCAGCTACTGTAAAAGTGTATGTTAATGTTTATTCGAAGTAATTGTTAATACAACATACGATCGCCAATCCCATATCGCAGATATGAGAGCTGTCGACTATCTACTAGATAATTGATTGTTTGATTCCTGTCTTGAGTGCTAGTCTAGCCGCCCTGAGGTGGTATGATACAGGTAAACAGTATGTTTATGAACGACTATATATATATATATATATATATATATATATATATATATATATATATATATATATATGTATATATATATATATAATTGTTAATGGCAATATATGCATTAGCATATACTATCAGTTCCTTTAACTTTGTAGTCTCCTTAAATGATTCAGCTCAATGATTGTCAATTATTGATAACAGAGAAAGAACTGTTTTCTCTTTGTGATTTTTTTCTAATGATTGTGTAGTGTTGCAGAGACGATATTGACATAAAAATTTTGTTTGGCACAAGATCAATGAAACGGACCGTAAGAAATATATCTCACAGAAATGTGAAAAAAATAAAAATAATAAAATAAAACCATGGTTATTAGAATATAATATCAACTGACTTCTCATGTATGCAAACCATGTCAGAATTAACAGAATTCGTCTGTTTTATGATACCTTTTATATTTATTTTTATTTTTCTGACAATGTATTAAAATCAAAACATAATAAATGCTCCATAGGTTTCAAAGGTTTTAAGTACGTTTTCGATTCTTCGTATAATCATTCTAAGGTGTCAAAAGCAAATGGACAACAAAACTGGAGAAAGAAGATACTTTTTAAAAAGACTGCGGAGGAACGTTTTTTTCGCCTTGTTCAATGAAGTCGTTGACGATTTTAATCTAGCAACGTTTTGTGATGCCATCAATCGTTGCTAGATTTAAATGGTCAACGACTTCCTGGAACAATGCAAACACACGTTCTATGTGCGTTTCTCCGCCGTTTTTCAAAAAATGATATTCTTTCTCCAGCTATTTTGTTCATTTGCTTTTGTGCTGGAGATGATTCAACGGAAAATTGAAAAATTCTGTGAAACCTATGGAACATTAATTATTTTATTTTAATTTTAATTAAGTAAAAAATTACAAATACAAAACGTACAATTAGACAGATGAATTTTATTAATTTTAACAATGTTTGAATAAATGTAATATATATATATATATATATATACATATATATATATATATATATATATATATATATATATACAATAATATTTTTATAAATAAATATTAAATATTTAAAATAGTAAATATAGATTATATTTCCCTACATACGCAAGCAATTCAAGCTTTAGCTTTCATCAGTGTAGATAATGATAATCTCAGATGGTCGCAAGGTTCGAACAAAATTAAATCACCATAGACTCCGCAGACGGGCAACAAACCAAACGGTCACGAGAGATTACCACGTCAAGAAAAATATGTAAGTTCTATTTATGAGAAGAAAGCACATATAGGAAGGATGACTTGCGTATTTGATGAACTTAGCGGAATATGCCATACACACACACACACACACACATATATATATATATATATATATATATATATATATATATATATATATATATATATATATATATATATAGTAAGCAATGAAAATATATATGGCAATCAAGCTACACACAGGCTCCCGTGTTTCATCCCCGGGGGAATCGTCAGGCTAAATGCATTTAGCCTGACGATTCCCCCCCGGGGATTAAACACGGGAGCCTCTGTGTAGCTTTATTGCCATATATATTTTCATTGCTTACTACCTAGCTCTACTTACGTATCGAGTACTGTTGAAGTAAATACTGAAAACTGATACATAAAAAATTATATCTCCTTATAATATTTTATGTGGATACATGAAGTACTAATATATATATATATATATATATATATATATATATATATATATATATACATTATATATATATATATATATATACATTATAAATATATATATATACATTTATGTATATACTTGAAAATGTCCTAAACCGTTCAGATAAAATACATTAAGAAAAAGGGAAAAGTTGTGCACCACTTTTATGCTCAACTGACGAAGTCTCAAATGGATATATAATAAAAGTTAACTTCATGTCTGAGCTTTTATTCAAATGTTGATATGTATACATTACATGATTTTGTATTCGAGAATTGTGTAATACTGTAAGCTTAAGTTTAAAGGGTTTAAATCAAAAAATGTAAATGGAAAGTATGTTTCTTAATCAATTTTAAATATATATATATATATATATGCATGATATTAAATGCAAACGTTAAGTACAATAAATGATCAAATTAGTTAGTACGCCCATTTGATACCCTATTAACCGCTTTTAAATAGTCATCAGACAATGAAACTTGGAAAAAGATTATCAACTGCACGCTTATACATATTGTTACACTTTCTGAATGTTGGAAAATGGATTCTACTCCCTCTTTTACCCCATTGCATAACACTATAATAAATTAATATTGCTTATAATATAAACTCTTACACTAAGAATATGTGCTTTAAAATGCATAATAAGCAGGTTATATATATATTTCTTCATTTTAATTCCGTTCAAGTGCGCTCCATCTACGACTTGAACTCAATGTTCACCATTGGATGTACTTCATTTTGAATGCCTTTCTGTAAAGACTCCACGAAATCTTTTCTTTTCCATCGAACCTTCCTTCTATTGGACACCTTATCGGCAGACAATTACCACCTGGACAAACCCAATATCTTTTAACACAAACTTTTTTCACCCATCATTCTTTTAAATAGTTTTTCAAATGTTGAATTTTTGCTCTTCTATTGCTAACTTATCTATCTGTATAATTCCTCTGATGAGAAGATCTCGACATTTTTAAAGACTTGGCTAAAGGAAAGAATAATAAACATAATTCTAGTACAGAATATACCTTGCATTGAACAATAGAAGTTTTATATAAATTTGGGCATTCGTGAATGTTTATCGCTCTTCGTCCATCTATCTTTAATGTAAGTAGGTGTATACACAAACATATATATATATATGTGTGTATATATATATATATATATATATATATATATATATATATATATATATATATATATATAATGTAGAATATTTTCAATTGTTATCTACTTACGTATACGTTTCATCTTAATTGTATAATCAGTTTGGAATTTATCAGTAAAGCCGCTACACGATTCCAACACCGGGAATAAGTCAGCTCTAACTCATTTTCGAGTGATCTAACCAAACGGCTAAAATAAACTTCTATGTGACAAGTCGAGAAATACATCCTATTATTGTCATATAAATCAGTAAAATATAGTAAGATGGCTTAACAGTGCCCAAAAGATTACGTGTTCAGGAACTTGACATTTTGCTAAAATCAGAAAACCTGTTCTATTTCTCTTAAACGTGCCCACCCTAAAGGAAGATATACATAATGTATATATATATATATATATATATATATATATATATATATATATATATATATATATATATATATATATATATGAAACCATCGAACAAGACATACATTTGTATCTAGCACAGTTTTATTTCTCTTCCATTCATTTATCGTTATAATTGCCTACATCGTATATTGAGTTAAATCATTTAACTATAGGTTCAATTCTCTAAAAGTAGGCTTTTAGTATAATGTTTATATATATATATATATATATATATATATATATATGTATATATATATATATGTATATATATATATTTATATGTATATATATATGTATATATATATTTATATATGTATATATATATATATATATATATATATATATATATTTATATATACTACTATATACAGGAAAATTTCCTAAACGAATAAACATATGAATTATGAAATATATATTTTAAGCAACACAGTGAGTAATATAGACAATGTTTTTACCCAATGTAAATACTTTGGAGCGCATAATATATGTGTACATTAGATAAAATGGGTGCATATGTTTATATACACATTAGATCACCCTACACAATTTAACGTCAACCTGGATGGAAATCAGGCAAAAACTCCTTATATCTATCTGTCTCTCTCTCTGTGTCTCTCTCTCCCTCTCTCTCTCTCCCTCTCTCTCTCTCTATATATATATATACATATATATATATATATATATATATATATATATATATATATATATACATATATATATATATATATATATATATATATATATATATATATATAAATATATATGTATATATATATATATAGTGTTAGAGTGAAATAAATTTCAGAGGAAAATTCGAGTTCGAGAGCATAATGTAATAAACAGAGCAAAAATAAAATAAAGTCAAGTAACACAAAATCACATATCACCAGTACAATTATTTGTTTGTTCCTTACGGCTATATTCAAGCTTCCAAGCGAGACGCTTACATTTTTGAAAATGTTATCGCCGCGCTTGAATGCTTGCATAAAGGCGAAGGGTGAACATAAATTATTTCAACGATGTTTATGTAAGTCAGTGTTACTTTACATCGTGTATATATATATATATATATATATATATATATATATATATATACATATAAAGATATATATATATATATATGTATTAATATACATATATATATATATATATATATACATATATATATATATATATATATATATATATATATATATATATATATATATATATATATATATCGTGGGAATAGATAACTACTTATACTCTTGAACCGAGTATATGCATGTAAGGCTATATATTCTTGCCAACACAGTAAGTACCATAGGATTATTATTAAGAAATTACAGAGTGCTTTCACCTAAACTTGTAACCTCTCTAAAACTGTTAAATAATTTGGATGCAAAGTGTAATAAATAAAAGTGTTGGAACTTATCTTATTTTGAGTTTTATTAAGTAACAGTTATTTTTCCTTATTTTGTGGTTGATGGGATTATAGAGACAAATTATCATTTAAAATTGTTATTATTTCAGATTTGCATCGCATTTGATACATCGTAATTTGACATCAGTTAAACAAGACTTCTTGAATTCTAATTTCCTTTGAATACCGTTTACAGTACATACTGTTATTTTATACATTTTCTAGTTTCCAAATCATGTAATTGTTTTGATCAAAGTGTGAATTACAGTGTTAGGCTGTTAGTACTTATGTATGCCTATTTCATGAAACATACAATATTGTCTATGATATATATATATATATATATATATATATATATATATATATATATATATATATATATATAAAGAAAGATTAAATAAATGGAATAAACTTGTACGAATGGCAAATTTATTTTAACTTCGATTGTTCAATGCAACATATACTCGGTAAAAATATAATGTTTATTATTCTTTCCTTAAGCCAAGAAATTTCTCAGATCAAAATCTTCTCATCAGATGAACTGCATACGTAGATAAGTTGGCGGTGGAAAAGCCAACATTCTAAATTTGAAAAAAATATTAAGTAATTTAGAGTGATATATATATATATATATATATATATATATATATATATATATATATATATATATACATATACAATATTCGAGTCTAGTTAAATATTTACTATAATACTTTAAATACAGTTATATGAGATGATTAATAGAATACGGAATCCAAAATAAATTCATTGTTTCTTAAAAAATTGGTTGTTACTAATTCCTATGCATTTTCAAAACAAATCATATTTCATGAAGTTGGGCGATTAATTTTATTTACCGTTTTTTCTTCGGTCTCAATACATAGTAGTAGGTAAAATACACCATGAAAACACGGGAATTGTAACCTTTTCTATTGACGTATTAATCGAGCCATTGTTATTTATTATGTTGATCATCCTCTTAGCAATGACACCGAGAAGATACCAGCGTCTTCGGTGAGTGATAAAACCGATCTAAATTATTGCAGTTTTTTGTAGTATTCTTTCCTTTGGCATTTGCATTCCATCTTCTAATTACGAATTTTCCTCGATGAATCTCATTGAGTGTGTTGCTCGTTAACGCTTTCAAATAACTGTAAATGTCTTAGGACAGCGTTCATGAGGTTTTATGAGATAATGTTAAACTTGGTTATGTAATAACTCTAGATGTCCGGACAATTTTCTTTTTATTTCAGTTAGTCTATAGGGTGAATTGTGTACACTTATTTCTGAGGCATGTAGGCGGTTGACTCCATTGAAAAGAACCGGCTAATTTTCGATAATAACTTTGTAAATATTTTCGATATTTCGCTGTACTGTACTCTTTCGAAAAATGAATGGATCAAATGTGTCCCTACCCGAACGATTTCTTTGTGAATTTAAATGATATTTTCGAACTTGCGTCACCATTTCGCGTCTATTGGCGACGCGTCTATACGTGTGTGGCTCTTGCAATGGCAACTATCTTTTACTTCACTTCGGAAAATCGCTTTTTTCACTCATGTCTTTTGGCATTTTAACTCTTTTCTAACACGACTCGTTCTCTCTCTGTCGTCTATTATATGGGTTTACAGTTTTTCCATTGCACCTGTCTGATGCTCCAAACTGGTAAAGGCACACTACTAGTATACATTTAGTGACAGAGGGCAACTTCCCGCCGATAGATCTTTTCAAGCTATTAAGGAGAATGAAGGGCACATATTGAGCGAGTTCATTACCTTTATTTTCATTTACTTTAAGCCAATTGATGAGAGTTGCATTCTCTTAGCCATTGTTTGTGTTAAGCTGACAAACACACTTATCTTAAGTACTGTCAGAATACTCCTGACGTTTACTCTATTTCATCGGTGTATTTACCTCAGATTGAGGTTGATGTTGATTTTAAATTTAGTATTAAATATTCTTGCAATATATGCCAATGATTAAACAACTGCATCCGCAAGAGATTGTTACGTACCTGGACGATCCATGTTATTTATCACAATACACCAAGTTGAATATTTTATACCACTACTTGCAAGGTAATCCTGAAAGCGTGTAACTTTATTTAGTGCCGTAGTAGTTGATAGTTATGCTGGGAAACAAGCGAAATGTATGGTATTAGAAGCTTATGTCGTTTGTGCAATGACATTTTCGCGACATTCCGTCGTAACACGACGTAAGAAATGACAGAAAACGCTATGCATCGGCAATGGTCTGCACTCACTATTTTTTATATTACTATATTAATTAGTAAGTTTATTTTCTACGAGCCAATAATTGTGGTCATTTCCGATGAACTAAAGCACCCCGTTTCATTTTTTTAAGAACAATAAAGATTTTCCGGATTCACTTAAATCAGTGAAGAAACTCTGGGTTACTCGTTTTTCTTATTATTTGATTTCTCGCTTCCCGTTACAAGTTACATAGTTTCATCCGAAGTAGAAAAAGGCACATGTTTTATTCGCTAATAATGTTTGACGAGATAAAAGTGCACACGTTTATGTATATACTAATAAATATACGTGCATCTTAATTAATGAAGTGGAGCATATATATATATATATATGACTAAAATAAAACATGATTAAAATTATGAACCGTTAAATATAAGACCTTAAAGTCTACTGTAATTACAATCCATGACCAATTATATATATATATATATATATATATATATATATATATATATATATATATATATATATATATATATATATATATATATATATATATATATATATATATATATATATATATATCGGAGAGGGTGAATAGAATGGCAGCCAGAATGCGATTTAAGATAATAATGAATGACTTTTACTTGCTTTATTGAAATTCTGAATTCGTATGGATATTACTGAACCTATAAAACATTGCCATATTTAGCGTTTCTGAACAAAAATAATACATTCATATGTTAATATGGTCACATATAACAAACTAATTTTAAAGCATTTCGTATCAAGACAAGACAGCATATATTAATTTAGTGACGCTATTCATTTCTCTGCGACAATTAGTTAAAAGTAAACACGAGCATACGATGGCGCAATGCATAAAGTATATTATGCCTTTCTTTATAAAGACACAGTTTTTTATATATTTAATTTAAATATCGGATGAATATGCAGCTAAAACAATTTCAAATTTATTTAATAACAATAAGCTTGTAATAATAAGTAGTACAAAGCGTACTGAAAGAACGTATTTTAAAAAAATTTAGAAGCATACACACGCTAATATATATATATATATATATATATATATATATATATATATATATATATATATATATATAAAGAGACAGATATATATATATATATATATATATATATTTATTTATATATATATTCTGGTATATAAATGTGTACATATACACGTGTGTGCGTGTATTATTAAGATTGTTAAGACTATTATTCTTATCTTGTGGTTTGTACTCAAAACTTTTCGGCCGATAAAATCTGCGACTTTCTTCAGATGTGTTTGGGTATTGCTGAATAGTGTAATCTTGTTTCACAAGATACTAATAACAGGATTTGTCAAAATACAACTTAAGAAGATCGCAAGTTATATCGGCCGAATTATTTTATCATTGGATAAATGCATATACAAAATAATAACGCTTCTTGTGTTTTTCAAAATTCTAGAATAAATATTAATGTGTGTATGTACGTTTATATATATATATATATATATATATATATATATATATATATATATATCTATATATATATATATAAATATATATATATATATTTAGTCTAAAAAAGGTTTGAGTTATTTTAAACTAAAAGACAAAAAAAAAGGAAAATGCAGTTTAAATTCCCAGAGAAACTAACTAAATCCAAAATAGTGCAGACTTAACATACGTTGGAAAATTCATAAATAAATAAAATATTTAATAGTATGTAAATAAAATAAAAAGGGGTATTATATATCTAACAGTGAAACAAAAATAGGAGACCTTATAACGAGAGATATATATATATATAATATATATATATACATGTATATATATATATATATATATATATATATATATATATATATATATATATATATATATATATATATAGTAAATTAAGAGTATGAATTATGTTGATCTCTAATTGGTTACTTCTGTTTTACAGACACACTTGAAAGTTTACTCGCAATTTGTAAAACACAAATTCCATCAGCCGGCATTTTGATAGTGCTAATTTAAATTGTTCAGTGAACTTACAGAATATACACTATTATTAAAGATGATCGCTGATAAATCAATCATTAAAAACAGAATACATATAGGTAGTTAGATATAACGCATACGAACACTATGATGCTATGATATATTAGTACGTTCCTAATATAACATATCAAGCCAGCTACTTGTAAGCTATATTAATGTTGTGTTCGACTTCTAAGATATATACTTTGCAACATAATTCTAAGGAGTTATGTGCAGGCATTTAAGGTTTCAAGGACACATCCACTGTTGTCTAGCATCACGAGGGCTTATGCTTTTAGCGACAACCTCTGCTGTTATATAAAGAAATAAATGCAGATGTTTTGTAGTAATCAAGCATTTAACGCTATAATCAACCTGGCCTTCACCGTAGAATCTAACAGCAGTAAGCTGATTTTAGCACTTACGCTATAATTGAGAATAATTATGATTGCACACATCTGAAAAGCTAAGCATGGCGAAGGGAAATGTATTGAGCTTCACGTGTGAAAATAGACAAAGACATTAAGCATGCTACGCTAGCAACTAAAGCAGGTGACAATTAAAATAAAAAAAGTAGTGTAAATCCCCCAGAATGATAAAATTGCAAAGATAGAAACAAAATGAAAAAGAACTACTCTTTTACATGAGATGAATTTGAATATTAGGGAGCACCGTGAGTCATATGTAAAGCGCTAACGAGATCATTTAGTAAATCGAATATTTGGAAGTGACGCTTGTTTTATCTCTCTCTCTCTCTCTCTCTCTCTCTCTCTCTCTCTCTATATATATATATATATATATATATATATATATATATATATATATATATATACATATATATATACATATTTAGAAGAGTCGAACCTGTATAAATGCATTTTGAAAAGGTTATAGAGAGTATAGTTGGTTTGAAAAGTTGTTTAATTAAACTGCTGATGTGTCTATGTTAGGCCAATACACCACGCCGCGGGCTAAAATAGATACATAATACTATTAAACGTTGTATCCAGTGTATGAAACACAGAAGAATCCACCTCAGATTGTTGATTCTCGATTGACATACACAGAGCGATCATGGTCCAGAATACACATGGACTGTGCTGGCCCTATCTATGGCCTTAGTTTTCTGGTGGTTCTGGATGCTCAATCCAAATGGCCAGAAGTGTTTCCAATGCAACAGACTGACACTCAATCTACAATAACATTACTTAGGCGGCTATTTTGTCAACACGACTTACCCGAGACTTTAGTCTCTGACAACGGATCACAATTTACGTCTGAGTCATTCCACCTATTCTGAAAATCGTGTTGCATGACACGCGTTCGGTCGTCACCGTATCATCCTCAATCCAACGGGCTAGCCGAAAGATTTGTAGACACATTCAAAGGGTACTACAAAATGCAAGATTGGAGAGAAACAAAATAGGAGATTCTACATTCTTTCCTTCTTTTATATAGAATAGCACCAAATGGGGCTGTGAAGAGAAATAGTGAGCCTGTTATTGAGGATGTGGCGGACCATACCAATAGGGGTGGACCTCTGGCTCGTACACCATTGGTGGGTAATGTACTCAGTGGTGAATTCGTGCTTGCGGCATGTAGGAGGTTGTTGGTCGAGTGTTCCGCCGCCGCCGTTGCTTTTTCTGCTTGCTGAGGTCGCCATTATCGCTCTGAGGTGACGATCTGGGCACCCCCTCACATATCTGATTGAGTGGAATGTCGATTAAGACCTAGTTACTCGATAAAATCATGTCCCAGCAAATTATGGCATGAGTTTGCTATTTGTACGGTATCTGATACCGTTTTTTCTTTCATTTAGATGGTAGCGGGTAATAGCCCCGTGATGTGAACACAATCTCCAGAAGCACTCTGTGCTACCTGACTTGTTGGTGTCAATAAGGGATGGCCTATGGCTTTCCATAGTTGTTGTGATATAATAGTTATATCTGATGCTGAAACGATTTGCAGTTGAATAGGATGGCCATTCAATTATACTGCAACATATTTTCGTTTGGATTTTTGGTTTGAGAGAAAAGTTGCTATCATACTGTTTGTGTTTGTGCTGTGCTGCTGGCGTTGCCTGTTATGTGAGATTTGTCTATTATGGGTTGGTTTTCGTCCTGGAGGGTGCAACATCCCTCTTTATGTCTGAGTCGATTGCAGCTTCAACAGCGGTATGTTTTCAAGGTGCAGTTTCGTACAAAATGCCAGTTTTTCGAATTCCAAAAAGCTGTTGGGGGCTGGACAGATTTTGAAGTCGGTGAGGTTGGCGGACGTTGTTTTGGACTGTGTTTATCATGGATGATGATGCTTGTCGTACCATAGTTGAATCATGTTTTAGATTCACTAGACGCTGTCATTCCACGGCAACTTGTTGAAATGTTATGTCTGGATCTTGTTCTATTTTTGACAAAATCCGTGTGCGAATATCTGCCTCCTCCGCGGATCTCAAACCCCACACAAAAATCCAACATTTGAACTGAGTGTCTGTGATGGAAGGGATTTCACTGTTTCACTTGAATGTATGCATGAATTATGGACATACCTGCCATACATTGATTACTGACAATCATAACTATTAAATATTATTGAAACATAAGCAAATAAATGGATACATTTCATTTGTTTCGAAATAGGATTTGAAAGTGTTTATATTTTACACACACACACACATCTTAAATATTAATATATATATATATATATATATATATATATATATATATATATATATATATATATATATATATATATATATATATATAAACGGTACAATATAATCCTTGTGAGATTTTTCAAAATTTAGCGAAATTGTGTGGAATTCTGTTGAAAGAAAGATAAAATATGACATCGGGTTCTAACAAATGTTATTTATTACAAGCATGTGTTTAATGGTATCCACGAGGGAAACTGTGGCACCATAATGGTTATCATGTTAGACTACCAGAATTAAAAAGGTCGACAGTACAAACAAATATATTCCGATTAATATACAGGTAATTTTTAGAGTGCCTTTCATAAGACTAATTACCATAGTGATCAATTCGAATCTATTGAACTTATTTTGTTGATTAAGTGATTGTATTAATCACGCAACGTATGATCACAATTGCACTAGACTATGTATATAATGATCATACGTCAATGACATCAACTTCTGAATATAAATAAAGTAGTAACATTAAAAAAAAGACCTGTATATAGAAACACCTATACGTGTACACACTTTTTCACTATTGAACAAATTGCTGGCCCACCTAAGTTTAACTATATATTTTTAGTATCTACAGATGTTGGTGTATATAAAAGAACACCTCTGAGACATAGAAGATTATGCAAATGTTATTAACAAAATAAAAGCAAATATTGGTCAAACGCCGCATGGAACTAATTACACTGATGCAACTACCATGTCGATGATTTAAAGATATAAACTCGAAGCATTATACATTACAAAAATGACTGGCAACCATACGTATTTACACTAAAGCAACCGATATGACTTAAAGAACAACTTGAATTTGTCCATTTGAAACTCTACCGAATAGAAGAACGTATCAGTATTTGAATGCGCACTGTAAGATTTTATTTTATAGATATATTTTCTAGTTAGGCCTACTGAATCGTGTATTGACTTTTAAGAGTTTACGTGATGATATGTTTCCGATTGTTAACCCATGTTTTTCCATAACATGCACATCACACTAATTCGAACTGTTCATACATTTAAAGAAAAAGTAGAAAGTATGCTTTGGGTTTACTTTCGGCAGCCTCCTAACTATAACTTTATTTATTGTGTCCTTTCGTGTTCACATTCCCTAGCGATGGTTCTGAACGAGTGGGAATAATTACTGTTTTCTGTGTCGTAATCTATCTATCCAAGTTTTTCGTTGGAGAGTTATTAACCTTCGTCTGGTAATATGTTAGTTCCTTACATTGAGAGCGATTTACATGAACAAACATCACCATTATTGAATGTTGTGTTTTGTTATGTTTCTTTCATGAACATTTGAATAATTTTTGCATGGAGTTTCTATTTTATAGTCTACATTTTTATCTGACAAAAAATGTTTAACGAAGTTTTGTAATTGCTGAAATTGTTCAAGTATGTTTGGATTCTTTTAGAATAACGTGTTACTATTACTTTACGTAGAAACTAATAATAAACTACATCATTACACTATATAAATTTTCTTTTTATTTGTTTGCTTTTTTACGAATTTTAAAGTAATTATTTAATTCTTTAGATATTAAGAATTTAATTCGCTCTGGAAGTAGACTCTTAAATGACTTAGTATATGTGAATGTTTAAGGGGGTGTAAATATAGGTACAGCCTCCGATTTGAAAATACAAATATATACAGGTTTACTACAATACTGTCCATATTCATTCGACACACATTAAGTCAGATTATATAAATTTGATCCTCTCATCAAGACCCCTGAACACATTTATTTTTGAAAATATTTCATAAAAGCTCATACTAAAACTGTAGAGGAACATCTCAGGACTGAATAACGACTGTGGACCTCTTAATCAATAGATTTGACCTGATACATAGAATACATTGTACAGGGTGCTGTAAATAAAGTGGTAGCAAAGTACGAACATCTGACAGTATCCTATATCTCTACAAAGCCATCATATGCGCATGCATGTAGTAGTGTTGTCACATCTAGCCTGGTAAACCATCTCTTAATCTCTTCACCTTAGACAAGGCCCAAATAAGAGTATATTTTCTGATAAGTACCTCACTATCCACAAGGCTCCAGCGCCTATCCCTCGCCGCAATGGTGCATCCTTGTGCTTGGTTTACACGTACTTCATAGAATGTACTCCGTTGAACTTGCTGCTCTTGTGCCCCTATCGACGTAAATACACTCGACCAAGCCGAAAATCAGCTAAATCCTATATATTCACTGTCGAGGTCTACTCAAATGGCTTATGTCGTCGTGCTGCCGGCGTTTACGACTTCCTCACGAACGTTTTTGATTTTTCGTCGGATTATGCTCAGGTAGCAAACGTAAATGAACAAAAAAAGAAGATAATCTTTTAAAAGACAGAAGAGCCATACACACGTAAAATTACGTTTTCGAATTGTTCTAGGAAAGACGTTGAGAATTAAAATTAAGCAACGTAGAGTTGCATCACAGAATAAAATCGCATTATGTTAGGCATTTTCAAATGTTGCCACTGGTTTTAGACGTGATGTTAGGAAATTTTAGGTTCTTGTGTTCCTATGTTGAGAGCTTTCATTATTTTTATTTTTTTACATTGGTTTCAGAATGTATTATTTTAGTGTTTTTAACTAGAATTTGTCTGAAATCAGAGATGCGGTTTTATTCTGTGATGCTAGTTAAGCGTCGCTGTATTAACATCGTAAA
>OY744523.1:98021793-98049293 GCA_963556195.1 Sepiola atlantica
AATATCGGTGTTTGAAATTTCGTCTCCGCTTATTGTATATAAATGGAATTTCAATTTTTAGGATCTTAATTTAGTTCGCATTAAACACTAATAAACGAGTGTGTTTTAAATTGATTTAATGGTTTAAAACACAACCGTGTATGAATATTTTAAAGATCAAATATTACATAGTACTATTTTCTTCTACTTGAATGAAAACATACATACATATATATATATATATATATATATATATTACGTTGCATCTTTTTTTGTGGCAACTGTGTGTTTGACTGTACAGTTAACAATTCGGATGAATCTTATTCAGCAGTAAAAAATATTAAATTGCACCTGGTTCACTTGCGATAATTCTATAGTGTTCTTTGGGAAACTAGTCATGTAAACAACATACATATATTTAAAGAATGATTATTAATATGAATTTAATAAAATAAATAACATGCATGTTGGGTTTGAATTTTGGGGATTCAGAAGAGGCGATGGTTTTACAGGAACACTCAGAAATTATTCGCTTATTTATAATGAGATGAATATGGAATTAAATTAGATTTGAATAGGCTTACGGAAAACAAAACGTGGGATTATAAGATCATATTTGATCAATATTATATATTCATTAATCCAATAAAAATAGAATATTATTGGCTAAATATAGGTTAATCATCTATTAAGTTATTTAGTAATTACTCGTATATTCTCACACTCTCGGAATAGTTATTTTCTGATATAACTTCCTTGACTTGAATATAACACTATATAAAAATCCATATCTTTTATCGAGTGGAAAGAGAGACTTTAATCTAATCGTTAAAGGACAATAAAGAAAAAGTAATAGATGGATATTACACAGCGTATTATACAAAGAAATCGTTACGATAACTTTGACGTTTACTTTACATGTACACACTGATAAACATAAATAGACATATACTAACATGCATACACCCTCTTACATTATAAAATATAGAAGGCTTCACTTATAATCGTAGACGTAAACACAGAATTACTTCACCCCCTGATGAATAATATAGCTGAGACGTATTACTGTGTATCGTCTCTTTACTCAGCTGGGAAATGCGCGTAGGATGTATACAAAGCATTAATTGGGGAGAAAATTACAATTACACTATCAACATACAAAAAGGAGGTAGTTTGCGTGAAAGAGAAAGGCAACTTATTAGTCACTGATATATAAACAAAACAGTTTTGAACGATAGAAAATTTCTATTGTTGTGCTCGTGCGACAAAATACGAAGCCACAAATTGAAAGAAAAATGAAACGTAACATTGATTGTTCATTTGGTAATTTGAATGCAACTATAATATATGTATCTCCCTCTCTCTCTATTGATATATATATATATATATATATATATATATATATATATATATATATATATATATATATATATATATATAAATGTATATATATATAGTGTGTGAATATGTATATAGTGTTAATATATATATATATATATATATATATATATATATATATATATATATATATATTAATATATATATATATATGTAGATGAGTATATAAAATAGCGATAATGTGTAAATCATACAGATTCGTCAGAATTTCGCTGATTCAAAATAGGTGAACTATCAGAAACGAATATCATTTAAAGTGTCTTGTAACATTAATAAGTATGATTTCTGTATTCTAATGTGCATGCACCGTTATTATTTCAATAACATATTTCAACGATTGTATATGCTATGATTCTGTACTACATCATGTTGGTAGCCCAAAGACATTATTTACTGTGTGACTAGTCACGACGTACCCGGAAAACATGAATGTCATACGAAACTCATGTCTCATGTCGAAACTCAATACTAATTGGAAAACAGTAAAAAGAATAAAATTGTCTATGCCCACTTAACATAGCGCACGAGTGTTTGTACTTGGAAATGTATTTATTTTTACTTTAGAGAGGAATACACAACAGATTGATCTCTTTTACATTGTTTATATTTGAAATAGACATATAAAACATTACAAAGTAATAATAGTAGGGGATGTTTGAAATGTATACTGAACACGTACGAAGAGAATGATTCATTATGAAAACTCGCATGTGGGAATGAGTAGCACAAGCAGAAGCATAATTTCACTTAAGTTTTTGATACCACTTCATTCATAATTCTACATTTCCTATACAGAAGCTACAATTCAAATTATGAATATCGTTTAATACACGAATCTAATGAGTAAAATAAAAACGTTAATTTAATAAAAACACACAATATTCCTTAACAGTAATTGAACCTTATTTTACTATTTTTTTCATATTAAAGAATTTTAGAATGGTAAGTGTTCTGTAATCTAACATTTAAATTCAGATTTTTGCGAGTGTGAGCTTGCATTAGAGTGTATAAAAGCGTAACATAGACAGATAGAAATACACTTCTGACATTCAAATGCTCTGTGACGCGACAAAAATGTGTTATTTGGGTTGTTCAGCATTTATTATTGTTATATATATCCGAGTATATAAGAAGGTTTACTAAAAAATAAAGCTAACAAAAAAGGAGTTACACTAGTTTAACATACACGTTGGTATGAAAATACTACTAGCAGAGTACTTATTTTTCCTACTTTGCATATTTCCTGTTATTTTTTCCGGCCCCAGGACTCTTAGAAATACAGGCTGGGGTTATACATCTTGGGGTGAAGGCCATCCTTTCCTTTTTCTGAGAGTGATTAAGTCACGATTAAAAAAAACACCGGTTTCTGGTAAGCGACGTAACAGATTTTGGGGTAGACTTTGTTGTCAACCAGCCTAGTATCATGTTCATTCACTATTGACCTCTTGATAAGCTTATACTTTAGCTATTCTTTTTGGAGTCCAAGAGTTAGAATGCTGGCGTTTGGCCCACTTTCAGCCTAGTGTTGCTCTTAAGTGATTTGACATTTTTCTCCCTTTTTCTCATTATACGTCCTACACATCGACAAAAGCACACCCATTCATATTTCCTATAGTAATTCTAGAGGTCAAACTACCTTGATATTCAGTTATTTTTCTTGGGCAAATCACTGCACATCTCTGCTCTTTGTGAGATGAATCTGCATGTGGAGAGTTATGTGCATCTTCTCCGCTTAGAATGTTTTACGTATTTACATTGTCTTGCTCTTTTACTTATCAAGGATCTCCTAATTACACGTGCCCCTTGCCTTGATTCGCATGGCTGTCAGTCTATCTGTTTGAGCTAGTCTTTGTTGCACTCAACTTACTATTTGTTCTTTTTATATTGTGTCGTATTCTGACAATGACTGCTCTGTTATTGATACTATATTCAGCAGTATTGATGATGCATTGTAAATCCATCTGTCAAGCTCCATTTTTTTTATTTGCTGACCTCAATACTAATCATTCTTACTGGCTCACTCACTCTAACAACACAGATCAAGCTGGTGAAATGTCTTAACTCTTCTCTGTCGCATAGCTTGCCCCAAATAGTCACATTCCATACATGTATTTCTGATCATGATTCTTTTCAACCACCTTTACTAGATATTTTCTTAGTTCTGTCACTGACTTATGTTCTGCCCTCTCTTATCATCCGTTGAGAAGTACTGATCATGCTGCTTTTGATGTTGAAATTGATTTTTCACTGAATTCTTCTATTGATAGTCCCCTACTTGGGAATACGTTTGACTTAAGGAAGGCTGAATGTCAATAAGCTTCCCATATCCCTCTATAACGTGAGATGGGATCTTATATTTAGTGTGTATCCGAATCATGCTGCTAAAGAGGTTACTAACTGGGGACTTGTTTGAATTGACACCTACATTTCATAATCGTAAGTTTCGAACTAAAACTTATTCTTCTACCTGGCTGCCATTCCTTTGTGCTTCTGCCGTTTCCCATTGTAACTATGACATTTAACGTTGGGATAGTTTTGAAGCTTCATAACAATCTAACAGAAGAGCTATCAATGTCTGGTAGAGAGTGATTTCTGAGGCTAAGTTTAGCTATTCTCAAATGAATCGTGACTCTTTATCATCACAAAAGATTGGGTCTCGTGATTTTGGAAAAATTACAATATTATCAATAATGGCAAATCTATTTCTCCTCTTATTTATGGTCTAGATGTTATTGTATTTGTTAATAGTAAGGCTTATATATTTTCTTGCCTTATTGCTGGCAATTTTTCTCTTGATGATTCGGGTGCAGTTCTTCCTGATTTACTTTTGAAAAGTAATCTGCATTTTCATTCTACAATTATAACTCCAGGTCGTGATTAGATTGCTCTTGTCATTCTCAAGCATACTGCTCCTGGCCTTTTTTCCATCATCTCTAAATCATACAATCTCTGTTTGTCTCAGCCCCATGTCTCCTCCTGGTAGAAAGAGTCATATTTTGTCCCTATTCTTTAAAGTGCTGATGATCAGTATGAACAATCTAACTATCGTCCTGTGTATCTCCTCTCTGTTAGCAACAGTTTTTGAAAGGTTGTTAACCGGCAAACTTATTAATTGTTTGGAAAGTCTAGGCCTCTTTAATGATGTGCAGTACGGCTGTTGTGGATTTCGTTCAGCTGCGGATCTTTTAACTGTTGTAACTGAAGGTATATGGATAATCAAAGAGAGGATATGTTATTGCGCTTGACATATCGAAGGTGTTCGATAGAGTGCGCCATCCTTGCCTCTTCCACACACTTCACTGTTATAGTATTGGCGGTTTTGTTCTTGACACGATTGTTTTTTTTTCTTTCTGATAGAAGCTTGCGTTCAACTTTGAACAGTTTCTATTCATTCTTTTTTTCTTATACATGTTGGTCTTCCCCAGACCCCTCTGTAAGGCCTTAACTGTGTATCATATATACACATGATCTTCCAGCGAATATTATCCAGAGGATAAACATCTGTGATTATGATACGATTCTCTATTCTGGTATTGCTTCTCACCCATCTCTTTCAAATCAGTTTAAATGTGCAACTGATCTAGAAGTGTAACTCTGTTCAGTTATGGATAAGGATATAAAATGGTTTGTTTCATTTAATCTTGCTTAGACTCAGCTAATACATTTAAATCATAGGCGTGTCCGTTTTCCTTACGGGGATTTTCATGGATAGCTCTGATTTTGTAGAGAAATCGACTCTGACATCTCATGGGCTTTTCTTTCTCATCTAATCTAGTTGATATATTAAACCCATTGTTCTTTCTGCTTCTTGTGAAGTCTTTTTTCTACTAAATTAAACACTTTCTCACACTTTATTCTCTATCTCAACATATCTACGATCATACCATGTCATACTGTGTTCATATTTAGGCTAATGAATATCTTCCCTATAAAAGGGTGTTTGATAAGGTGCAGAAACATATCTTTAATGTGATTGACCACAGGTTTATTTCTCTTTGCACCCCCTCTCTAACGTATGTGATGTTGGTAGTCTTAGTCTTTGCATTATTGTGTGATATATTCCCCGCTACTTTTACTCCAGCTCGCTTTACGCGTTCCCTAAATTCGCTGTTTTATTATCTCATTATAATACAGCTTGTTATTCCAGTAAAACTGTGTTACAGTCACAACTATCCCATACCAATAACCTTAATATTTTCAAGACTGCGTCCAATATGCATCTCCTGTCTTTGCGATAATCATAGTGCATTCATATTAGCTCCTTACATAAAGTTCGTGCATACCTTGTTTCGGGCGATGTCAATAACCATAAAAAATCTATCTGTTAAAACAACCTAAAAGGGTAACGTTGTTTTTTTATGAATGCTATGTTATCTTATCATCGATTTATATTTTTATGCGACTTAAATTGGGTTCGTCATTATAGAATTTCGTTCGTTCGTTCGCACGTTCCTGAGACCAGCAATGATAGGTTCCTAATTAAAAATAAATTATACTCACCATTATGTTAACAATTTTTAGCAATTGTTCTGGAAAATTCTTGCACATTATGATTATTTGATTTGATTGATTAACATATTGTTGTGAATAGTTCGTACACTCATTACATTTTTCTCATTTCAGACTGACCTTCTGTAATAGTTGTTTTACTTCTAAACAACAATTGGATATTCAAAATCAATAATTAGGAAGTAAAACTACATTATAATAAAATAAATTGGTTGAGAGAAATCTCTTGGTGTAATTGACCCTCGAAATAAGTCGTCATGTGAGCTGATTGCCCTAGTAGCTTGGTCAACATATCGGTTTATTATAGAGATGTAATCTACTATCGTTTGAGACAAAAAAAAATAGTGAAAAAGACATAGGTATGGGTGGGTATCATCAGAGATAGACATGTATGTTGTATAAGAGTAGCCACAATAATAAGAAGTATTTCTGCTGCCAATTGCAATCTCTGGTTCTGAAGCCTAGATGATAGAAAACATACTCTACTAAGGGGCATTTTTATGCACGATATTGCGTTTATAATTCTGCCCATGCAACTCAAACATTATTATCATCTTATGACATCAAAGGTTCAAAGTTGATAATTTTGCCTCCCTGCTTCCTCGATGCTAACCCAATAGATGAATGGTATCTATTTCATCCAAAAATATGTTTATGCAAATGGAGACCAATTTTCGGCAAATGGAAAACCATTAATGTTGCCAAAAAGAGGGTGCTATCTGCCACTACTACACAATTACTGAGTAAGTCAATAACACACTTTTTTTAAGATAAACATCTCTATAGAGGTTATCTGGGTAAATAAGATACGTGTTTATTATATGTATGTATTTAATTATATCATAAAATAGAGAAACATAACTGTCATTGCTCTTTCTTTTATTTATATGCACCTACGTTTTGCTTATAAACGTTAATTTTGGTTGTTGTTATTGAAAATTAATAACTATTGGTCGGTAACCATTCAGTGATTTCAACAAATATGATATTTCTCAAATGAAAGTTATTAGTTTAAGCTTATTTTCTTGCAAACACATTTTGACAGAGTTAAAATATTACCGAAATGCAGTCATTGAGAAATAACTATTAATGATATAAAGCTATTTTCGCTGCTCGTAGTGTAAAATAAATTGTGTGTTTTAAATCATTTATTTTTTGTGTCAATTAATTGAATTCCTTTATGTTATTAACTGCAATTTTTCAAGAAAGCAGGAACAGTCTCAAACCTGCTGATCTATCGAAAACAGGAATGCTTTTTGAAGCGATATTGTAAATTCTTATTGGGGTTCCTGTAAGACAATGTAAAAAATGTAAACCTCGTAAAAGATGACGAATTGATTTAACCACGAAAATAAGATTGTAATAAATACTTAATAACACTTGAAACCCTTGTTCAAACATGTTAAAGAAAAAACTAAAATTCAAGATAGCATGAGTACAGCAGGAGATCATTCGGCAGGAGATTTAACAGACATGCCAGTAGAAACAGCTGCTGTACTAGCAGGTTTTGTTTAATAGTTTACTTCTTTTGAAGAAGGTGGTCTACTGCAGGAGAATCGTTATTGGGAGGGTACAACACAGATTATTGATGAACTAAAAATAGAAGCTAAATAAATACTACTATTACTATCAAAGTTGCATTTAAGTAAAAGTATAGGACCTTATAAAATTCATCCTAAAAAGTTTAAATACGTATCATAAAATGAATGTGTTATCCAGGCAATAACCAATTTGTTTAGGAATTGTATGGAATATGAAAGAGTCCATATATTTCGAAAACAGTTAGAGTAATACCGCTACATAAAAAACGTTTCCATAGATTTAAAAAGTAATTACATAGCAGTGTCTCTATTGAGTGTAAGGTATTTGAAAAACTACTTAGACACCACATATTAAATGTTATAAAGGATGATATAAATGTAAACCAACATGGCTTTGTCCAGGGTAAATCAACATTATCTAATATATTCAAAAGTATTGACATTATAAATGGATATCTGATGGAGAAGCATAGTGCGGATATCATATATTTGGATTTTAGCAATGGATTTTATACGGTATCTCATTATCGTTCACTAGTAAAAATAAAAAATGATGGTATTACAGACAAAATGGTAAATCTTATGAGGGAGCTTTTTAAGGATAGGACTATGAAGTAAAGGTAACAATTATTCTGAATCACAGTACATACCCTCCTGTATTCCGCAGGGTTCAGTATTGGAGCCATTGCTGTTTTTGATATTCATAAATGACTCACTTGATGATATAAATTCAGAAATAGAACTGTTTGCTGATGATGCTAAACTACTTGTGAGATCTTTATCGAAATAACACAAATGGATCTAAATAAAATATCATATTGGGAGGACATTTGGAAATTGGGATTTTACCTAGACAAATGTAAAGTCCTACATGTAGCATCCAGGAGTGTTGGAGTCGAATATGTACTAAAAAAAGAGAAATCAAAGACGGAGAGTGCGATTTTTAAAGTAAGGTTTGATAATACATTTAGGGCAAATACTCATATTTTGAGCATTGTATCGATGGCAAATAGAATGATCCGGTCGATGGTTAGGAATATTACTTCGAGCGAGACAAATGTTATGTTAAGGATATATAAAGCTCTAATAAGACCTCATATAGAATACTTGACCCATACTTAGAAATCGGAATGTAATATTGAAACTGGAAAGCGTACAAAGAGGGGTGAAAAAATCGATAAGTAAAGTAAATGAATGCACTCACATGGATAACTTTGATGAATTAAGATTAACTTCTTTGCTGGAGAGAAGAATGAGAGTTGATATGATTGTGACTTTCAAGATAATTAATGGCATTTCTAACTATGATGGACATTTGGTAGTGTTTCTCCTAGATCTGGCAGGCTATTGTCAAGGTAGTTTTCACAAACTAGATCTGTAAACCAGTTAAGATTTGTTTCTCACAGAGTAATATTTTTGTTTGGAATACGTTGACAGATCGGGTTAAGAACAGCTATAGCGTAAATCAGTGTAATATTAGGTTGGATGAATTCAGAGTAAATGGTAGGAGGCAGGAATTGTCAAATAAAATATTTGACAGAATTTTATCTGGAAATCGATACTTTACATATACTTAAATTTTTTTAACAGTTGAATTGAGTAGATAGTTAAAGGAAAGATGCTCAAGGAGGCATAACAATTAATAATAATGATGATAAAAATAATGATAATAATAATAATAATAATAATAATAATAATAATAATAATAATAATAATAATAATAATAATAATAATAATGCCGTTACAATGAAAACAATACACTCATAAGGAATGGTAGTATACTTACTTTAAAGTCGGTTGTACAAGACAAATGATGTATCATAATACGGGCTCTTGAAATTCAACTGTTGTCGAAAAAGATATGCTTAGACGATGAGTTTTGGAAGAAAATAAATACCACGCGTATAATATAGTCACGTGGTATCTTGGAAGTGCAACACTCGTAGTCAAAATTTGATAGAACTGGAGAAGTGGGCAATTTTACTCGGCGAGCAAACGGTATCATAGTAGTTTTGTGTGTTGCAACCCACGACTTCCAGTGTTTACGTTGGATAGCTATATAGTTAGAAAACACACAAGTTTTGCTTGATCATGAATTGAATTTGCGTAATATAGAAGAGAACCTTAAGATATAAGAAGGTAGAATATTAAACATTTGTGCATGCACAGCTGTCAATGATAAAGCTGTGTTTTAAGTGGATACAATGTTTTATCATATCCAATCCAAACCGACAGTGCTGTTTGCCATGCACAAACGCAATAAACAAATGAGTGTTAAATTTCGGAGTTATATCGGCAGTCAACTGAGGAACCATCAGCAGACAAATCCCTTTAGAATGACGAAAATACCTATATCAGTAGGCTAAGCTTTAATATCCTATTTTGGGATGCGCAATGCATTTTGTTTATCGATTTCCTTGTATACAGAAGAACTATACATACAAATATTATATAGCAATGTTGATGCGTTTAAAATAGGAAATCGCACATAATAGCCACGAAGGAATAAAAAGTGCTCTTCTACTAAGACAATATTCTGTGTACAAATGCCTATCACAAGTATAGCGAAACTACATGAAGTGCATTTCGAACTACTTACTCACTAACTGTATTCTCCAGATCTACGCCTCGCTGACTACTGGTTGTTTGGAAATGTCAAAAGTATTCTCCCGGGAAAGCGGTTTGTCTCCAACGAAGAAGTGATATTGAAAACTAAGACGTATTTTGGAGTCCGAGACACATCGTTCTACGAATATATATCGAATTGCAAGAAAATCGCTAGTAATCAGTATAGCATGCATAAATATATCATGTTAGAAACAATGTCCAACTGGAAAGTTATTATGTAGTAGGGTGTATGCGTACAAAAGCTGCCAGGTAGTTTAATTATTATTAATATACAATGACGCTTATACACAATTTGCGTTTTTAATTACTTAATCTAATTAATATAAGTTATAAAAGTTCAGTGAAGGTATAACACCAGCGTTCAAATATAATATTATGTAGGTCTTATAATTATCGTGTATATCATTAATTGGTAATCGAGCAAAAATAGATACGTCACTGAATCTTTTTTTTTAAACGTCGAAAAGAGCGACAATTTGGAAGATTCGAAATATGTGCCTTCATATTGATCATTTAATAGTTATATGTCTGTAATTGACTTCTAGTATTTTTGTCTCGACCTTTTTTTCATTTATAGTAATATCCTATCGTGTTTTCAGAAATGAATGAAAATACATTCTTATCGGAAATACTGTATCACTCTTTATCTTTCTCTCTCGCTTTCTGACTCTCTTTATACATACTAAAACAAATATGAACCGCTGGGTCACCCATTAAGTTCGGGTTACATTGTTTGAATCCGCAAAACGTGATTTTTCACAGCCAGTTAAATATAAAGAGTTAAACAATTACATTTATTATATTTCTACACGCAATATACTACACTTTATAACATTTTTCTGTTCTTGTGTTATTATAATTTGTTTATAATGACGTATACCTTACTTTAAGTTATTTCTTGTTACCGTCGACACGTAAGAGACAAATAAGAAAGAATGGTATATTATAACGTAAGAGCGAGGACGAAAAATGATGAAGCTGACCAGTTAAAAAATTATACGCCTAACTTGCCAGTTACTTGTTGATTAGGGTTAATTACACGAAATCATATAAACGTATATTTTAAAAGTACCTCAAACTATAAACATGCAACACATATAAGCATGCACTATTTGGAATTATAATATAAAGGATGCAATTGTTAAACAAATGATAATATATATATATAAATATATATATATATATATATATATATATTTATACAATGGGAATTACATACTAGCCCCCATCTTCGAGTGTCTTCGAGCGGTTTTCGGGACAACCTGTCAAGAGGATACTTCGCCCTACAAGTGCAACCTAACCAAATATTAAAAAAAACATAGTACTCGAAGCCCAAATAAAATCCCCGCGAAACAACAATACACTGGTTCATTCGAAGAATTGTGCAACTTCTCAAGTAATACTAACTCAAATAACAACGCCATGCTGGATACTTATCCAGACCAGATGAAACCAAAAGACGACAACGAATATATACTATAACATAATTTACTGGCCAATTAGTAGAGAAAAATAATGGTTTTAACACTTTCACTTACTCAAAGTTTGGGAGGTAGAGGATAACTTAAATGGGATATTCGAATATCTATCTATCTCATCGTAATTAAGGATTAGCCATGGGGCGCCTGAAGAAAGATGAAACCGAAAATGTATACGTATATATATATATATACATATATATATATATATATATATATATATATATATATATATATATATATACACATCATGGCTTATATATATTACATATCATGGCTTACATATCAATTTTTTATATATATATATATATATATATATATATATATATATATATATATATATATATATATATATATAAGGTTAATGCAACAAAATATATAAGATGCAACTAATATAGTGAACATCCGGAGAAAAATAAAGCTCAATATACTGGATAGAGCATTGATAGCAATAGATAAAGTTAAAGAATAAAATGAGGTACGACTCAAATTTTATTACAATTGAATGTTCAGGCCAGGTTATTTAAAGTCCTTAACTGATTAGTTTGCAAAGAAAATCTTGTCCTCAGCGGATCATTACCGCAATGACATTACTGCAGTTAATGAAAATCAAACTTTGAAAATATATACAAACGAACTTCCTGACTGGATAACTTTTTTCGCTTTTCGACCACCATTCACCACTTGGATTATTCTTTAATCAACGTCTTGGATGCCTTGCCTTGAGCTATTTTAGACGTGTTGACTTGGATGAATGTTATAGTTTTACTAAATATTATGTTTTGGGCCGATATATTTAATGTGTTATATATCTTTATGTATTTTCTTATTTTTTTATGATTTTATATATTTTCAAAGTTTAATGTGTATTACCTGCAGTAATGTCATTGCGGTAATGGTTCTCTGAGGAGAAGAACTTTGCCTGAATATTGAATTGTAATAATAATGCGTTCGTGCCTCATTTTATTCTTTCACTTCATCTATTATATATATATATATATATATATATATATATATATGTATATATATATATATATATGTATATATATATATATATATATATATATATAGATATACCTACATGCATATGTATAGATATGTATGTATATATATATATATATATAAAGATATATATATATATATTTATATATATATATATATAAATATATATATATATATATATGTATATATATGTATATATATATATATATGTATATATATATATATATATATATATATATATATATATATATATATATATATATATACATTCAAAATGAATACGCGGAAACCTCTCTATGGCCCTTTCGACTATCATCTCGTCAGGAGAAAATCGATAGTTTTAATAAATAATAACGTCGAAAGAAAGAGCAAAATGTGGAAATTGAGTGTGCCAAAATTAACGTTAAAGCGATTAAAATTCAATTTAATGATTTCGTTAAAAGTCGACTGGATTTATATACGACTTTTAATGTTATTTGTTCTTAACACGTGCAAGTAATCTTCCTATGTGTGTAAATATATCAGTTATAGGAATAGATACACGTAAAATAATGAAATTAAACTATCATCTATTTTCATAAATAATGAATTATGAACGATTAAATCATGATAATAAAATCCCATATAACATACAACATAAAGAGTTGGTAGGAAGTTATCAAATATATGGCCCGATGAGATATCTTCTTTTCTTTCTGTTTCGAATATTAAAACCATAATGCTGACATGAATAGTAATTCAGTGATAGGATATTGAGTGATAATTGGAATCCTGGAAAAAGTATTATGCAAATTATAAAATTTTATGCATAGTATTCTTTAATGTATGCGATCAAGGAATTTCATTGGATGTATTAGCTTCCTATGGGAACCATTTCAAATTTCTTTTTCGTTTCGATTACTTTGAGAATACGAAATATATAAGTTGTTGAAAGAGAGAGGCTGCGTTTGCAACCCTTTGCCCATTAAAGACAGGTCGTTGTTTATTATTATTGATCAATATAAATAATGGTTTATGAATTTATATCCATACGTATTTATTATTGGCGTAGTTTAGTGGATTGAGCAACAACCTGTAGTATCGACGTGCTCTATCAGTTTCTGTATTTCGCTACATGTTGTTGGATTTGCTACTTAACATTGAATACAGTGTTTGTTGTTGTATCAGAGATTCTACTAAAGAAACGAAATAAGTAGCGAAATACCAACGCAAATACACAAGAGTTGAAAAATTCGAAGCTCTATTCTAAAGTGCATTTTTTACTTTCGAAATAGTCTAACGATGTTAATTTAATCAAACAACGTATATTTCTTGAATGATTACATTCTTTTTCCGGCGTCTATATACATACTAAATAAAGCTCGCTTACTCACATCTCGCCACTTTCCGCGCAAAAAAGTTGTCAAACATTGAAATAATACAGCTCTTCCTCGTGCCATAATAAAGAGGAACTTCTGACCAGCCACATAGCCCGGCGTCAATACAATGATGCTGCGAATATGTAGACACAGAGCAGACGTTGCTAAATGTACAGAATTAGTCGGAATGCCCTGGCGCTTTCGTGATATCGGACTACATTTAGTACCGAATAGCCCAGAAAACAACGCTGAGTGACTTCTAGCCTAGTGTAGTAGCATATGTCGTAGTTTCCGATCCATGATTCGTCCATACTGTATACCCATTGCACATTTGCTATTAATTTAGTACCGGCTCACCTACAATACCACGCAAACTGACTCCCTAGGCGTCGATATACGGTTACCTGAATGCAACTAATATAAAATGACACTTACAATACCCTCATCATCTCCCTGCTTTTCTAACAATTTTTTACAACCGCCCCCATCATACTGGACTCAAGCAATACAAATTGCTCGACACACACTTCAATAATGAATGCTCGCGCAGGTACCATGATATAAATCATGTATTTTCTTTGAGAGCTGAAAGACAATCTTGTCATGGCCATATATAAAGTCAATGAAGCAAAACTGAAGTGTAGTGTTGATATCAACTCCAAACGTGTGTGTATTGGATTAGCAGCGTGAGAACAACTATGCTTCCAGTTTAATTTAGTTTGGAATATTGTTCTTGCTTGGTTGATAACAACTCCTGTAAAGTCGGATTCACCGTTTTTTTTTAATTAGCTTTATTAAAAAAAATGCATTACTACGATACTTACACATCAATAAAAAATACATGAGTGAAAGTCTGCTTCCAGAATGATATAGAATATAATAGATCATTTTCCACTTAAGTCGGTTTGCAACTCTTAATTTAAGAATAGAATATCGTCGGTCAAATATGTACATGTTTTAAATAACAAGTTCGCCAGTTCGAAGTACTTTGGTTTAGAATAATATTTAATCGGTTTACTAGGAAGAAGTTTCGATTATAACTTCCGTCAAGCTGTGACGCTTAAGTTGAACATAAAGTATAAACCATTCTGTAAGATTTGGAGTTCAAATAGCATTTCTGTAAGTAGACGATGCTGTAATTTGTATGTGCATTTTTGTATAAGTAATTACATTGTTATTTTATTATGTTCGTGCGTCACGTTTATGTTTGAATAGGTGCTTCCACATCGTTAAAACAGATTGAATGGCGTCATGTAAAAGTTATTCATTCACTTATTTTTTTTTAGGTCACAATCATACCTGTCATTGAAACTTTTCTTTTCCTCCATGTATTTCTCCTTTAAACTTTTTCCTATTATTTCCTTTCAACATATTCAAATCTATCATCTTCATATGAACCCAACTATCTCAACCCTTCTAGCTTATCACATCCGTACCTAGGCCTATCACTAAAAGTCTACAATTCAATGGAACACGTTTTCGTACTCAATCCTATTTGTATTCGCAAACCAGCTTTTGTTTTCGTTCGATTTTCCTTCTCTTTCCCAGCTCTCAGAACCGAAACCTGTCTTCCTGCGTGCCCTTTCAGACGTTCGGCGCACGAATGGCTTCACTCCATTAGAATCATCTCATTCTCTCCTCAACTGTCCTCATATTTGCAAAACCTACGTGTGCTTACAAAACTTGGAAACCAGTTGGAAGCAAACAAACAAGGCCGTGTGTTGGGCCAAGTGAGCATTTGGCATCGAACTTGCGGACAATTCCCGTTTATATCGAGGAGACCATTGCCAAAATGAGCGCAGAGAATGAGCATAGTTGGCAGCAGGAAAGATCGCCACCCCATCCCCTTGAGAATCGTTTGAGATCGCGAGCGGATTATTTTCAAATAAAGGGTGAATACCACGGATTTATCGAGTATATTGTATTTTCTGATTTAAAATAAAATCATCATATCTAAAGAATGAACTACTTAAAAAATATATTTGATATAACTGTCGCTACCAACCTAAACATAATCAACAACGATAACGTATATACATATATATATATATATATATATGTATATTATGTGCATGTGCAGGTGTGAAAAACAATATTAGATCATTGAAATATGATCTTTGATTTTTACACAGCATCTTCTTATAACATGTGTTCTGTTTTGGGTCATATCTGTACCGATTTCGATAAGTTTATTATTGTGTAATATGTGGATATATATATATATATATATATATATATATATATATATACACGTATATATATATATAAATATAGTAACATATATATATACATATATACATTTATATACGTTTTTATATATATATATATGTATATATATATATATATATATATATATATATATATAATTTTCTATAATAAGAAAAACAATAAAAATACAGTAGAAAGAAAGAAATAAATGTTAAAAAAGAAGAAGAAGAAGAAAACCGACAGTTATGAATGCTGATTTTAAACACCGGGAGTTGGCAAAGAAGAAGAAGAAAAAGAGAACAAATTAACGGTTAACTTACAGACGCAGATTTGAAACAATTAGAAAAGAAAAAAGTCGACAGTTGTGAACGCAGATTAGAAAAACTATAGTGAACAAGGAAGATTAATATTTATTTGCGGTTGACAACAACGGGGAGATGGACAACAAAGTAGGACGAGGGAGAAAAGGAGGAACTAAAGGTATATATATGTATGTGTGTATGTATGTATATATATATATATATATATATATATATATATATATGTATATACATATTTATTTATTTATCTTTTATTTTTTGATGTGTTGATGTTTTTTATATTTATAATATAAAACTAAAAATAATACATTAATCACTTAAATAATAGTGTCATGGATTCGTCTTAACACTTTAAAATGCAGCAACATTTTTGTGAGTAACGGATAAATTTTATTAGACAGACGAACAGCGCAGGTAAAGAAATTATTTTATTTTTTAATTTTTTTTTTTGATGTCTTAAATAACTAATATAAGTTAGCAAAACATTTATATGGAACAAAACGTAGATTTAGTATAAGGAACGTTTATGTTTTTGTCTTTTAAGGGAAGTGGGGTCTGATAAACTCTGCTGGGAAGCCATGAAATTAAACACTGTCTTGTTTTTAAATTCCCGAAACAGTTTTTCATGGTAAACAACTGATGATCCCTTAAAATAGTGTTAGAAACTAACTAATATAATAACTGTAAAAAATAAATTGACTTACATGAGTGATTTTCCACTGGAAGACTTGAGACTATAAGTTGTTTTTTTTTTTTTTTTTTTTTTTAAGTTTTTTTTTTATATAGTTTTAATGGTTGAGAAACTTCCGAGACTATATATTGGGTATTTGGATATGCATGGTTAGGTTTCCTTCCTCTTATTTGATTACCTTTCTGGCACCAAAGGTGCTTAAGTTTTCATCCTGATAAAACATAATGTATAAAAATAATAGTATTAACTATTGTTACTAAAACGAGATTGCAAGCTAATTCTGGGCAGCCCTCAGAACTAGTGAGTTCCCCTAGGGCTAATCCCCCAAGGAGGTCGGGCAGATTTCGACAGGGTAAAGCCGTTGTCATTAGAGACACTGAAGTAGGAGCTCCTTCTTTCGAAATGGCAAATGGGACTTGTCCGACCGATAATAATTTTAACATTGCTCCCTGTGGAGCTTCGTTATGCAAAACTTGTGATATTCTAATAACATCTAAAGAATATCAATCTAATGTAACTAAAAGAATCTATCCAGTCCTAAATCATTCGGGGGAAGATTTGTCGTGTAGGTCACAAAATTTAGTTTATTTATTATCTTGTAAAAATTGTAATTTACAATATGTAGGCGAAACAGTACTACCTTTAAATAGACGGATGAATTTGCATAGAACTAGTAATAAAGGCTGTGTCCATGTAGTAAACCACTTTAAAGAAAAAACCTGTGGAAAATCGTCTTTTTCAATACAGATTATTGAAAAATTTACAGATAATGGATATGATAGTTCTGGTAAGGTAGATAATAATACGCTTAAAATGCGTCTAAATAAAGAAGATGAAATAATTAAGAAAATGCGAGTAATTTATCCATATGGTCAAAATGTAAAAATAAAAAAAGATAATTTACAAGACGAATCAGAAAATGTAGGGCGATTGTATCCAGTTTTGCCTCGCTACGGTACTAGAGACAGAACACATGTAAATAGGAACAATAGAGAATCTGCCGTTTCATGCGAAAGAATTTTTTAAGAAAACTAAAGAGATTATCATGAATAATATTTCCGAGTCTTTTAATTACATTAGAAAACTTCTTAATAAAACCAAGAAAAAGGTATTAAAAGACATATCATCTAAGATATTATTAAACCCGGATATGATATATAGGATAGAAGAACTTACTCAATGGTATGAGTATATCATGGATATAATCGATACAAAATTATACAAGCCACCTGCTGAGGGTATAAAAAATAAACCTCGAAATATTTGTGTAGTCCTATATGAAAATAAAGGATTTGATGATATAAATCTGCCTAAAATATTTAATAATCCAGAAATCATTCAGTCACTGCTCAATGAACTTAAAAAAGAGGAACAGAAACCAATAGTAACATATCAACTAGGGCAAACTATCCGGAATAAGGTTTTTAACTATAAACAAACTGTAGAGAATTTAAATATTAATGATAATGATGAAATGTATATACCATCATGTGAATGCGAATCCTCCCCTTTATGTAATACTGACATAGGGCATATAATTACAGGTAATCTAGCGATAGTTAAATATTCTTAATTAAGAAAACTCTTAAGTAAAGGCCCAAACTATAGAGAACCTAAATGTTTAAATTATGCGAAATGTGTTAAGGAAATAAATAAAGCGTTAGATAATTTCACTGCATCCATGGCTAAAAAACATAAACTATTACACTCTACATTTTACGCATGGAAAAATAATGTACTTAGATTCGTAAATAAAAAAGTAGAACGTTTAAAAGAATTTAAACACCCTAAAAGAACGAATCCCCTCCTTAGAAATCCACAAATAACTACGGAGCTTGAAATGCTTCAAAATAGGTTTGTAATAGTTCCTATTGATAAGGCGACAAATAACATAGCTTTTATCTGTAAAAAGTATTATATACAACGCTTATTGCTAGAAGTAGGAATAATAGGTGAAGTTTCAGATACTTATAAATTAAATAATAATAAAAGCGATAACATTATTATAAACAATACTGTTATTTGTGAAAAATTAGGATTAAAATTAGAAGAAAAATACAAAAAACTTGCATCTATGTATTGGATACCTAAAATGCATAAAACACCAGTTGGCGCCCGTTTCATTGTTGCCTCAAAAATGTGCATAACTAAACCTTTAAGTAAGGCTGTGTCTAAAATCTTTAAATTAATTATAAACCAAATAAATAATTTCCATAAAAAAAGTAAATTCTATAGTAATATAAACCTATTTTGGGTGGTAAATAATTCCGATCTAGTAAAAGAAAAATTAGATCGTATTAATTCTCGTAAACAGGCTAAATCAATCTCGACATACGATTTTAGTACATTATATACAAAAATACCCCATAAAGAACTTATTAAAGAATTAGGTAATACTGTAGATTTAGCTTTTGGAGGAGGAAAAGGTAAATACATAGACTTTGCAAAATCTAAAGCCTTTTGGTGTAAAAATAAAAATGGTAAGACGAGTGTATCCAACACTGGTCTGATAATGCTTATAAGTCACCTTATAAAAGAGAGTTACTTTCAAATAGGGAATAAATTATTGCTCCAAACAATAGGTATTCCAATGGGTTTGGATCCGTCTCCATTTTGGGCAGATCTATATTTACATAGACTGGAATATATATATATATATGTCATCACTAATACAAAATGATATATCTAGAGCGTATAGTTATCATGGATGTAGGCGATATATTGACGACCTTGTTTGCATTAATGATAGCGAAGAGTTTGCAAATACTAAACATTTAATATATCCTAAAAAGTTAAAATTAAACTGTGAACATAAGGGAACACAAGCTACTTTTCTTGATTTGGATATAAAAATTGAAGATAAAATATTTATCTATAAACTGTTTGATAAAAGAAATTAATTCCCTTTTCGTATCGTGCGAATGGCATATAAAAATAGTACTAGCCCTGTGTATATATTTTACGGGAGTATTATGTCTGAATTTCTGAGAATTGCTCGTGTTACCTTTAAATTAGTAGATTTCATGCCCCCAATTTCTGATCTAATAATAAGAATGATTAACCAAGGTGGCGATCAAAATAAAATATTTGGACAATTAAATAAGGCAATTACTCGCCATCCTGATGCTTTTAAATCTTATCAAATTAATCAAAATAAACTGATAGAACAAATCATAGTATATATAAATAGAAATTATATAATATGAATAAACGTATATATAACACATCTGCTAATTATAATAAGAAAAACAATAAAAATACAGTAGAAAGAAAGAAAGAAATGTTAAAAAAGAAGAAGAAGAAGAAGAAGAAAACCGACAGTTATGAACGCTGATTTTAAACACCGGGAGTTGGCAAAGAAGAAGAAGAAAAAGAGAACAAATTAACGGTTAACTTACAGACGCAGATTTGAAACAATGAGAAAAGAAAAAAGTCGACAGTTGTGAACGCAGATTAGAAAAACTATAGTGAACAAGGAAGATTAATATTTATTTGCGGTTGACAACAACGGGGAGATAGACAACAAAGTAGGACGAGGGAGAAAAGGAGGAACTAAAGGTATATATATGTATGTGTGTATGTATGTGTATATATATATATATATATATATATATATATATATATATGTATATTCATTAATTATTTTTTTATCTTTTATTTTTTGATGTGTTGATGTTTTTTATATTTATAATATAAAACTAAAAATAATACATTAATCACTTAAATAATAGTGTCATGGATTCGTCCTAACACTTTAAAATGCAGCAACATTTTTGTGAGTAACGGATAAATTTTATTAGACAGACGAACAGCGCAGGTAAAGAAATTTTTTTTTTTTTTTTTGATGTCTTAAATAACTAATATAAGTTAGCAAAACATTTATATGGAACAAAACGTAGATTAAGTATAAGGAACGTTTATGTTTTTGTCTTTTAAGGGAAGTGGGGTCTGATAAACTCTGCTGGGAAGCCATGAAATTTAATACTGTCTTGTTTTTAAATTCCCGAAACAGTTTTTCATGGTAAACAACTGATGATCCCTTAAAATAGTGTTAGAAACTAACTAATATAATAACTGTACAAAATAAATTGACTTACATGAGTGATTTTCCACTGGAAGACTTGAGACTATAAGTTTGTTTTTTTTTTTGTTTTTTTTTTAAGTTTTTTTTTTTATATAGTTTTAATGGTTGAGAAACTTCCGAGACTATATATATATATATATACGCACATATATATGTAAAAATATATGTATATTTATTTTAATGATTAAAACTATTGTCTCTCGTAATAAAGCGGAAGAATTACAATTATTGCAATATTTCGAGGTTGCTTTATAGGGGCATAGCCTATTGAAATATTACGATTTAAATAGTCCGTACACTTGAACTGTTGTAAGTTCGAACTGGCGACATGTCTCTTTCGAAATAGTTAAGCAATGCAACGATGAAGAATGAAACGAGGTATGCCTGCACTACAAGACTGACATAAAATGCATATATTTTATATTCTGCTCAGGTTGCATGGTAAATGTCGGTATCATTATATTGCTCTAGGAGGTACCTTACTCCTGATACGATCATCTACTTATCGAAGAGTAAGATGCATTCTAAGAGGGAGTGTGGCTGCCACATAAGGTGATGATCGGCGCAAATATACACTCGACTTCGTAATATACTGACGGCTGATATAATCGTTTTTTACATTTCCTTTCTTAGCTACTTGCTAGTCTTTCGCCTTTCAATCGTAATGCCGATGTGTTCTACGATTCCTCATTGAAAGCTATTCTCAGAGACAACAAGTCTTCCTTCTAGAACAACAAATGATGTACATATATGTTATCCACTGCTTAACATAAAACAGACTTTCTAAGAAGTTGCTATATGTATAAGATAATTCCCACATGACTGCTCTCATGAAGACTTCATCATGATTCTTTTTGAATCCAATATCAACGAATACTAGTAATAACGCACTATCATAAGAAATTCAATTTTGTTCATTTAATTCGTCAGTTACAATTTTGTCATCATATTTTTTCATAAGTCAACTGATTATTAATCGATCTTACCTTTCGACTATTCATACTCGTGTTGATACGTGCCTTATTAAGAGTTCGACTTATAGTTTTACCCATCAGTATACAACACATAAATGAACTGGGCATATTAAATTCCTAAAACAATACATTGTTTTAAAAGTGTACAAGTCAATTCACACTGTAAAATTGAGGGGTAATCCTTACTATTACCGGAGTAAATGATTTTCAGAAACAATTTCTATTTCTTGACATTGTTATTTGTGTTTTATTTGCGTACAACTGTTTTATGCACTATTTAAAAAAAAGTTTTAAGCGATTAAATATGCGTAAAATAATGCGCATTTATACATTACAGACGGTAAGCATATTACCAAATTATGTTACACCTCCTATTTACGGAAAATTATATTGCTTGTAAATCTTGTAAATGTTACATTTATGTACAGAAGGGTGTATGAAATAAATAACCTTATTTCTAATGTATTGTTTTGAATAATTTTCCAATGATATCTCATTTAAACTAATTTAAGTTGTTAAAAGTAATTATTAAAATGTAGTGGTAAATACAAATGTGTAAATTCAGCTTTTCATTTATTTTCGATCATTATATACATACATATATATATATATATATATATATATATATATATATATATATATATATATATATATATATATATATACTTATTTTTCAGTGTTATTATTCTAATCGTGTTAACATTGTTAGTTTATTATTTAAAGTGTATATTATTTAAAGATTTACATATAACCCTGAATTCTCTGTACGAAGACGTGTTTATAACGCTGATACAGAAAAATTCGCTGGAAGGTTTGAACTAAACACTTATATTATATCGAAGTTTATCAATCTAGGGAATATTATCAGTATGTTTTTTGCTTTTTTAACATACCGAGAGTAAACATTCAAACGATATATGATATATATATATATATATATATATATATATATATATATATATATATATATATATATATGTGTGTGTGGGGGGGGTGTTATGTATGACTTAGATAATAACAAGGAATAATAAAACACATCGCTAATGTAGAGATCAATAAGCTCATATGGAATGTATTAATTAGATAATAATTGCACCTATAATTGATGTAACCTATTTATGTAAGTTATATTTTTCTATCACTCTTCCTATTTATCCGTAACTCCCTCGTATTCTTTCTCTCTCTCTCTCTCTCTCTCTCTTTCTCTCTCTCCTTCCATATATATATATATATATATATATATATATATATATATATATATATATATATATATAAATATATATATATATATATATATATATATTAATATTTCATGGATCCACATACAGCTTAACATATGTCCATTGATGTATGTTTGGAATCAGTATTCTAATACGTGTTTATATGTCTATGTGTGTGTATGTATGACATTTATTAGAAATATGTTTCCTATATGTATTGTTTCCTTAGAAAATCGGCTTCCATCATCTTAATGGATGAGGAATAAAAGATGAAGAAACTACACCTGCCCTATCTCGTAAAACCCGAGAAATTACTGTACATAGAATAAAACGTTATTCACAAGGATCTCCAAAAATGTGTATATATGCGTAAAGCTTGATGTTTTAAATAATTATGTTTCTGATATTTAAATATATATATATATATTTTTATGTATATGGAACTTTGAAAATCTTTCCTTAAGACGAGCTGTACTAGTCTTATGGAAATCTTTCCTATACTAGTAATAGTATAATTATGATAATGTGTCCAATTTTTCTCTGCAATTCGTCTATGCTAAAATAATTAATCTTAAGTGTCCCTCAGAAATATCGTTACTGATCTCTATATTTAATATATGCATACAACACCTAACCCGTTGAACATGTAAAAATCAAACACTTACACATAAAAAGCTATTGTGAATACAGATGGTTTTCCTGTAAAGCGACATTTTTCTATGCTCGGCACTGCTTGATTAGTAAAGAGATCCGAGCATCAATATTTAAGATTATGTATGCAATTAAGATGTGCAATGATTGCAGAAAGATAGGAGTACGCTTATATACCCATGCGTTATACAATTTGATAAGCTAATCTGGTCATCACTAATTCACTGATAGCTCACAAGGGTCAAAGCTTACGCAACCGAGTTTGTTAGATACGCTTTCTATAAAAGAATACATTACACTAAATAAACACATTAATTGGGAATATGGAAAACACGGTGTATGTATTAAAAAATCAATACACACACACATGCAGATCTTATATGAATTTAATTTAATTTTTAGAGGTACACCACTCAATATCATTTTGTGGTATTGCGTGTGAAGCATTATATTAACAAATTATTATATATATATATATATATATATATATATATATATATATATATATACATATATATATATATATATATATAAATATATATATATACATATATATATATGTATACCCATGTATAGATAAACACAAAGCTATATATATATATATATATATATATATATATATATATATATATATATATATATAAATCTTTTAATAGATTTAATTTCAAAATTGATGTATGAAACAAAAATGGTAAAATAAACTTAAATTTAGTATTAGCTGAACAAGTCATCGCTCTATTTTTTAGAATGTTGTATATTCATTAAGCTACGCTCTAATATTCATGTTGTAACGGTGAGAATTAAGAGAAACAGTGATTCGATTCCCAGCGTGTTCCTTTAATTAACTAACGTTTATAGTCTACGTCGGAGTGTTGATAAAGTATGATTCGCTAGTGTTCACCCTACTGTCAATATTTATATAAAATAACGTTTCAATCGGAAAAGTTAAAAATAAAGTAAAACCCAATAAAACGTCTTAAAGTTAAAAGTTTGAAAAGGCATGAATGTAAAAAAACGCGTCAATTTGTATGAAGTGAATCAAGAAAAAATAAACGGTAGTGTTATTATAGAAATAGAGTAACAATTTCTTTCGAAAAAAATAATTTCGATGGCGGGGAGTTGTCGAACCTTCTATTGGTTTCCTTCTTTACACTACACACCTATGGTTGTCTTCTGCAGTATATATATATATTTATACATACATATATATATATATATATATATATATATATATATATATATATATATATATATATATATATATATATGTATATATTGTGAAATGAAAAAGGAAAACCAAAAAGGGATGTTTTTTATGTGTACATCAACGTTTCATCTTTATTTATAAGACTTGGTCACGATGATAATATGAAGAAAAATGTCATGCAAGTACAAACACATGTAGGGTTGACATATTGGAGAAAAGGAAAGAAAATAGTAGCCACTACTGGAGAAAACAGTAGGGTGGACGTCCGTGCTTCGTGGAGTCAATAGCGAGGAATGAAAAATGAATGTTTATGAAAATGAGTGGGGAAGAGTAGAAAGATGGGGGTGAGCAAGGATATTGTTGCTGGTTGTAAGAGAAATAGGTGGGGGGATGAGCGGGAATAATGTGGAGAGCAGTGAATGAGGGAGGGGAGGGTGGAGGAGAGGGAGGAAGGGGATATTTTAACATGTGGCTGCGGTCAAGACTGAAGAGGAAACATAAGTTGGAATATTTAGGTTCATGGTGAATGAGGATGTATGTGTGGGGGTGTAAGCAGAGAAATGGAGGGTGGGTAGAGAAGGCAGGGGCCTGTGATTTTGATGGATGGGTGAAAGTCACGGTCTTAGAGAGGATTTGAGAAAATTAGGGGATTTGAGAGTGGGTGGTATGGAAGAGTGAGAGTACGACAGAAGTGGTTGAGAGGGGGAATGGGTGAGGGGTAGAGGAGAGATTTGTTGTGATAGGGTATGAAATATTTGAAATATTTTGAAAAGTGAGAAAGGTTGATCGGCTTGCTGTGTTAAAAATGTGAGGGAAAAAAGAATGAGTTCGAAAAAGTAAAGATTCATGGAGAAAGAGGATGGGGGTGTGTAAGTGGGAGAGTTTCATTAAGGTCAGAGATAAATATAGATGTTATCTATGATCTGGCATGAAATTTGGTTCAGTAAGGATAATTTTGCTTATTAAGGGTGATAGGTTAAAGAAGCCATTTCGTTGCTTGATGGTGTTGGAGGCGATGATGAGTGCAGTTTCAAATAATCTTCGCCGAGATTTGTTGTGGATGTATTTTGTGATTTCGACTTGTTCAAATTTGAAGGCATGAACATGTTCTAGTGCATGGGAAAAAGTGCACTGAGAGGGTTGTTGTTTTTTATGTCCCTTTTGTGTTCATTCACTCTTTTCTTTAATGCACGTTGTGTTTCTCCCACATAAAATTGATGGCAGTCATTGCATGGGACAGTGTATAAGCCGGCATGGGATGTTTGGAAATGTCTTGATGTGTTTAATGTTTGTTTTATGGATTGAGATATGGTTTGTACTGTTGGAATGCCTAGTTTGTTAAGCGTGTTGTCATATGGATGTGTTATTGGAATGCGTGCAGGAAAATCAACAAAATGAGATTGTCGTAGTATTATTTGATATATTCCAATGTGGTAGAAACTTCACTGCTCATGGACATAGTCAAATAACAAACGAACATAATTATTGATATAGTTTTTAATATATTCAAAGTCGATGAATGTTGTTTTGCTTCAACATAAAACTCAAAATGAATTCCATATTAAACCTTGTTATATATTGGCATGAATTAACATACGGGTGGAAGGTTGATTGGTCAAATAAACCAATTTTATATTGTAGAGTACTTCTAAATGGATACGTTGTACTTTTCGCATTCATTACAAAAGACAGAGAAACATCTTAATTAATATTAAAGCAAAATAGTCTATTTTTTCTAATTCATAAAGATTAGATGTTTTGTTTTTCTTTGGCAAATATTAAATTTATTGTCATCATCACTGCAAACATATTGCCTCTTTTATCTTTTAGAAAGATGGAAAATATAGTATATGTTTTGAATCTGCAGTTTTCATCCCTCGGTAAGTGAAGGAATGATCTTTCTAGACGAAGTTGTTCTTCACATCCAGAGTGGCTTTTTCGAGGGAGATCAATTGGCGCAACGATCGTTATTGAATTATTATGCTCTGATGAATTGGCTAATCTAGTGCTCCCTCGACGAAACTTCACTACACACCTCGAACATCAACTAAATCCAATCCCTTCATTGTGGAGGTCCCCAGATGCCAGAGAGCTTTCTACTCAAATAGCTTCTTTCCTCGTGCTGCTGGCCTCAGGAACTCCCTCCCTGCCCATGTTTTTCCGTAAGTATTGACATGATAAAATCTAAAATTAATGTAAACAGGCATCTCGCTGCGCAGATCCCAGCTTAGGCTGAGCCCCCACCTTGTCCT